>OZ035960.1:72622644-73191925 GCA_964034945.1 Chrysopilus asiliformis | reverse complement strand
TTAGTGAGATTCGCATGAATAAACTCAAACTATTACTTAAGTTTGAGTTTATTCATCAATTGCGAAGTCTTCCATATGGTCGGGATAGTCCCTTAGCGTAGCTATATTATTTGGTACAGGCGTCGTGTTTGGCTTATCCAAGATGTCTTTCCACACGATATTTCGAGCGTGTCGTGGATTTTCCGATGGTAAGACGACTTTCAGAGCACTTCGTCTTTTGACCCGGGAAAAAGCGACGTACAGCATGCCATGCATAAAGACCGCTGTATGAAGGAGAAGACCAACAAATTCAAAGGTTTGGCCTTGAGACTTATGGATCGTCATGGCAAATGCTGGTCTTACAGGGAACTGATGGCGCTGCATGATGCACCCAAGTTGAGATTTGTTCGAATCAAGCGTAATTCTTGGAAGATGGACTTCACGGCCGGAATATTCACCAGTGATGATCTTAGCTTTGATGAGGTTCTCGCATAACTCGGTCACTATCAGCCTTGTTCCGTTGCACAATCCTTCAGAAACATCTAGATTGCGTAAAAGCATAATAATTGTGTTTTTTTTAAGCTTGAGATTGTGAGGCGGTAAATCGGCGATTTCAATAGAGTTTAGAAATTCCGGCGTAAACTGCAACGCTCCGTCATGTTGGTCTTTAACAGAGTCAAAGCTTTTGTAGAACTTTTCTTCACCTGGTAGCATTTCAATAATTCGTTCGTTGATTTCGTTAATTTCTTTGTTGAGAGGAGCCAGAATTGCGCGCTTTTTCATATCTTCGTAGTTTCCACTGGCCAGACATGCTCCAAAGGTTTCTTCGATAAGGTCCCCGTTTGATATTATGTTGTTCGGAAGCTCTATTTCGCCAAGTTCGTTTGTCGCCAATTCTCCATTTCCGAGTTGCAGCAAATAGTACGCAAATTCTTCTTCTTCTGGGTCGACACGCATATTCTTAGTAAGCGAGTAACGGATAAAATGTCGCCATAAGTTGCTGCTTTTGATGGATAAGTCGAGTAGTTCGCTTTGGTTAGCTCGTGGCTGAACCGGTAAACATTGTCGGAAATCACCACCAAAGATCATTACTCTTCCACCAAATGGCAAATCGCTATTTCCAATGACACGAAGCAGTTGGTCCATGTTATTTAGGCCGTATTTGGGTAACATTGGAGCTTCATCCATTAGAAAAATTTCGATGGTTGCGAGTCGATTAGCTTTTGATGATCCTGGTTTAATGGAAGATATTGAGTCAGACGTTAGTGGCACTTTAAGTCCAAAAGTTCTGTGTGATGTATGTCCGTCCGGTAACAAAATCGCTGCTATTCCGGTGAAAGCCATACATTTGACGTTGAGTTGCCGACCACGGGCTAGATGATAGAGCGCAGTGTAGACAAAGGTTTTACCGGTCCCACCTGGTCCATCAATGAAAAAACATTTGGGAATCGGACGATGGTCTTCTATTGCTAGCATTACAGTGTCGATTATTTCGCGTTGCTCATTATTGAGTTGGAGATACATGCGGTTCCCGATGGCTACGGATTCGTCGACGTTTAAGACTTCTACATTCATCTCATCGACATAGTTTTCAATATTGTCCATGCCATAGTTGTGCACACAGAATTGGAAATTGCGGCCTTCGGTGGCCTCGGTGTTTAGCTTGTAGGCGATGATGCGGTAGGCACGTTTGATTGCATTGTCTATGGTGCTGCCGGTTCGTCGAGCTTCGCAAATGAAGTCTCCAGCCAGGTCTTCTTTGAACGTGTCCCATAGGCGTTTCGGGTTTTCAGGTGAGCCAAAAATTAGAATTTGTACAAAAAGCGTTCTCATTACCCTCGGCATCTTCGATATGGCTGACTCTCGCAGGCCGTCTATCCATTGTTGATCATCATAGGTTAGCCTTCTGGCAAGGCAGGTTTGTTTGTAGGTTGCGTATCGAACACCATTAACAATTAGAAGATCATCAAAGCTAGTTGCATTTTTGACGTGGAAAAGCAGTAAACGTAGATGAGAAAGCTCTGGCTGAGCAACGAAATTCACGGTGTGTATCCGGCCAATTGTTTTGATGCTGCGTAGTCGTTCGATCCATTGACTGGTTTTTCCAATCCATCGATAAAATTCAGGCATCTGCCAGTAGTAGTGATAGGTGACAGCGGTACCATTTAGCTCTTGCTGCTTTAGATTTAAATTATGACAAAAGTAGGCCTCTAATGTTGAACCTTGTTGCCCAATGTCTACCAGGTCTTCTTGGGCTTGATCCGGGTTAGCCATGCGATAATTTCCTGGAAGATGGATGTCCAATCGTTGAACGGAGTGGCTCTTCTTTTGGATTTCGTTTCCACCAAGTCGCCAGCATGCTTCAGGAGGCGAGATATAGCGCGCTTCGACATAGGTTTCTGGTTCGTTGTAAATTAGTTGTACACCATCTTCAGTAATCTTAATACGTGCACAATCGTGGCCTTTGTAGATGTACTTGCAGAGGTATTTAACTGCGCGGATGCTGCCGACGTACTCGACGTTGATGTGGCACATATACTTTTTAAGTAAATATATATTATACGGCGCAACATGGCGGTTGTCTCTGGTGATTCTACGACCATCGAAATCTTTGCGGTAAACAGCGTGTTCATGTTCAAATTCTGGGCTGTGTGGATCTAGTTTTTGTGTGTAGCGGCGGCGGTATTTTGGCTTTTCGTCGTCTACTATAGATGTATGTTCTTGAAACTCTTTGGGGAATCCAAAACGGCACTTAGAACGTCCATTCTTGTCGACCATGCACGGTGCATTGCAGTTATGTCATCCACATGGGTTATGAATCATCCATTTAAGAACCAATTGTCGGAGTTCAAGGTCATCATCAGGAATTTCGGCTGAAATAAAGTCGTCAACTTCTTCTGGGTTGTGAAGTCTATCTTCTGGAGTCATAATCAATAAAATATGCATGTGCGGCAACCCCCGTTTCTGGAATTCTATAGTGTATACAAAAGCCTCGGTCTTTCCGAAGGTTTGATTCTTATAGATGTCGGCGATGATTTGATCAAATTTGAGTTTGGCGATTCTAGCGACGAGGTCTGGACGGTCTTGGGCAAGTTGTTGAATTGCGGTTTCGTCGTCAAATTCAATCCGTGCCGCTTCTCTAAGCTCGGGCCAATTGGGACTAACTGTAACGGTTATGAAAAAGTCCGGAGGACCATATCGGCGCACTATCGCCATAGCATCCTCGAAATGTTCGTTATAATAGCGGGTTGATCCTGGAAATGACGAGGGGAGAATGATCTTTTCGCCCACGGTAGCGTCTCTCGTTTCGGCCAAATTGATGAGAAAATGCGTCACCCCGGTATACAGATCGGCTAGAAGCGTCTTCTGGTTGGCCTTAATCCATTGGAGACGATCTCTTTCTACTCGGATGTAGGTATCGACGACGTATTGTTGGAACAAACGGCCGCCGAAGTGAAGCGCGTTAAAGTTGATCGGGCGCAAATCTAGGCCAATTATGTTAGGATCCGAAAGAAAAGGTTTTGCATAATGTGGACGGAAAGCCAAGCGATATTGTGCTAATTTCATACGGGTCATGTGCGAACGGCTTGCATATGGTATCTGAAGTGGAAGTCCGACTGAGTACCCAAAGGTTCCACGTGGATAAAAGAGCGGATAGGTGAACGGTTCTACTCGGCTATCGATATTCTTTAAGATGATCATCTCCTTCCCGCGCTCACGAATAACCATTACATTTTCCGGAAGACTCTGGTCGGCGTTGAGGGTAATAATTGCTGCTACTTCGTTGTAGGTTGGAGCGTTGAAGCGTCGTGGATCATCGCCGGCGCACGCTGTGAAAAGTAGATGCACATTCGGCGGTGGAATATTGGCGGCTGCAGCGCGCTGGTTACTCTCTTCTAGTTCCTCCTTCATCATCATGTATGCTTGGGCGAAAGGGTTTTGGCTACGCATAATTTTCTCTAAAAGCTGCATAAGGTCTCGACTAATACCCTGGTTGATTGGTTCGTTGACTCGCGCCTCTACTGCAGTTTCCGGGTCCACGAAATACATTTGAGCGTATCTGGGTGTCTCGTATTCACCATATTGATTTTGAGTCGGTTGAGCTGCAACATTTATTTTATGATAGATTTGACCGCCGGCCACAAAACTGTAGATTCCACGATTGTTGAATGTTCTATCATCAGCCACGTTGAATGATGCGAAAGCAAAACAGGCGCTAAGAGATCGTATCTTGGCGTGAAATTCATTGGCTAGAGGATGTTGACGTGCAAAAAGTAGTGCTAATTCGTTGGGAAATTCTGGTGGTGGTTGTTCAATACGACCGTGAAGACAACAATTGCCGAAAGAGTTAACATTTGTTGTGTTTCGTACGCGTTCTTCTGGAAAATGCAATGCTCCGCAATGAATACAGGCGGCATTAAATGGTATTCAACGTTTTTTGTTGCCGCGATTTTATAAGTCGGTAACTGTGCAGCATTTCTGCGAAGCCGGGCATGGCGGCGAACTACTTCGAGACGCTGATTTCGCTGGTTGTCGGTTTCGGCTGCTCGGCGTGTAGCATGACGATGGCGATCTACTTGGAGACGCTGATTTTGTTCGTCTTCGGTTTCGGCTGCTCGGCGTGTAGCATGACGATGGCGATCTACTTGGAGACGCTAATTTTGTTCGTCGGCGTTTTCGTCTGCTCGGCGTGTAGCATGACGATGGCGATCTACTTGAAGACGCTGATTTTGTTCGTCTTCGGTTTCGGCTGCTCGGCGTGTAGCATGACGATGGTGATCCACTTGGAGACGCTGATTTTGTTCGTCTTCGGTTTCATTTAAAAAGCGACGCCTAGAATAATCAACCCGCTCTTCTGATTGAGGAGTATTAAGATGGCGTATGACCTCGGAGATTCTTTCTTTACTTCTTGTCTTAGCAGCACGGCTCGGTCGAATTGAAGGCAAGTTGGCGTTATCATCTTCTGGTTGTACTTGTGCAGAATCATTGCTTCTTCTATTAAAGTTGAAGTCACGCTTCTTTGGTCGTCCTGCTGGCATTCTTGATGATTTTAAAATCGCGATGAAACTGGCGAGTTGTGGCCACGACTGACCGTCGCAAAATCTTTCCAATACTCATCCGCTGCGCTTTCTTTTTTTCGCATCTCACTTCAAAAAAAAATCGAACAGACAAAGGCTTTTGTTCGAACAACCGCCAGCTAGACAAATTTACCGTAAGGATCTCGATCATTCGATTCTATTATCAGGCCAGCTATTATAATGAAAAAAATCTTTTTGATATGGGCCGTTCGTTAATTGCCAGGCGGTTAAACCAGGGATTCTCCACCTTGATATTTGTTGCAAAAAGGATTTTTCTTGAAGATGAAAGAATTAATATAAAGTTTTTAACTGGCGTTCATTACAAATAGTCATTACAATTGGCCATGAATTGTAATTCCTAATGCAGTCTGTCTCTGAGTAATTGAATCCGATTGTAATTGCAACATAATTCGTATAATTAGGTTTAGGGAACATGATTGTTTTGTAAATACTATCTATCGCTGCCGATAGATATCTAAAGTGATATTTTTAGAATGCATATCGCAAAACCTTACTCCCTAGCAATATTGCGAATTTTCATTAAGATACCTTCACGTAAGGCGAGGGGCATATAGGGGAGGAAAAACTCAGGTTTGTAGTGGAAAAATAGAAAGCCCTTAGCCCCCTTAGTAATACTGTAAAGTTTCATTAAGATCGGACCACCCAATTCTAAGACACCAGGCGAGGGGAGGGAAAAGTCAGATTTGTAGAGGAAAAATCGAAAACCCTCAGCCCCCTTAGTAATACTGTAAAGTTTCATTGAGATCGGACCACCCATTTCGAAGAGACCAGGCGAGGAGTATCGAGGGGAGGGAAAAGTTAGGTTTGTAGTGTGTAAATCGAAAATCCTCAGCCCCCTCAGTAATACTGTAAAGTTTCATTGAGATCGGACCACCCAATTCGAAGATACCAGGCGAGGGGTATCGAGGGGAGGGAAGTCAAGTCTGTAGTGGAAAAATCGAAAGCCCTCAGCCCCCTTAGTAATACTGTAAAGTTTCATTAAGATCGGACCACCCAATTCGCAGATACCAGGCGAGGGGTATCGAGAGGAGGGAAAAGTCAGGTTTGTAGAGAAAAAATCGAAAGCCCTTAGCCCCCTTAGTAATACTGTAAAGTTTCATTAAGATCGGACCACCCAATTCGCAGATACCAGGCGAGGGGTATCGAAGGGGAATTTTCTCAGGGGTGAGACCTATCTAGATCGATTTCTTGTCCCCGAAAATCCCTAACCACCAAGTTTCGTGAAAATCGTTAGGCGGGTTTTCGAGATCGTTTGTGCAGACAGACAGACAGACAAACATTCCTCGTATTATATTATAGGATAATAATAATAACAGTAGGGGTATTAATATTTAAAACTAAATTATGTAATTGCCACAGTTATGATACTGTGTAAAAATATCAGTTGTGGTCAACACAAAACTTTCTTCTACAAAATCTACGACCCTGCGCAATTTACGCTAGAGCCCTGTCGCGTTGTCAACCTAAGACGACCTCCCAATAAATTCTTGGTTTATTCAAAAATATCAAAAACGTACAAAATTTGAGATAACTTGAGAACTGTAAAAGATATCAATTTACGGTAAATGGCAAAAATGTAGAAAATGTTAACATCTTTAATTATTCTTTTAACTGATTTGTCGAAAAACCGTTAGTTTGCAAATTATTCGCAAAAATATGATTTTTTACATATTAATGAAAATATCTCAATAACGGTAAAATATAACGCATAACGGTAAAAGACAAAATTGTGCAGAATGCCATTCTCATTAATTCACTTCATACATTCAGTCACCAAAAACCCGTTAGTTTTCGAGATAATCGCAAAAAACTGTTTTTTTGGAAATAACGGTTTATCTCGATAACAGGTTGAGATATCGAGTTATAGTTAAAGACAAAAGTGTGGGAAATTTTATTTTCTCCAAGTTTTGTCATACTTAAGGCCACTAAAAAACGCGTATTTTGGGAGTAAATCGAGAAAAACGAAATTGCGATTTTTGAAAAACCGCCATTTTGGATACTTCCGGTTAACGGATTTCCACCAAAAGCTGACAGGATCGTCCCATTTCAGGACCCAACATGCCTATAAAATTTCATGGCGCCAGCTCTATTAGTTTTTGAGAAATCTTGTACACAGACTGACAGAGAGACTGACAGACAGACTGACAGACAGACTGACAGACTGACAACTGACAGACAGACTGACAGACAGACTGACAGACAGACTGACAGACAGACTGACAGACTGACAGACAGACTGACAGACAGACTGACAGACAGACTGACAGACAGACTGACAGACAGACTGACAGACAGACTGACAGACAGACTGACAGACAGACTGACAGACAGACTGACAGACAGACTGACAGACAGACTGACAGACAGACTGACAGACAGACTGACAGACAGACTGACAGACAGACTGACAGACAGACTGACAGACAGACTGACAGACAGACTGACAGACAGACTGACAGACAGACTGACAGACAGACTGACAGACAGACTGACAGACAGACTGACAGACAGACTGACAGACAGACTGACAGACAGACTGACAGACAGACTGACAGACAGACTGACAGACAGACTGACAGACAGACTGACAGACAGACTGACAGACAGACTGACAGACAGACTGACAGACAGACTGACAGACAGACTGACAGACAGACTGACAGACAGACTGACAGACAGACTGACAGACAGACTGACAGACAGACTGACAGACAGACTGACAGACAGACTGACAGACAGACTGACAGACAGACTGACAGACAGACTGACAGACAGACTGACAGACAGACTGACAGACAGACTGACAGACAGACTGACAGACAGACTGACAGACAGACTGACAGACAGACTGACAGACAGACTGACAGACAGACTGACAGACAGACTGACAGACAGACTGACAGACAGACTGACAGACAGACTGACAGACAGACTGACAGACAGACTGACAGACAGACTGACAGACAGACTGACAGACAGACTGACAGACAGACTGACAGACAGACTGACAGACAGACTGACAGACAGACTGACAGACAGACTGACAGACAGACTGACAGACAGACTGACAGACAGACTGACAGACAGACTGACAGACAGACAGACTGACAGACAGACTGACAGACAGACTGACAGACAGACTGACAGACAGACTGACAGACAGACTGACAGACAGACTGACAGACAGACTGACAGACAGACTGACAGACAGACTGACAGACAGACTGACAGACAGACTGACAGACAGACTGACAGACAGACTGACAGACAGACTGACAGACAGACTGACAGACAGACTGACAGACAGACTGACAGACAGACTGACAGACAGACTGACAGACAGACTGACAGACAGACTGACAGACAGACTGACAGACAGACTGACAGACAGACTGACAGACAGACTGACAGACAGACTGACAGACAGACTGACAGACAGACTGACAGACAGACTGACAGACAGACTGACAGACAGACTGACAGACTGACAGACAGACTGACAGACAGACTGACAGACAGACTGACAGACAGACTGACAGACAGACTGACAGACAGACTGACAGACAGACTGACAGACAGACTGACAGACAGACTGACAGACAGACTGACAGACAGACTGACAGACAGACTGACAGACAGACTGACAGACAGACTGACAGACAGACTGACAGACAGACTGACAGACAGACTGACAGACAGACTGACAGACAGACTGACAGACAGACTGACAGACAGACTGACAGACAGACTGACAGACAGACTGACAGACTGACAGACAGACTGACAGACAGACTGACAGACAGACTGACAGACAGACTGACAGACAGACTGACAGACAGACTGACAGACAGACTGACAGACAGACTGACAGACAGACTGACAGACAGACTGACAGACAGACTGACAGACAGACTGACAGACAGACTGACAGACAGACTGACAGACAGACTGACAGACAGACTGACAGACAGACTGACAGACAGACTGACAGACAGACTGACAGACAGACTGACAGACAGACTGACAGACAGACTGACAGACAGACTGACAGACAGACTGACAGACAGACTGACAGACAGACTGACAGACAGACTGACAGACAGACTGACAGACAGACAGACAGACTGACAGACAGACTGACAGACAGACTGACAGACAGACTGACAGACAGACTGACAGACAGACTGACAGACAGACTGACAGACAGACTGACAGACAGACTGACAGACAGACTGACAGACAGACTGACAGACAGACTGACAGACAGACTGACAGACAGACTGACAGACAGACTGACAGACAGACTGACAGACAGACTGACAGACAGACTGACAGACAGACTGACAGACAGACTGACAGACAGACTGAGAGACAGACTGACAGACAGACTGACAGACAGACTGACAGACAGACTGACAGACAGACTGACAGACAGACTGACAGACAGACTGACAGACAGACTGACAGACAGACTGACAGACAGACTGACAGACAGACTGACAGACAGACTGACAGACAGACTGACAGACAGACTGACAGACAGACTGACAGACAGACTGACAGACAGACTGACAGACAGACTGACAGACAGACTGACAGACAGACTGACAGACAGACTGACAGACAGACTGACAGACAGACTGACAGACAGACTGACAGACAGACTGACAGACAGACTGACAGACAGACTGACAGACAGACTGACAGACAGACTGACAGACAGACTGACAGACAGACTGACAGACAGACTGACAGACAGACTGACAGACAGACTGACAGACAGACTGACAGACAGACTGACAGAACTCCGCCGTAGCCGGTCCCAAGCCCGGTTGAGAAAGGAGGAGGGGTGATCGTACAGGGAAAGCACTGATCGTCTGTCCATTCATGGACATTCCAGTGTCGCAACTGACAAAACGATCAGGAGACGTAAAATCCAGGAGCGTCGGACCCACATTGGGCGGCTACCTGGTCGGCGTCTGTCACCATGTTAGGTGCGGCCGAAATTCGAGGAACGATTGTCGGTCCTGCTGTCAACACGGGGAGTGCCAAACAAAACGCCGCATTTCTTGGTGCGGTGTGAGTAAGGCTGATGTGAGCTTGCTCTTCCGATGTGCTGACGGTGGAAATCGTCAGGAACCAGCCACTTCGGGCCCTGATCAGGGAGTGTGCATTGGATGTGGAGTAGTGTCTGCATTGCCACGGGCGAGCGACGGTCCGTCCGGAATCCGGGACCGCTTAAGCGTAGGTTGGGCCTCAAGGAACTGGGGTAGGAGAAACTCTCCGAGGGTATACCCGTTCTCGACTAATACGGCCCGCCCCCCTGCACACGATGCGCTGGATATACTTACATATAACATGGACAAAAAAGGAAAAAACAAGGAAAACAACGACGAAAATGCTAGGGAGATAATAGGAGATGATACCGTGAACCCTTTTGGGCGGAGCAACACGGTCCAGAGATCCCCTCCCCTGGGAAGGAGTCCCAAACCCCTCTTGGTGGAAAAGAGGAACACACCGGGAGACCAGGGAGCCGTAGAGACTGCAAAAGTGCTGAAAAAGGCGGAGACCACGGATAGCAAGATGCAGATTAGACCGCCGGAGAATGTAATCATCAAAGGCAAATTCATGGAGCTACAGTGGCACATCGATGCCCTCATCGACTTTATGAAGGACAAGCATAACATACATGCCGAAATTAGAAGAAAGGCTGCCCAGATCAAAGACGCATGGCTGGAGGCGGCTTTAGAAGCAGAGGCGTTGAAGACCGCGCGGAGCCGGACAGAACTGGCACCCAAGATACGCAAGGAAGAGAAATCGATCCAAACCACAGCATCTCGGCATGATCTAAATAGAACCCGGCCGGTAGAACTAGTAGAACTTACAGCGGAGACTCCGAAGCGGCGCAGAGATGGTGGCGAAAGCGAAAGTTCAAGCCCATCAGGCTTCTCCAATCCGAAGAGACGCAGACAGGCCCCTTCAAAGGTAGGGATGCTCAAAAGCGCTCTAGAAGGGAGGGAAAAAGAGGGAAAAAAGGAAAAGGTTGAACCAGGATGGAAGGAAGCCCGCGCACTCACCCACGTCCGCGCGAAACTGAGGAAAAAACCGGCGAAGCCAGACGCCATAGTGGTACATAGCACTGGGGCCGCAAGCTACGCTGACATTTTGAATAAGGTCAGAAACGAACCACAGCTGAGGGATATCGGGAACACGGTCCAGGGGATAAGGAAAACGGCCAAGGGGGACCTACTCATTGAACTGGGAAAACCTGCAGACCCCAATACAGCACAATACCGAGAAATTATGGGCAAAATCCTAGGTGACAGTGCGGAGGTGCGGATGCTCACACATGAGGTAACGGTTGAGGTCAGAGATCTGGACGAGATTACTACAAAGGATGAGCTTCATGAAGCCCTATGTAATCAGATTCAGGCCTTGAAGGAACTCCCACCCACTTCAATTCGCTCACTTCGGAAGGCCTACGGTGGAACACAGACGGCAACGTTGAGCCTACCAGCACAAATGGCTGCGACATTGTTAAACGTGGGCAGGGTAAAAGTTGGATGGTCGTCTTGCCGAGTACGTGAGAAGGTATCCCCCACACGCTGCTATAAATGCTTGGCATTTGGTCATATAGCAGTAAGGTGTAATAGCACAGAGGACTGGCACAATAGGTGCTTTAAATGTTCCGAAATGGGGCACAATGCTAGAGAGTGCAAAGGCAAGGCGTCATGCGCATACTGTAAAGCGGGGAAACTGGAAGACGTGGAGCACCCCACGGGCAGCAGAGCGTGTCCAGCCTACCAGACGGCGATGAAGGACCTCTATCGTAAGATATGAAGGTACTACAACTAAACCTCAATCATTGTGAAGCAGCACAGGATCTCCTGGAACAGACGGTTCGGGAACTCAAAATTGACGTGGCAGTGCTGAGCGAAGTATACAGGAGCAAACCGCATGAAGTGTGGGAAAAAGATAACACCGGTAAGGCGGCGAGTTGGGTGTGCGGCCTCCAACCTCAACAAATCTGTGATAGGATGAGCGGCGACTACTACGCCAGAGCAACTATTGGAGGTATCATCTTTTATAGCTGTTACATGCCGCCCAGCCTAAATCTGGAAGAGTTTGAGCTGGCTATAAATAATTTAGTCCTGGACGCGAGCGGTAAGAACCGGATAGTGGTTGCTGGGGACTTTAATGCGTGGGCAACTGACTGGGGCTGTACCCGAACCACACAGAGAGGACGCATCCTAGCGGATGCAATGGCAACACTGGACTTAACCCTAATGAACGTAGGGACACAGCACACCTTCACCAAAAGGGGCTTTGGCTCCGTAATTGACCTAACCTTCCTCAGCAGTGTACTGGCCAGAAGAGCTAACTGGGTAGTTAGCCATGCATACACTCACAGCGACCATCAGGCGATCATCTGTGAACTACAAAGTGCAAGGAACACATCCAAAAGACGATTGACAGGCCCGATGTTCAATGGGTGGAAAGCCGAAACTTTTGACACAGACGCATTTGCAGTCATGCTGGATAATCTGTCCATAAACGGCTCGGCCGCCGAAATGGCTGACCAGTTCGCGAGACAACTAGAGGGGGCGTGTGACGCTTCAATGAGCAGGAGGACCTATGGGGGCCACCAAAAACCTGTTTATTGGTGGAACGACCACATTGCAAAACTGCGAAAGGAGTGCCACCGAAGTCGGAGAAAGTACCAGCGCTCGAGAGATGACGCAGAACACCAACAGCTACACCAGCAGTACAAGGCCGCAAAAAAAGAGCTGAAACACGCCATCAAAGAGAGCAAAAACAAAAGTTTTTTGGATCTAATTAACCAAGCGGAAGAAGAGCCATGGGGAACGGCGTACAGGCTCGTAAGGAAAAAACTCCCATGCTATAGGAAACCAGCTCCAAGATGCCCAACGTTGCTGAGAGAGATAGTGAAGGAACTCTTCCCTAGACAAGAGAATTATGAGAACCAGTTGGCTACAGAGCACCAGAACTTCAACGTCCCGGACCTTACGAAGGATGAAATATTACGTGCAACCGAAAGATTTGGGGACAAAAAAGCACCTGGTCCAGATGGCATACCCAACCGAGCTTTTAAAACCGCGGCTAAATTACACCCAGATACATTAATGAAGTTGTACAAAGCATGTCTGAACGAGGGAGTTTTGCCGGACCGGTGGAAGAAACAACGGTTAGTTCTAGTTCCAAAGGCTAACAAACCACCAGAGGATCCCTCCGGCTACCGCCCACTTTGCATGCTAGACACGGCAGGAAAGGTTCTGGAGCGAATCTTATGTGACAGACTGGATGCGGCCATTGTGGAAGCAGGAGGACTAGCCCAGCGACAATACGGTTTCAGAACGGCGAGGTCCACGGTTGACGCCATTGATGAGCTTGTAAGAACCGCACGAGAGGCCATAGAAGGGAAAAGCTGGAACCGAGGCTCAAAAGAGTACTGTCTAATTGTTACACTGGACGTTAAAAATGCCTTCAACTCTGCGAATTGGTCGCGCATAACGGAAGCACTCGCAGGGTGGAACATACCCACTTACCTGAGCCGAATGGTCGATAGCTACTTTAAGCGTAGGGTTCTAATATATGACACATCCGAAAAGACGGAGTATTATGTGACCACTGGTGGAGTCCCCCAAGGGTCAGTCTTAGGTCCGCTCCTATGGAACGCCATGTACGATGGCATACTCCGAGTACCGGTACCCGACGGTGTCAAGATAATCGGCTATGCTGATGATGTAGCGCTAGTTGTTACGGCGAAATTCTTGGAGGATGCTGTGTCAAAGACCAATATTGCTATCCTGGCAGTGAGGAGCTGGCTTGGAAAAGCTGGTCTGCAACTGGCGGAGCACAAAACAGAGGCAGTGCTGGTCTCAAGTCGCAAGGTGCTGGAGACAGCAATGATAAGGGTCGGAGACTGTGCAATACGCACAGAACCACATCTCAAGTACCTAGGCGTTTGCATAGATAGCAGGCTGAACTTCAAGAAGCATCTGGAGTATGCTGGTAACAAAGCTGCTCAGACATGTGCTGAAC
This sequence comes from Chrysopilus asiliformis, assembly GCA_964034945.1. NCBI lineage: Eukaryota > Metazoa > Arthropoda > Insecta > Diptera > Rhagionidae > Chrysopilus > Chrysopilus asiliformis. The sequence goes on along the minus strand of OZ035960.1, from coordinate 73,177,784 downwards.
TGAGTAGAATGATGCCAAATATAGGTGGACCGAAACAGCAGAAGAGGCGACTCCTAAGTGGAGTAGTCAGGTCCATAATAATGTACGGTGCGCCAATATGGGCAGACAAAACTAGCGTGTCCTCTTACTGCCATGCAATAGAGGGAACCTACAGAAGATGTGCCCTAAGGATAATTAGTGCATATCGCACCACATCAACGGATGCAGCACATGTTATTGCAGGTTTGGTCCCCATCGACATTCTTGCAAAGGAAGCGAAGAATCTCTACTATGAGAGAAAGCAGAAAGGAACCAATCAGGGAGAACGCCAAGTCAGACACAGTAACATAGAAGAGTGGCAGAGGCGATGGGATAGGTCCCGAAAGGGTCGATGGACAAGGAGACTGATTCCCAACATCATGGACTGGGTTAACAGGAAGCACGGCGAAGTGAACTACTATGTCACACAACTATTAACAGGACATGGTAGCTATCAGTCATACCTGCATAGGTTTAAGATTGCAGATAATCCAGGTTGCACGCATTGTGGTGCACTAACAACCGAGGATGCTGAGCACGTATTTTTCCACTGCCCGAGGTACAATGGGGCTCGAGCGAAATTGCAAGTCATTTGTAACGAGCTGGTGACCCCAGAAAATATCGTGAAGCATATGCTCGAAAGCAGAAAGAATTGGGATGCAGTGTGTGACATGGCAGCCTATGTACTGAAGGACCTTGCACAACTGGAGAAAAACAGCAGAACGTAGTGCGAAGAGGGGCCCTGTAGGCCGCAATCTCTCCCCGCGAAGTAATGCCTAGCGGTGGTCCCGCGGGGAGCAGAAAGAGTGGGGGTGGTTTTAGTGGGTAAAAATCCCACACCTGGCCGCTTAAGCGGCCAGAGTCTTTCGAAGATTTCCACCTCCCAATTAAAAAAAAAAAAAAAAAAAAAAAAAAAAAGACAGACTGACAGACAGACTGACAGACAGACTGACAGACAGACTGACAGACAGACTGACAGACAGACTGACAGACAGACTGACAGACAGACTGACAGACAGACTGACAGACAGACTGACAGACAGACTGACAGACAGACTGACAGACAGACTGACAGACAGACTGACAGACAGACTGACAGACAGACTGACAGACAGACAGACTGACAGACAGACTGACAGACAGACTGACAGACAGACTGACAGACAGACTGACAGACAGACTGACAGACAGACTGACAGACAGACTGACAGACAGACTGACAGACAGACTGACAGACAGACTGACAGACAGACTGACAGACAGACTGACAGACAGACTGACAGACAGACTGACAGACAGACTGACAGACAGACTGACAGACAGACAGACTGACAGACAGACTGACAGACAGACTGACATACAGACTGACAGACAGACTGACAGACAGACTGACAGACAGACTGACAGACAGACTGACAGACAGACTGACAGACAGACTGACAGACAGACTGACAGACAGACTGACAGACTGACAGACAGACTGACAGACAGACTGACAGACAGACTGACAGACAGACTGACAGACAGACTGACAGACAGACTGACAGACAGACTGACAGACAGACTGACAGACAGACTGACAGACAGACTGACAGACAGACTGACAGACAGACTGACAGACAGACTGACAGACAGACTGACAGACAGACTGACAGACAGACTGACAGACAGACTGACAGACAGACTGACAGACAGACTGACAGACAGACTGACAGACAGACTGACAGACAGACTGACAGACAGACTGACAGACAGACTGACAGACAGACTGACAGACAGACTGACAGACAGACTGACAGACAGACTGACAGACAGACTGACAGACAGACTGACAGACAGACTGACAGACAGACTGACAGACAGACTGACAGACAGACTGACAGACAGACTGACAGACAGACTGACAGACAGACTGACAGACAGACTGACAGACAGACTGACAGACAGACTGACAGACAGACTGACAGACAGACTGACAGACAGACTGACAGACAGACTGACAGACAGACTGACAGACAGACTGACAGACAGACTGACAGACAGACTGACAGACAGACTGACAGACAGACTGACAGACAGACTGACAGACAGACTGACAGACAGACTGACAGACAGACTGACAGACAGACTGACAGACAGACTGACAGACAGACTGACAGACAGACTGACAGACAGACTGACAGACAGACTGACAGACAGACTGACAGACAGACTGACAGACAGACTGACAGACAGACTGACAGACAGAAGCTGTGGACATCACAATGCAGTCCATACATATTAAACTGTTAGACGAGGAGCATCTGAGAAAGGCATTCACAACCCGATGAGCAGCGAGAGCTGAACCAGCCCCGCGAAGTAATACCAAATGGCAGTCCCGCGGGGTGCATGGAAGGAGAAGAAGGTGGTTTTAGCCGGTAAGTATCCGGCATAACCGCTCGGTATCTTTCGAAGATTTCCACCTTCTATAAAAAAAAAAAAAAAAAAAAAAAAGACTGACAGACAGACTGACAGACAGACTGACAGACAGACTGACAGACAGACTGACAGACAGACTGACAGAGAGACTGACAGACAGACTGACAGACAGACTGACAGACAGACTGACAGACAGACTGACAGACAGACTGACAGACAGACTGACAGACAGACTGACAGACAGACTGACAGACAGACTGACAGACAGACTGACAGACAGACTGACAGACTGACAGACAGACTGACAGACAGACTGACAGACAGACTGACAGACAGACTGACAGACAGACTGACAGACAGACTGACAGACAGACTGACAGACAGACTGACAGACAGACTGACAGACAGACTGACAGACAGACTGACAGACAGACTGACAGACAGACTGACAGACAGACTGACAGACAGACTGACAGACTGACAGACAGACTGACAGACAGACTGACAGACAGGACTGACAGACTGACAGACAGACTGACAGACAGACTAACAGACAGACTAACAGACAGACTGACAGACAGACTGACAGACAGACTGACAGACAGACTGACAGACAGACTGACAGACAGACTGACAGACAGACTGACAGACAGACTGACAGACAGACTGACAGACAGACTGACAGACAGACTGACAGACAGACTGACAGACAGACTGACAGACAGACTGACAGACAGACTGACAGACAGACTGACAGACAGACTGACAGACAGACTGACAGACAGACTGACAGACAGACTGACAGACAGACTGACAGACAGACTGACAGACAGACTGACAGACTGAGACAGACAGACAGAAGACTGAAGACAGACTGACAGACAGACTGACAGACAGACTGACAGACAGACTGACAGACAGACTGACAGACAGACTGACAGACAGACTGACAGACAGACTGACAGACAGACTGACAGACAGACTGACAGACAGACTGACAGACAGACTGACAGACAGACTGACAGACAGACTGACAGACAGACTGACAGACAGACTGACAGACAGACTGACAGACAGACTGACAGACAGACTGACAGACAGACTGACAGACAGACTGACAGACAGACTGACAGACAGACTGACAGACAGACTGACAGACAGACTGACAGACAGACTGACAGACAGACTGACAGACAGACTGACAGACAGACTGACAGACAGACTGACAGACAGACTGACAGACAGACTGACAGACAGACTGACAGACAGACTGACAGACAGACTGACAGACAGACTGACAGACAGACTGACAGACAGACTGACAGACAGACTGACAGACAGACTGACAGACAGACTGACAGACAGACTGACAGACAGACTGACAGACAGACTGACAGACAGACTGACAGACAGACTGACAGACAGACTGACAGACAGACTGACAGACAGACTGACAGACAGACTGACAGACAGACTGACAGACAGACTGACAGACAGACTGACAGACAGACTGACAGACAGACTGACAGACAGACTGACAGACAGACTGACAGACAGACTGACAGACAGACTGACAGACAGACTGACAGACAGACTGACAGACAGACTGACAGACAGACTGACAGACAGACTGACAGACAGACTGACAGACAGACTGACAGACAGACTGACAGACAGACTGACAGACAGACTGACAGACAGACTGACAGACAGACTGACAGACAGACTGACAGACAGACTGACAGACAGACTGACAGACAGACTGACAGACAGACTGACAGACAGACTGACAGACAGACTGACAGACAGACTGACAGACAGACTGACAGACAGACTGACAGACAGACTGACAGACAGACTGACAGACAGACTGACAGACAGACTGACAGACAGACTGACAGACAGACTGACAGACAGACTGACAGACAGACTGACAGACAGACTGACAGACAGACTGACAGACAGACTGACAGACAGACTGACAGACAGACTGACAGACAGACTGACAGACAGACTGACAGACAGACTGACAGACAGACTGACAGACAGACTGACAGACAGACTGACAGACAGACTGACAGACAGACTGACAGACAGACTGACAGACAGACTGACAGACAGACTGACAGACAGACTGACAGACAGACTGACAGACAGACTGACAGACAGACTGACAGACAGACTGACAGACAGACTGACAGACAGACTGACAGACAGACTGACAGACAGACTGACAGACAGACTGACAGACAGACTGACAGACAGACTGACAGACAGACTGACAGACAGACTGACAGACAGACTGACAGACAGACTGACAGACAGACTGACAGACAGACTGACAGACAGACTGACAGACAGACTGACAGACAGACTGACAGACAGACTGACAGACAGACTGACAGACAGACTGACAGACAGACTGACAGACAGACTGACAGACAGACTGACAGACAGACTGACAGACAGACTGACAGACAGACTGACAGACAGACTGACAGACAGACTGACAGACAGACTGACAGACAGACTGACAGACAGACTGACAGACAGACTGACAGACAGACTGACAGACAGACTGACAGACAGACTGACAGACAGACTGACAGACAGACTGACAGACAGACTGACAGACAGACTGACAGACAGACTGACAGACAGACTGACAGACAGACTGACAGACAGACTGACAGACAGACTGACAGACAGACTGACAGACAGACTGACAGACAGACTGACAGACAGACTGACAGACAGACTGACAGACAGACTGACAGACAGACTGACAGACAGACTGACAGACAGACTGACAGACAGACTGACAGACAGACTGACAGACAGACTGACAGACAGACTGACAGACAGACTGACAGACAGACTGACAGACAGACTGACAGACAGACTGACAGACAGACTGACAGACAGACTGACAGACAGACTGACAGACAGACTGACAGACAGACTGACAGACAGACTGACAGACAGACTGACAGACAGACTGACAGACAGACTGACAGACAGACTGACAGACAGACTGACAGACAGACTGACAGACAGACTGACAGACAGACTGACAGACAGACTGACAGACAGACTGACAGACAGACTGACAGACAGACTGACAGACAGACTGACAGACAGACTGACAGACAGACTGACAGACAGACTGACAGACAGACTGACAGACAGACTGACAGACAGACTGACAGACAGACTGACAGACAGACTGACAGACAGACTGACAGACAGACTGACAGACAGACTGACAGACAGACTGACAGACAGACTGACAGACAGACTGACAGACAGACTGACAGACAGACTGACAGACAGACTGACAGACAGACTGACAGACAGACTGACAGACAGACTGACAGACAGACTGACAGACAGACTGACAGACAGACTGACAGACAGACTGACAGACAGACTGACAGACAGACTGACAGACAGACTGACAGACAGACTGACAGACAGACTGACAGACAGACTGACAGACAGACTGACAGACAGACTGACAGACAGACTGACAGACAGACTGACAGACAGACTGACAGACAGACTGACAGACAGACTGACAGACAGACTGACAGACAGACTGACAGACAGACTGACAGACAGACTGACAGACAGACTGACAGACAGAGACTGACAGACAGACTGACAGACAGACTGACAGACAGACTGACAGACAGACTGACAGACAGACTGACAGACAGACTGACAGACAGACTGACAGACAGACTGACAGACAGACTGACAGACAGACTGACAGACAGACTGACAGACAGACTGACAGACAGACTGACAGACAGACTGACAGACAGACTGACAGACAGACTGACAGACAGACTGACAGACAGACTGACAGACAGACTGACAGACAGACTGACAGACAGACTGACAGACAGACTGACAGACAGACTGACAGACAGACTGACAGACAGACTGACAGACAGACTGACAGACAGACTGACAGACAGACTGACAGACAGACTGACAGACAGACTGACAGACAGACTGACAGACAGACTGACAGACAGACTGACAGACAGACTGACAGACAGACTGACAGACAGACTGACAGACAGACTGACAGACAGACTGACAGACAGACTGACAGACAGACTGACAGACAGACTGACAGACAGACTGACAGACAGACTGACAGACAGACTGACAGACAGACTGACAGACAGACTGACAGACAGACTGACAGACAGACTGACAGACAGACTGACAGACAGACTGACAGACAGACTGACAGACAGACTGACAGACAGACTGACAGACAGACTGACAGACAGACTGACAGACAGACTGACAGACAGACTGACAGACAGACTGACAGACAGACTGACAGACAGACTGACAGACAGACTGACAGACAGACTGACAGACAGACTGACAGACAGACTGACAGACAGACTGACAGACAGACTGACAGACAGACTGACAGACAGACTGACAGACAGACTGACAGACAGACTGACAGACAGACTGACAGACAGACTGACAGACAGACTGACAGACAGACTGACAGACAGACTGACAGACAGACTGACAGACAGACTGACAGACAGACTGACAGACAGACTGACAGACAGACTGACAGACAGACTGACAGACAGACTGACAGACAGACTGACAGACAGACTGACAGACAGACTGACAGACAGACTGACAGACAGACTGACAGACAGACTGACAGACAGACTGACAGACAGACTGACAGACAGACTGACAGACAGACTGACAGACAGACTGACAGACAGACTGACAGACAGACTGACAGACAGACTGACAGACAGACTGACAGACAGACTGACAGACAGACTGACAGACAGACTGACAGACAGACTGACAGACAGACTGACAGACAGACTGACAGACAGACTGACAGACAGACTGACAGACAGACTGACAGACAGACTGACAGACAGACTGACAGACAGACTGACAGACAGACTGACAGACAGACTGACAGACAGACTGACAGACAGACTGACAGACAGACTGACAGACAGACTGACAGACAGACTGACAGACAGACTGACAGACAGACAGACTGACAGACAGACTGACAGACAGACTGACAGACAGACTGACAGACAGACTGACAGACAGACTGACAGACAGACTGACAGACAGACTGACAGACAGACTGACAGACAGACTGACAGACAGACTGACAGACAGACTGACAGACAGACTGACAGACAGACTGACAGACAGACTGACAGACAGACTGACAGACAGACTGACAGACAGACTGACAGACAGACTGACAGACAGACTGACAGACAGACTGACAGACAGACTGACAGACAGACTGACAGACAGACTGACAGACAGACTGACAGACAGACTGACAGACAGACTGACAGACAGACTGACAGACAGACTGACAGACAGACTGACAGACAGACTGACAGACAGACTGACAGACAGACTGACAGACAGACTGACAGACAGACTGACAGACAGACTGACAGACAGACTGACAGACAGACTGACAGACAGACTGACAGACAGACTGACAGACAGACTGACAGACAGACTGACAGACAGACTGACAGACAGACTGACAGACAGACTGACAGACAGACTGACAGACAGACTGACAGACAGACTGACAGACAGACTGACAGACAGACTGACAGACTGACAGACAGACTGACAGACAGACTGACAGACAGACTGACAGACAGACTGACAGACAGACTGACAGACAGACTGACAGACAGACTGACAGACAGACTGACAGACAGACTGACAGACAGACTGACAGACAGACTGACAGACAGACTGACAGACAGACTGACAGACAGACTGACAGACAGACTGACAGACAGACTGACAGACAGACTGACAGACAGACTGACAGACAGACTGACAGACAGACTGACAGACAGACTGACAGACAGACTGACAGACAGACTGACAGACAGACTGACAGACAGACTGACAGACAGACTGACAGACAGACTGACAGACAGACTGACAGACAGACTGACAGACAGACTGACAGACAGACTGACAGACAGACTGACAGACAGACTGACAGACAGACTGACAGACAGACTGACAGACAGACTGACAGACAGACTGACAGACAGACTGACAGACAGACTGACAGACAGACTGACAGACAGACTGACAGACAGACTGACAGACAGACTGACAGACAGACTGACAGACAGACTGACAGACAGACTGACAGACAGACTGACAGACAGACTGACAGACAGACTGACAGACAGACTGACAGACAGACTGACAGACAGACTGACAGACAGACTGACAGACAGACTGACAGACAGACTGACAGACAGACTGACAGACAGACTGACAGACAGACTGACAGACAGACTGACAGACAGACTGACAGACAGACTGACAGACAGACTGACAGACAGACTGACAGACAGACTGACAGACAGACTGACAGACAGACTGACAGACAGACTGACAGACAGACTGACAGACAGACTGACAGACAGACTGACAGACAGACTGACAGACAGACTGACAGACAGACTGACAGACAGACTGACAGACAGACTGACAGACAGACTGACAGACAGAGTGACAGACAGAGTGACAGACAGACTGACAGACAGACTGACAGACAGACTGACAGACAGACTGACAGACAGACTGACAGACAGACTGACAGACAGACTGACAGACAGACTGACAGACAGACTGACAGACAGACTGACAGACAGACTGACAGACAGACTGACAGACAGACTGACAGACAGACTGACAGACAGACTGACAGACTGACAGACTGACAGACTGACAGACTGACAGACTGACAGACTGACAGACTGACAGACAGACTGACAGACAGACTGACAGACAGACTGACAGACAGACTGACAGACAGACTGACAGACAGACTGACAGACAGACTGACAGACAGACTGACAGACAGACTGACAGACAGACTGACAGACAGACTGACAGACAGACTGACAGACAGACTGACAGACAGACTGACAGACAGACTGACAGACAGACTGACAGACAGACTGACAGACAGACTGACAGACAGACTGACAGACAGACTGACAGACTGACAGACAGACTGACAGACAGACTGACAGACAGACTGACAGACAGACTGACAGACAGACTGACAGACAGACTGACAGACAGACTGACAGACAGACTGACAGACAGACTGACAGACAGACTGACAGACAGACTGACAGACAGACTGACAGACAGACTGACAGACAGACTGACAGACAGACTGACAGACAGACTGACAGACAGACTGACAGACAGACTGACAGACAGACTGACAGACAGACTGACAGACAGACTGACAGACAGACTGACAGACAGACTGACAGACAGACTGACAGACAGAAAGACATTTTTTTAATATGACTCCAATCGACTCAGGAGTGATCGGGAAATGTTTTTTAGACAAAATTAAGAGGTCGAAATTTTTCATGAATACAATACTTTATTATACTCCGTAGAAGAAAGTAAAAATCTTATTGGAAAGTTTGACTCAAAGTGGAATTTTGGTACAACTGTTCGAATTTTGATACGAATATAATCATACGGGTTTTTAATAAATGCCAGATTGGCAATTATAGCTTTTGTTATGTTTCATTTTTGTGTGTGATGACGGGATCTTGGCATTACAAACGGTAAGGCAAATCTAATGTACCCCTTGGTTTCACCATACGGGTATAAAAACCAACAGAAAAACATAACGAAAGCTAATAACGAATTGCTGGCAATTATTGAAAACCCGTATGGTGGTTGACGGCAAACATTTGTATCAAAATTTCACTTTGAAGGCAAACTTTTCAATAAGATTTTTTATACCCGTATGGTGAAACCAAAGGGTATATTAACTTTGCTTTACCGTTTGTAACGACCAGATCCCGTCATCACACACAAAAATGAATTACACCAGTGTGTTTAGAATGATAAAAAAAATTGAATTTTCCATGTCCGTCCGTCTGTGTGTCTGTCTGTCTGTCTGTCTGTCCGTCCGTCTGTCTGTGGCGCGGATTGCAGGCGCACGGATTGAGCTAGAGACTTGAAAGTTTGCACAGATCCGTTTTTCGTAAAATGCGAGGCTAAGTTCGTTAATGGGCAAAAATGGACCATTAGGGGGGTTACCCCCCATACGAACGAAATCGTTTTTTGTGAATATCTCAAAAACGGTGCATCTTATAATAAAAAGTCCAAGAACAAAAGTTATTCAGGATATTATTCTACATAAAACTCCCATACATCAAAATCCGATTGGAACAAATTTAAAAAAATCTTATTGGAAAGTTTGACTTCATAGTCGAATTTTGATAAAACTGTTCGCCATTCACTTAAATCACCATACGGGTTTTTAATAATTGCCAGTTTGGCAATTATAGCTTTTGTTATGTTTAAAATTTATTCCAATCGGATTTTGATGTATGGGAGTTTTATGTGGAATCCAGTGACTTATATACAATGGACAGATCATCCGAGCCGAAAAATGGCACGGCAGCAGATTTGACTTCGGGATTCAGTAGCCCCCAACCTAATTGTACTCGTAAATATTTTGCGTTATACAAATTTCATGTCAATTCACTTGCAGTCATGTTCAAATTACATGAAAATTACACAGATAATTAGTCTTTACTTGCTAACTCTAGTGTGCACATTTGGTTCTTCAAAAATTCGAAAAAAATCAGTGCAAAACGCAAATGTTACACTTTTTCACTTCAAAGTTAAAGTTGAGAGTCCCCTGCTGTCATTTATGCAGCACCCAGGTGTCATTTATGCCAAACACATATCTTGATCTTTCTTTGTTTTATGTGAATGACATCTGGTAGTGTTTTGGCGCGAATTTATTTGCATGTGTCGCTATGTGAAAAGTATAATAATAACTTTGAAGTGCAATTTTAATTTTTTAATTAGAATCAATCAAACATGTCCTTTGATATAGACACGTTTGTTTTATACACTCCATTTGGCATTTTTAATGAAGAATTTTTCAGCAACTTTTCAACATAACCTCAAGCATCAACACATGATTTGGTTAGTTGTCAACCCTATTTGTTCAAATAAGGTTGCTAACACATCCCTATTTACTCGTACAAGGTTGGTAATGGTATCAGGGGATCCCATTAGAAAGAGAGAGTCAAAATGTGCGAAAGAGAATCTAGCTGTGTTTCGCGCTTTTTGATTTCTTAGCGTATTATGGGAGATCATACTTCCATTGTATAAGTTAATAAATTTTAATTGATTAAGTAGAAAAAAATATAATTTTTTATCCAGGCAGAGCCTGTGTCTTTATTGAAATCAAAACTTAGAGTGACAATATGATGAACATTTACTTATAATCTAACCTACGATTCTATTATGAATTCTGTCTGTACCAGACGCTTCATCAGCAGTTTTGATGGGAACTAGAAAATCGTTGTATTTCCACGATGGGTAGTAGCAGGTGGGTCATATTTCTCCAGACGTTATCATCGGGTTAGATTGTTGTTAACTCTTCCCCTCTAAATTCCAAACGTCTTCGTTTGGTGTTAAAAAAATGGTGTTTCGTAGAATTTACGCCTCTGTGATTTCACTATGAGTACTTCGTTTGTTTTATCCTGCTTCTTTGATGATCCTTGATTACTTTCAGTAACTGTTTCTGCGCTATTCTCTTCAGAGATAATTTGTTGACCTTGGACCATCTCTAAATCCTTGGTGTTTTGGGTAATTTTGAAGATGTTATGTTTTTTAAATTTTAATACCAGTAGGATGATCAATATGATGACGAATGTGATGGTAAAACTGTAGCTGGTAACTAAATGGATATTTTTTTCAGTCCGTAATACTTCTGTTTTGTTAGTGTTGTTAATATTTATATCTCTCATCATTTCTAAGGATAATAGTTCTTTAAATTCTTTTTCTTTCGGTGTTGGATGTAAAATAGCAGGAAGGGCTTGAAGAATTGAAACTTCTCTTGAAACAAACGTCCTGTCTTTAATGGAGATCGTGGTGTTGTGGAATTTTATTAGAAACGTTCCTTCTAGATTTTGCGGTCTACCCTCCATTATCGCGGTTCCTTTGAACTGGTTCAACATGATGATTCCTGGGGAAATCTCTTCGATTTCTGGGATATGTTGGTTGTTGATTCTATCACAAGTTGAATTTCTGCTCTTCAATAGGTTTGGTAAACAGGTAGAATTACTGATATCTAATAAGCTATTTTGATTACATATTGATAATGAATTGAAGGTTTTACAATTCCCAATTAATCCTAGTACATTGTTTTTGTTTTTTAATATTTTTTTATAAATAATGTCATTAATTACATGATTTATCTTAACTGGTTTAACAATGAGATTTTCATATATTTCTTTTGTTGTGACGGGAATATAGATCATATAAAGTAAACAAGTATTATTAGTTATAATTTTAACATCTGCAAAATCTAAGGCTTCTTCAGCAGTAGCATAAGGCAATTTCTCGTTATCTAGAATATCCATAATTATTTTAGTTTCATTATTAGAAATCATCATTGAATTAATTACACCAATTTTTGCCCAATGAATGGCATACTTTACATTTATCAATTCCTCTTTTATTAGCTTTAATTTATATTGAATATTGAAAATTAATTATTGAATATTGAAAGTTAAATTTACCTTGTCTTTTAATTGTGTTTAGAATTTCATTTGCAATTCTAGTTATATTGTTTATACGATCTGTTTGCAATCTATTAATGACAACTTGTTCATTATTATTCTTTAAAACATCATTCATAGCATTTTTTATTATCTCAAAATCGTCATGGTCTGGATTGCCAGCGATCCATTTCCATGCGCTGCCGATAAAATTCAGAGATCTTCCGGATCTGCGAGGTTTTAAATTTTTTAACATTTCTTCAATCTGTAATATTTCTTGATTTAAATAAGGACACAAGGGATGGTTTTGTGTTGGATACTGCCCCAGTATTTCTTTTGTCTCAGTTAAAATTTGCTCATAATTTTGAATATCAATAACGTGGATAAGTTTAAAATTTCCATTTTGTACTTTTGCTTTCCCATAACTGATCGTAATTATTTGTGAATTTGAATAATCTAGAATTTGGACTTCTCCCTCAATTGCGTGCAACGTGCTTCTGAAAAAGATAAAAAAAACGAAACTTCTTAATTTCTTATGTTACTTTTGTGAATTGTTTTTCCAGATTCTGTTATAACGATGGAGTTTCTATTTTCTTTAACTATCTCTTGTACGAATCTGACTGTCAATTTTGAACCTAGACGTTTGTTATGTTTGACAAAGATAATTTGCCCTGGTACGTAATTTTTAATCGGTTTCCTTTTTTTGTTATGAAAATTTAAATCTTTATTTTGTTTTTCTCTTAATTTTTCTATATTGCTTAAACGACTTCGTTCAAACTCTTCGGGGGTAATGTTCGGAGATCTTCCATGATACAATTCAATCGGTTTTCTTTTTGTTGTTGAATGAATACTGTGATTGTATTCATTTACAGATCGTTCTAACAATTCTTCGAATGTACGCGAAATTTCGTCCCTTTTGAGGCATCTCATGATTTCGGAGAGAGTGGAATGGAAACGTTCTATTTGACCGTTTACCTCACTTTTGTAGGGTGGTACCCTGAAAATTTTGATCTTTAATTCGTCCTCCATCATGGACACTATTGAGGCTGAATTAAGTGATTTTTCATTATCGATTACCACTATTTCGGGTACACTGAAAAAGAAGAGAAGATCTCTTAAGGGTCTTCTAATGTCTTCGATCGCCCTAGTTTGAATGATTTTAGCCTGACCCAATTTTGTGAACTTGTCGATGGCTGTGAGAACCAGTTTATTTTCTGTTGAATAAATATCGACATGAAGGATATGACCTGGATAATTTGGTATAGGAGTAGGGTTTAAAATTTGTGCATTAGGATGGCGATCATATTTATTTTCTTTACATACAGTACAGTTTTTTACTAAAGTTTTTACTTTTTTACTCATTGCGGGAAAGTAGTGCTTTTCGAGGATCTGTTGTTTATTTTCGTCGGGATTTCTGTGAGCTCGGCGATGAGTGCTCATGATAATTTCTTCCTGTTCTGTTTCATTCGATACATCGGTCACAATTTTCTGTGTAAAACGGATTCTGTAGTTTCTAAAGTGTATTGGGTATATTTCTTGTATTTTTGCCATGATGGACTCTTCAGTCTTTAATCCATTTAGTGTACTTGGATTAAGATATCTTTTAAACAGGTTTATGATATCTGACTCTGAATATTGTGGTTGTATTATTATGTACCTAATGTAATTCTGAAAAGGTTGCTTAATTTGACAACTAGTTTCGTCACCTAGTTTGAGAATCAATTGATTTCGGAATACGTTAATTGGGGCTTCTGTGCAAGGGATTAAATTTTGCGAGGAGCTTTCGTCGCTATGTTGTGTTGCCGTTAAAGCATTTAGTTGAGGATATCTTGACAGTGCGTCTGCAACGATATTAGATTTTCCGGGTTTGTATTGAAGCTCGTAGTTATATTCCTCCAAAATGGCTTTCCAACGTTTCATTTTAGTGTTGGTATTTTTATTGCTCAATGAGTAAGTTAATGGTTGGTGGTCGGTGAAGATTTTAACTTTTCTGGATCCGTAAAGGTAATTTCTGAGAGAATTTAGAGCCCAGATTATGGCGAGCATTTCCTTTTCGTTGGTCGCATAAGCTTCTTCAGTTTTACTCAGTGTTCTTGACAAAAAGGTAATTGGCCTGTGGTTTTGAGACAGGACTGCACCAATGGCATAGTCCGAAGCATCTGTTGTAAGTTCGAATTCATTTTTGAAATTAGGATGAGAAAGGATTACTTCTTTTGAGATTAATGAATTTTTCAGTTTGTTGAATGATTCAGTTGCTTCATCGTTTAGACTTACGACTTTATTTTTTGATTGATTCTTGGACACACGTCCATCTTCCCCTCTTAAAAGGGATGTCAAGGGTTTCGCCAATTTAGCGTAATCTTTTATAAAGCGACGATAATACCCTGACAGACCGAGGAATGACCTTAGGTCTTTCAATGTTTTGGGGATAGGAAAGTCGGCTATTGCTTGAACTTTTTTGGGATTGGTCTTGATACCGTCTTTTGAAATAATGAATCCAAGAAATTCTACATTGTCCTGTAGGAATTCACATTTATCGCATTGAATTTTCATATTTGCTGATTCTAGAGTTCTGAAGACTGTTTCAAGGTTTTCAAAATGCTCTCTTTCGTTTTTACCAAATACAACTATATCGTCGATATAGACGTAACATTTGTTGCCAATATAATCTCTGAGGATGTCATCTAATGTCCTTTGGAATTGCGGAGGACCATTTTTGAGACCGAATGGAAGACGTAAAAATTCGTATTTCCCATTGTTAACTGAAAATGCGGTTTTCTCGATGTCGGATTGCTTTAAGGGTATTTGATGAAATCCGCTCTTTAAATCTAAAATTGAAAAATATGCATTTTGTCCCAAATTTGACAAAACTTCATTTATTTCTGGTATCGGATATTTATCGGGAATAGTGATAGAGTTAAGCTTACGGTAGTCGATGACCATTCGGTATTTTTTTTTTCCAGATGAATCTTCTTTTTTTGGAACAATCCATACAGGTGAATTATACGGCGATCTGGATGGTCTAATAATACCATCTTTTAACAAATCTTTAATTTGCTTTTCGACCTCGTTTTTTAGGCAAATTGGGTACGGGTATGATTTTGAATAAACAGGTTCGTTAGTGGTGGTCCGGATTTCCCCCTTGACTACTGTCGTGAAGGTTAATTTTTCATCGGGATCGGAAAATAATTTCGGAAATTTTTCCACTACTTTTCTTAATTTCTGTTTTTGTTCTGGAGTCATATGGGATGTACGGATATTTTCAGATAATGCGGGTGCAACATGATTATTGACAGATTCGGAGACATGTTGTTTCAAAGGAATTACGAGATCAGGTTCAATACTGATAAAGTTTTTATCCGTGTGAATGACTGCTTTTAACTCTTTAAGTGTATCATTTCCAATTATTCCATCGAAGGAGCTGAGATTCGGCAAAAGGAAAAACTTAATACTTTGAAATGGACCAAATAGATTTATGACTGCATGATGCGTTATGGTAATGTTACCACCTACTGATTTAGTTGTGAAAGATTTTTCGTTTGGAATAGGATTTCTGATATAACAAGGTCGTATGTAATTTTTATTGGAACCGGTGTCTATAAGTAATTTTAATACTTTTCCACTCTTCGCTAGATGTTCTACGTAAGGGAGCGAAGAGCTTTTTAATCTAAAAAATTGACATCGTCTGTCTCTTCAAGAGGTTCGACGTTTGTATTCTCACGGGAGTCGATATATCCGGTTGGTAATTGATTCTCTAATTCTTGGTGGTAGGAATACATGGCATTAGCGTGATCGTAAGCTACTGGGTAGTTGTTACCATATTGTTCTTGGTTACCATATTGTTCTTGGTTACCATATTGTTCATTGTAAAAGATCCTTTGATATTTGTTAGGTTGGTGCACTTGATTAGAATGTGGCCTTTTATTCCCTGTCGGCCGCATTTGGTGTCGATTTTGATAATTAATTTGTCGGGAGTGTAAAGACCGATCTACATCCATGGGTTCCGGTTTTGGGAAATTGTAATTTGGTTGTTTGAAGTTATGTCCTTGATATTGGTGGGGATGCTGTGGTGTTCTAGGGTAACCGAATCTTGGTAGTACTTGAGGATTATGCAACAATTCAGGATAAAATCTCCTGTTCTGCATAGTCGAATTGTGGTGATTAGGTTTTTTTGGTGGCAGTGGAGGTGCCATATTCGGATATTGTGTTGAACGAAAAGATCCATGGCTATGCTGAACTCGGTAGTTCACATTTTCTAATTTTAAACAAAGATGAAGCGCTTGTGGCAAATCAATTGGTTCTCGTATGCTCAGTAATTTCGGAAGATCACCTTTGAGTCCCCTTACAAAGGTATCTAGAGCTTTATCGCGATAAGACTGTATCATGACATTTAAGGACTCTTGGCTCATCTCCATAGCAGAAAGTTTGTTGAGGATCAAAGAGAGATGGTAGTATACTGCCTGATAAAATTCTGGGATTGTTTGGTTCTTCTGAACTAATGTAGTCATTTGGTACTCTAGGGTACCTAAATCCCTCTTGTCTGCGTAATGCATGGTAAGACATTTGGAGATTTTCTCCCAATTTAAAGGAGTGTTATAGGATTCTAAAGCAGTGTCAGCAGAGCCAGTAATTTTATTACGTATAGTATTTAAAATTCCGTAGTATTTTGGGGTACCTTTTAGATTCTCATAAATTCGTAAAATTCGCTCGACGCTTTTTCTCCAGGAGCTGAATTCTCCAGGTTGCCCCGAGAATTCCCTTAATCCTTTAACAACGTCAGGGATTCTGTCCATGTCTGCCAAATTTTGCTCTAGACCAGGATTTATTGCTTGATCGACGTCATTACTGTCTGATCCTGCATTTGAAATTGAATGAAAGATGCGTCTACTTTCTGTTTGCATTATTTCGGAAATTATATCCTTTAACTGATCAAATTCGAAACTACCTGGGGTATTTTGGGACGTACCTTCTCCGTTTGGAGATAATCGTGCTGGTTTAATAATGTCATTCGTCATCTTGAAAATATTTGTTAAAGATATTGGAAAGGAGGTTACAAGTCTTTTCTTTTCTTTTAATAACTCTCTAAAACTTTTTTTTTTTTTTTTTTTTTTTTTTTGAAAATATTTATGAATGATATCAGAAAGGAAGTTACAAGTCTTTTCTTTTCTTTTAATAACTCTCTAAAACTTATAGTCTATTTTTCTTATTGGGCAGTTTACTTTTCAGATTTTATAATCTTGTTGGTTTTGTTAGTTTTACAGCTTTCAGAATTTTATAATCTTACTTGCAGCTAATTGATTTAACCACTTTAATTTTATTGATATTTGGTTTTGATTTGAACTTTTATTTTTCAGATTTTATAATCTTACTTGGTATCATTACTTTAATTTTTCAGATTTCATAATCTTACTTGGTATTATTACTTTAATTATATTGTAAAAATAAAAAAAAATTTTATTTTCTGCAAATATTTCAAAAATTAGTTTTATAATTTTGTATTTCTTTTTTTTTATTATTATTATTATTCAATATAAAAATTTACTTGAAAATCAACTTACAATAGAGCAACTATTATGATAAACATGATTTTAGTTGTTGGAACCGAGCGTGGTATTTTCTCGCAGCAGATCAGGCGGCTGTTGCTGAATATTCTGGATGTTATGTCCTATTCAGGAACTCCGTTTTGTCCTTCGTTGAAGGTGACTCCGGGGCCTCTTTTCCTTATCCTTAGCGCTGTTTGAACTTCAAAAGGGATGAACCCTTCTACTTGCCACTATAGAATTACGTACGTCACTCAAGTTATTGGTAGTGATAACGATTAAGTCATCCACTGAAACTAATTGTAATTTTTCTACAGGCTTTTGAATTTATGATCACTAAAACTTAATCAATGTATGATTTTAAAAGTGTAATCATCGAATGATTCTTTGAAATTTTCTTTAGTCACTGAAAATTTTTTTTCTTTGTTAATCACTGAAATCACCAAAACAAAATTTCTGATTACTGTTTATTCAAACCGGTTTTAAACAATTACACTTTTTAGTTTCAAACAGCGAAACACTTTCAATGGTTTACACGAATGATCACCGTTTACTATCTTGGATCAATACAATAACTCTCACTCGGTCCCTGCTCGGGCGCCAGTTAATAAATTTTAATTGATTAAGTAGAAAAAAATATAATTTTTTATCCAGGCAGAGCCTGTGTCTTTATTGAAATCAAAACTTAGAGTGACAATATGATGAACATTTACTTATAATCTAACCTACGATTCTATTATGAATTCTATCTGTACCAGACGCTTCATCAGCAGTTTTGATGGGAACTAGAAAATCGTTGTATTTCCACGATGGGTAGTAGCAGGTGGGTCATATTTCTCCAGACGTTATCATCGGGTTAGATTGTTGTTAACTTATATACTTAGTTGGTGGAATCATATCCTAAATAACTTTTGTTCTTGCACTTTTTTGATAAGATGCACAGTTTTTGAGATATTCACAAAAATCGATTTCGTTCGGATCTAATGGTCCATGTTTGCCCATTAACGAACTTGGGCTTGCATTTTACGAAAAACGAATCTGCGCAAAATTTCAAGTCTCTAGCTCAATCCGTGCGCCCGCAATCCGCGCCACAGGCGGACAGACGGACGGACGGACATGCTGAATTGAAGTTTTTTTTATCATTCTAAATACACTTGTGTAATTCATTTTTTTGTGTGATGACGGGATCTTGGCGTTACAAACGGTAAGGCAAATCTAATATACCCTTTGGTTTCACCATACGGGTATAACAATACGAAAAACTTGTGATGGATTGGCGTTATATGGCAGCGAATGACAGCACTGTTGGCTCCAGCTCCAGTCCGAGTTCTGCCGGTTTGTTCAAACGAAAATTTTTTTAAACTGCAATTATCAAAAATACTTAGGTATTGAACATCTATACAAATAAAAACTTAAATTTGTTTGTCGAAGTCGAATGGAATTGAAGCATCGCTGAATACTTTTCTTTCAACTTTCATTGTTCTTTTTTTGTAGATAGCCTCTTCTTCCAAACACAGCCCAACAAAATTAACGGAGTCCATTTTAATTCACCAATAATTTAAAAGAGTTTTATTTTAAATAGTATGTATTTTAAAACTTTATTGCCTGTATGACATGCACATTGACAGTAAACAGCTGATGTCGAAGATTCGAAATTAGATTTTAATCAGGCACCACTAAGTTCAATTCCGTTCGGATCGTGGAATAGTGGTTTCTTCGTATTCATAACGTAGTTAGTTCTTCGTAATAAAGCTACGACGGATTCTGGAATCGGGCCGAGTATATATTGTGTTTTCGTCTCTAATGAGGAATATATAAGAGCTGAAATCATTTTGAAAAGGAGATGTTCGAAAACCGTGCGAATCCCAGTGAATTCATAGTATTCGGCCTATTAAAAAGGAGTTCTGGCTTTTAAAACTTGGGAATCAAACATTTTCAATTACACAAAATAATAATATTAAACTTGTAAAATTCGCATATAATTGCTAAAAAATTAATTTTTAGTTGATTTTAATAAAGAATATTTTTTACGTATCATTAATATTGACATGCGAACTTTGCACTATGACATGCGAACTTTGAAACATCATAACTTCTCTACTTGAAATTTTGGTGGATAAAGGTAAGTGCACACGATATGATCACTGTTCATATTTTTGAGCAAAAAAGTGTCTCAAACGTGTTCATACCGTCTGAACACCATATTTTTGTGTTCATACGTATGAACACAAGGCATATGAACACATTTGATAATACCGTGAGCAAACGTATGAACACGACCTGTTCATACCGTGTGAATAGCATTCAGCACCGAGACAATTTTAAGGAACCGGGTTTCGGTGCTAGAATCTTCGAGAACCGGGTACCCGGTTCTGGAACCGGTGCTGAAAATGTAAATAAAAAAAAAATAAAACCGACTTTAAAAAAAAACTGAAAAGAGAAAAAAGCACTAAAAAGAAAAAAATAATTTCAAACTACGTCCATTAATAGCGTATTTAAAATTCGGCTTTTTTGGAGTGGCGTTAAATTTACACTAAATAAAATCGTTGTAAAATTTCTATTGTCAAGTTTCGCACAAAATCAGTTTATACATGGAGACAAAAAATAGGATAGATTTCTACAAAAAATAGTAACATATGAGACAGTGGGCTTTTTTATAGCGATTGTTAAAAATAGGGAATCCAATTTGGGACATAAAAGAACTTAGTTTTGGTGCTTCTAAGAGCCGTGTCTAAAGTTAATCTGTTTGACAACAAAATTTTTGGAGTCGATCTTAGTTCTTAGTTAGCCTTAAGGGTTAGAAAGTATGTAATTTATTTTAGTTGCAAATTTAACGCCACTCCAAAAAAGCCGAATTTTAAATACGCTATTAATGGACGTAGTTTGAAATTATTTTTTTCTTTTTAGTGCTTTTTTCTCTTTTCAGTTTTTTTTTAAAGTCGGTTTTATTTTTTTTAGAATTTTTTTTTTTTATTTCGAACGTTTTTAGTTTCAATTTTTAATATAGGTAAAATTACAAAGGGTTTGAGGGGATAAGTCCGCAGATGAGAAATATATAAAAGAATCTTCCAGATATTGTATTGAACACAATACAAAGAATTTTACTCGATATTCCAAGCAGGGAGGGATTTGAAGGGGTAGGTTAACACGGGGAAAACATATAAAAGAACCTTCCTTGTGTTGTACTGAACACAACGTAAAAACATAACAAAAGCTATAATTGCCAATCTGGCAATTATTGAAAACCTGTATGGTGATGTTGGTATCTTAATTCGAGCAGCTGTACCAAAATTCCACTTTGAAGTCGAACTTTCCAATAAGATTTTTTAAAATTTATTTCAATCGGAATTTGATGTATGGGAGTTTTATGTAGAATCATATCCTAAATAATTTTTGTTCTTGGACTTTTTTGATAAGATGCACCGTTTTTGAGATATTCGCAAAAAAAGTTTTCCTTTGTATGGGGGGTACCCCCCCTAATGGTCCATTTTTGCCCATGAACGAACCGGGGTCCAACCAGGAACTTTCTCTACAACTTTCTCTTTGGGATGACCAAAATCGGTCAACCCAGTAAAAAGTTAGGCGTGAACATACATAAAAAAAAATATTCAGGTGGAATTGAGAACCTTTTCCTTTTTGGAAGTCGGTTAAAAAATAAGAAATTACCAATAAGAAATTACCAATAAAAAATTGCACCGTTTTTATTATGAATAATTAAGAAGATACAAAACAAAAAAATTAAACAAATTCAATATAAATAAATAAAAGCTTTTAAAAAAAATTAATAAAACAGCGGAAGATTGTCGGAAGATTGCATGTGTTGGTGGTGTATGAAAATGTGGCTAGGTTTTACATGTGTTGTGTTTTGTTGGTAATTTACGCATAGGAAAGAAAGAAAAACCGCGTCCACGAATATATCGGTTATCTTTACTCCAACGTAGGTACACGGAAAAATCCCTAGGTTTCCTAACTAGTTAAACTATGGTATGACAGCAGAAAGAGGAAGTAAGACAACAAAACCAATTTCTATAGTGTAGTGCTTACTCTAGTGGAAGTTAATGAGGAAAGGTCTTATTTTCCATTCTATAGAATAGTTGTTCCCTGCCTATACATAAAAAAAACCATTTTAACTTTACAGGAAATTTAATACTTTCTGTGAGCGCATATAAATCTATTATATTGTCGTTGTTTTAAAGAAACTTTGTAAAGAAAATGTAATCGGATGGCTTAATTTTGCATTAATCTTTTAATTTACAGTTATTATTAACAGAAATATGTACTTACAAATATGTATTTCGTATATATTCAGCAGCGAACGAACAGTATTTTGATATTTTAGCATGTAAGAAATTGCTTGCTTTCAGCACCGAAAACCGGGTAATTTTACCCAATTCAAACCCGGTTTTCGGTTCCAGAAAATGCTCTAGTGTGAACACTATTTTGGGACCGTATGAGCCCAGTTTGTAAAATTCGGACGTATGATCACAGATATGAACACACTGTAACATTTGAACATGGGCTAAGTTTTCAACATGTTCAAATGTAAAATTTTGAGTCAAATTTGTAAGTAAATTCATGTTTTCTGGTTTTTATTTGGGTCTAGTAGGTTTTAGATTTGTGGCGTGGATGGCTCAGTCAGCTAAGTGCTTGCCTTGTGATCCAATGAGCAGTGGTTCAAATCCCACTCAGGGTAAAATAATTCGATTCGAATTTGAACTTTTCTGTTCATGGACTTTAAAACACCGACCAGTTTGGTCTTCGCCTCCAAGCTCCTGGCATATAACACAAAAAAAAAGTTTTCGACAGTTTTGTAATTTGTTGTGTTGTGTGCTCAAATGTTCTTAAAAATTGTTCATATCTGTAATTTGAACATCATACGCGCAGAAAAAATATGAACACAATGCATTTGAGCACATATGAACACACCTAAAAATTTGAAGCTTTGGGACAAAATGTTCATATCGTGTGAACACCTTTCATATATTGTATGAACATATGAGCATTTGAAGCTAATAAGCAACATATGCGTATGTTCATAAATATGAACAGTGACCATATCGTGTGCACTTAACTTTATAGGTAAAGTGGTAAAGAATCTGTGTTAAAAAAATTGTGGTTTTAGAACATGTCGGTCTTAGGACTACCACACGATTAAAGATATTTTTGTGATCCTTGATAATAAAATTCATTGTAATTTTCTCTTCTATATACAATATTTCCCTGTCCAAAATGTCAAAAATTAACAAAATCAGTCAAGTGGATCCGGAAATACGACTTTTTTTAAAAACTTAATTCGTCATGTCTGCTATTTTTCAAGCGGCCATATTTCCTAAAATAAGCAATTTTTTGCAAAACCAAAAAATACTGATATTGTACTTTAGGGAGTAGGACATTTTTGCCAAGTTTCCCCGAAATTGGAGTGGTCGGGTCCAAAATTTCGGTTTTTTGTCGATTTTTTTTTCGTTCGTATGGGGGAAAGTAACAGAAAATTGCGACCTTCTAAGGATTTAAAAGAATGGTGACTTTAAATTTAAAGCTAAGTCTAATTCTATTTCCGATTTGTTTGGCTTTTAAGGCCTGTGTCCACATGGAAGTTTACTTGCAGAAGTCGCTTCTAGCAGGGACTTCTGGAAGTTTTTGCAGTGGAAACACTTACTGCAAGTGAACTTCCAGAAGTTGTGACGCTTCCGGAAGTTACTTCCAGAAGTTGAAATTGGTAAGCAGCGTTGCCAGATCGGGGGTTTTAGCCCCCGTTTTAGTGGTTTTTTTAGCTCACGGGGGGTGTTTTGGGGGTGCTTTTTATTTTTTGAAATTCAGGGGTTTTTTCAGGGGGAAATCGTGATAGTTGAAATAAAATTTTTTCTGAATTATAATATAACATTTTTTTTTGAATTCTTGTTTGATGTGAAACCTGTGTAAAGAATTTGCTTCACATGTTATAATTTAGCGTCATGATCAACGAAGTATATACAATGGAAGTATAATCATAGAAAAATATACTTAAATAGAACTTTTGCTCAGAACTAAATTTTTGAAATATTTCCCCTAAAATGAGGGGAAAGTCGCGCTATCTCTTCTTTGCAGCGCGAGCAAAGGCCTCTCGCTTCGCATTTGAGAGGGAATGAGAAAATATGTCATGTTTATAAATGTTGAGAACCAATATTGCCAGATATATATTAATGTTTAGTACAAGGAAAAAAATATTTTTGCAATCCGTAAATGAAGTAAATGTTTTCAGACTTTTTAATTATAAATAGTGTTAACATTACGAAATTTAGTAAAACTCTTCAATACACTTTTGTTTGTAACTTTTTTTTCGATCCAAACCCCTGTACAAATAGTTTAAAAAACGCTGGTTTTCAGTTAAAATGAAGAGCATTATAGAGAATTTTCAACTTCTCTATAATGCTCTTTGCAAGACTGGAAAAGAAATATTAACGTTTGGTTATTTTTTGTCCATGATTTGTGTTTTGTTAAGTTGAATAAGAGCGAAAATAAAATGTTTTCTGCTCAAGTCATACTTCATTTAATATTATCCTAACAATGAAATTAGTTTGCAGAAGGGTAATAGGAGTTTAGTTTCAGTTATTTTTTTTAGGTACGCCATTTTGAAGGTATAAAAGGAGTACAGTAATCCCCCGCTATACGGACGCTCGTTTTACGGAAATTCGAAGTTACGGACATGACTAATATAGGAACAAATTCGCTATACGGATAAAAAAATTCGCTATTACGGACAAAAACATTTTTTTTTGAATCACAGAAAAAAATCAAGAAAAAGAAAAAGAAAAAATGTTGTATTTATTGTAAATGTACATACTTAATTTCCCCGAAATTTCTGACACATTTTGTGTATACACAAAAGAGAATTAAAAAAAGGCAATAAAAAACTGCAGTGCGGTGTATTTTTAAAAAATCTATTTGCTATTCTTAAGCGAGAACTCCAATTGGGCAGAGGCAGCAGCAGAGGCAGAAGCAGCAGCAGAAGCAGAATCTGCTTTCTGTCCCACAATGAAATTTGAATTCTGACGAAACTAGCAGAAACCTACGTAGAAACAGCTACGTTTTTTTGTCCGCGGCATGATTTGTCCCATAATATTTTGTTGGTTTTAACATATTCAATTGATTTATGCTCCATTTCAAGTAGTATAAATATTTTTTTTCTATAATTATATAGTTTTCTCATTATTATAGTGGTTAAATAATTATTTTAATATATTATACTAATCTGTTTCGTATTACGGATTTTTTTGGTACGCATCTATCTATTTTTAATACGATCTTATACTAAAATAGGTTTCTTTTTACGGACATTTCTAATGATTGGAACACATCTATTTATTCCCAGCACAATCTCATACTAAAATAGGTTTCGTTTTACGGATTTTCGATACACGGACAATTTCCGTAGAACGCATCCCGTCCGTAAAGCGGGGGATTACTGTATAACAAATGTTAGGTTGTATTTTAGAATAGGGTATACAAAAACATCCATAAATTTTAAATTTGGCGCTATTTTTAGTTTAGGTACAAATAAAAGTTATATGGCAATACCATCTATTTGACAGTTCTCGTGTTTATAATTGAAGCCAGTTTTCACGTTTCGGTTTTCATCGAATTTTGTTTAATTGACTGACTTAATTCGCGCAAACTAAATTAATTTCGATGCAAAACTCACCGCTTATTAATGATAAAAAAAACATAAAATAACGTGACATGCTGTGGAAATGTGAAAAAATGTGACTAAATGTGACTTTTCGGACGGTAAAATCTCTTTGGGGATAATCAGAAATCTCTTTGGGGCTATTCAGAAAAAAATGCTTCACTCACGGACACTGTAGATGTGCAGATTGTGTCTTCCTGTTATTCTTATTCGTAGGATAAGATACTGAACATAAACAAATAGTTCAAAACAAGAAATCCGCTTGCTTCTCACCTCAACTTGCCTTGTATGTTCTGGTACAATTGACAAAGGGGGTCGGGTGTAAGAGAAAATGTCAAATAGAAATTTCAGGGATGTGCAAAGTTTTAGTACACGCATGAATTTGCATTTTAGTACAACAAAACAGTTTAAGTGCAATTTTTCCATTGTAATTCAATTTTTTCCGCATTAAGAATCTTTAGTAAAATTCCTTTCACCATAAACATGACTAAAAAACACTTAAACAGTTAAAACCATACTAAAAATTTTTGTTTTGCTCCATACTTTAGAGAAATTTTTAACGTTTAGAATATAGCTGACTAACCCTGATTGCTTGCTTTTAGCACTTTTTTTTATGTTTCCTATCTGATGAATGTGGTAAAGAGAGAAAGTATATAAAATGGTATAATCTCCCATAAAACGCTAAGAAATCGAATAGCGCGAAACACAGCTAGATTCTCTTTCGCACATTTTGACTCTCACTTGCAAAATGGATCCCCTTGATACCATTACCAACCTTGACGAGTACATAGGGATGTGTTAGCAACCTTGTTTGAAGATATAGGGTGGCCAACTAATCAAATCATCTGTTGATGTTTGAGGTTATGTTGAATGGTTCCTGAAATATTCTTCATTAAAAATGCCAAATGGAGTGTATAAAACCAACGTGTCTATTTCAAAGGACATGTTTGATTGATTCTAATTAAAAAATTAAAATTGCACTTCAAACTTATTATTATACTTTTCACATCGCGACACATTCAAATAAATTTGCGCCAAAATACTACCAGATGTCATTCACATAAAACACGAGTTGGCAATTTTTCATTCTCGTGTGAGAAACAAGGCGATCGGTAAGAGAAAGAAAGATCAAGATATATGTTTGGCATAAATGACAGCTGGCTGCTGCAGAAATGACAGCAGGGGACTGCGTTTGCACTGATTTTTTTTCGCATTTTTGAAGAATCGAATGTGCCTACTAGATTTAGCAAGTAAAGACTAACTATCTATCTGTGTAATTTTCATGTAATTTGAACATGACTGCAGGTGAATTGACATGAAATTTGTATAACGCAAAATATTTACGAGTACAATTAGGTTGGCGACTACTGAATCCCAAAGTCAAATCTGCTGCCGTGCCATTTTTCGGCTCGGATGCTATGTCCATTGTATATAAGTCAGTGGTCATGATGTGATTTGGATCCTGCTGCTAAAATTTTAAAAGATATCAGCTGTGGGAGGACTTAATGTCAGTGTTGTTCCTCTACGCGTAGACTTTAATTGTCTACACTTCAGTGTAGACAATAGCGTAGACAATCGATTTGGGGTAGACAATGTAGACATTGGCGTAGACAATGTCGACTTTGCGTAGACAATGTAGACTTTCTCATATCTGTCAAAACAAAGTCATCAGTGAGTCATATATTGTCAAAGCCGAAATCGACTGACCTTTGATAGGTCTAAAAAACTACACCATTTTTATTATTCTTGGCGAATAAATGATAATTTATATTATGAAGAAGACAATGATTCTGATTAAGATTGATTTATGTACAATACATATAAGCGCAAAAATAAATTCTTGAATTAGTTTTGGTAGTTTTTATTTTTGATATTTTTTTCTATACTCCACTAGGGGTATTTGATTTACTTTATTTGATTTGAATTACTTCCGTATAGATTTCCGCCTATCTGTAAATACGACAACTGTCAACGGAATTAAGCTAAAGACTAGTAACAAACGTGTTTTTCGAAAAAATTAAACAGATATTCTTAGATGAGCAAAGCCATCCCATACAAATGAATCAGTTTTTTAAATAATCGGTTCGTTATATTGAAAAATGTGTGAAGCAAAAAGATTTTAGAAGGCAATGTGCTTTTAATTGCAAAAATTTAAAAAAAGCCGCTTAGATTGCATGAAAAGAATTAAAATTGCCACTAAAGTTTGCTCCGAAGTTCTCATGCACGGCATTTGGCGATTGCTTCCTGGAAATTGTGCTTTATTATGTTAAAATTAATTGAAGAAAATGAGATTTTAGAACTGAATCAGCTTTCCTTTATTTTATTGATTGTCTACATTGTCTACGCGTAGAGAATAGACCATTGTCTACAGTAATAGTCTACGCGTAGACAATGGTGTAGTCTACATCACGTAGACTACGCGGCACAACACTGCTTAATGTACGGCGCTTTTAAAAAACGTCATAGCACCATGCCTTTTAGAAGAATTAGTGACTGACGTTCAAAATTGAAATACATTTTTGTTTTGTTTAACCCGTTCGGTACATGTTTTTTTCTATGGGGATTAAAAATTCTCTCTATACAAATTAATGATGTTTAAGCTATTAGTATTCATTTAAAACAAAAAAAAATTAAAAATTTTTATTTTTTACAAATACAAATACGTCCACTGTAGCTTTTTACTCAAAAAATCAAAATTGGATCACAAATGCACTTAAAGGTGCACTGAATGAGAATAGAGTGTTGAAAATAAATAAATAATAAGTCAATTCAAATTTTTAACTGCGTTGCCATATGGCATCAAAATACCGAATGGGTAAATATTGTTTTTTAATACTGAAAATATTTTCTTTCTTCCACCAGATTGACGTATAGCTTTAGAAAAAATAAAATAATCCAGGAGGTTCTTTATAAGAAAAATTCTCAATGATTAGCAAATTTCAACTTTATCATAGAAACATAACAGAAGCTATAATTGCCCATTTGAAAATCCGCATGGTGATATGAAATCAAAATCCCACTTTTAAGTCAAACTTTTCTGATATGATTGAATTTGAAAATCTATTTTTTTGAGATTCTTTGGTTAAAAATGTCCAAATTTATGCCCTAAAACCTAAAAATAAAAAAAAAGTTGCTGGTTGACTGTTTTATATACGACAATTGCCTAAATTTTGGTTATAACTAATTGTTGCAATACGAATAAAAAATTTGGGGGTTTTTATTCCAAAATAGCCCGTTTCAGGGGGTTTTTCAGGCTACGACGGGGGGAAAATTTGCTGGCTGTCTGGCAACTTTGTTGGTAAGTGTAAACAGAAATTTGTTTTTCCAGAAGTAACTTGCAGCACTTTTCAAATGCTGGAAGTTTTTGAGGAACTTCCAGAAGTTTATTTGACATTTGCGATTATGTATTTATTTTGAACAACGAAAATGAGTGAAAAATTTATATGGACCAGCGGCAAAAATGATAGGGGAAGTTCTAAACACCTCCTCTGATGAAATCAGAAGAAAACTCCACAATCTCCGCTCCCAGGATATTGCAGATCTCATTTTTGTGTCCTGCTTTTGAATGGTTGGTCCTATGATTGATAGAAGAATTTCAAAATCATCATAGGACATTCTGAGGAAATTTTTCACATGACTTGGATCTTCTAATCGAAGTTCTTTTAGAAGGGTTTCTCGAAAACTAAATTTGGGGCGTCTTCGAATCCACTCCCTCACCCAAACACTTCTTTTCGGTACACATTTATATTTATTTTTTGATTTTCCACTTTTATTTTTCCGTAAAAGATAAACTAAAATGGCAGCTGCCGCTCTTACTTTCACGCACGACATTTTTTTCTGATCAAGTGTAAACACTTATGGAAGTACTTCCAGAAGCTACGTCAAGTGAACTTCTAGAAGTTGCCTAACTGACTTCTGGAAGAAAAAATCCCAGAAGTTTTCGGTGTAGTGGAAACACCGAAGCATGAACTTCTAGAAGAACTTCCGGAAGTTACTTCCAAGTGGACACAAGCCTTTATATGATCACAAATTTTGATGATTTAAACTAAAACATAATTACAACGAGTATGATGGCCAATTCATATGCTCGTAATATAAACTCGCATAAACATAGCGATAATCATAAGTTAATGAATTGCACGGACAATTGTAAGAATTATGAATTATAATTGTGTCAATTGCAATGTACGATATTTCACAATTATTGATAAAATGATGTGCTTATGTTATGGATTAATCAACACACACTGCAATAGCTTATTACTTTACTATAGTCGTGGCCTAAGGGGAATCGGAGGAATGAATGTTACTGCTCAGAAAATATTTGTGCCGAGGCTAAAAATTGCTAAATGTCATTTCAACATAACCTAAAACTATTCAAAACTTCTCAAACCAAAGCCGCAAGAAAATTGATTGATACGAAGAATACTTGAAATTTAGATGTTGATTATATTTTGTCTGATGAAATATAACTTTTATAATATTTTCGACCGACATATTTCTAGCACAAAAAATTAGGTTAGGAAGTTTAGTAGAGTCATATTTTTTTTAGTATTAGACAAGATTATGCTTAGTTGCAATAGCATACAATTTTATACTATGTTCACACTGACGCAAAATCACGTAATTTTGCGAAATGATTTAGATCTTAAACCAAAGTGTTCACACAGAGGTTAAGGTAATTTTGTTTCACATTTCAACTACAGGATTGCTATGAATTTTAGTGTAGGATTGCTATGAATTTTAGTAATATGATGAATAATACAATTCAAAACATCGATCAAATATGTGCAAACAGAATTAGACACTTTAGACGACAATGGAAATTATCTGTAATGAAAATAAACAATTATTTTCCATTTCATATCTAATCGCATCAAAAACAGGTCCATTTTTTTTGCCCCGCGTAGGTTGTTTACTAATATATCCTCTTCGCGTGCGGAACACGGCTTCTTTTTCTTATATTTCCGTCTTTCCAATCCAGCACAAATGTCAAAACTTCTCAAAACTGATATACTGAAGAGAGCTGAATAAGTGATGCAGGCTTGTATTCATTGTTTTTGCTTGATTTCGTTCCTAATTTTGTGGAAATTGCATACTTTTAGTGATTTTGAAAACAGGTTAATGTACTGGAAATCTCGTGATTTCGAGGAAAATTTCGTTCAAAATTACGAAAATCTTCAAAATTACGTAATTTTGTGTCGGTGTGAACATAGTATTACCCTGAATTTCAGCTAACCGCATTTCCTCAGCAATTGCATCCTGTCCGCTGATTTTTAGCGCGGAACGGTTACTGAAATGTCGTGCTACATTTTTCACGATTGACATGTAAACCGGACTGAAAAGATTATTAATTTTGCATTGTGCGAAGGGGGAATCGATCTAATTGCATGCTAATCTCCGTTCTAATTCCACTTTATATACGAAAATTTACAGTTCGCCGCCATTACTATGTGATACTATTACTGGAATTTCATGCTAAATATTTGAGGTTTGACATTTAGTCATTATTGAAAAGATTATTTATCTTGCGGTTAAAATTGAGCAGTTTTTTTGCATTGTGTGGAATGGATGCCGAAAACTAAATAGTGAGATTATATTATTTTCCAATTTAAACACGCGGCGAGATAAAAATGAATTAGCATGAGAAGAAAAGAATTAGTAAATCTACTAAATGAAAACATACTAGAATCAGCATGCGTTTAGACCATTTTGCACACGCCCTAAATTCATGTTCCACAAGCGTTTACATTGCAACACGAAATTCTGAAATTGATTCCTGAAAGACTCCGGAACTAGGGATATCAACGGTATCGTTGAAAAATATCGAGTTTTAACCTCGATGTTGAACAGGCCGATATATCGAGGTATCGATGTAGATCAGTGGTTCTTAACTTTGTTGGAGGTACTGACCCCCACCAGTTTCTTATGCGCGTTCACCGAACCCTTCCTAATTGGAAAAATAAAATATGATTTTTTCAAATTCAAAACATAGGTATATATTTATACATAGGTGCACAAAATGAACAAAACCATTAAAGAACAAACCATTAAAGAACAAAACCATTAAGAACAAAGAACAAAACCATTATAACATGATTTTCACATAAAAACAACCTCCGCTGAACCCGAGAGACTGACTCACCGAACCCCTGGGGTTCGATCGAACCCAGGTTAACCCATTAACGACCGAATCCCAAAAATTGATTTTTTGGGCTGAAATTTCGGGAGCATGCCTCTGTGGGTCACACGAACCAAGAAAAAAATTTTTTTTCTTTTTTGCTTGACCCGTTTGGGCAGGTCAGAGTGTTGCATATATGCAACGTTAGTCCTAATATTGTATAAGTCGAAAATTCAAAAAAACTCATTCTTTATTAAATTTGATTTTTATTTAAAAATGAAAATAAAAAAAAACGTATACAATCCGAAACTTTTTTTAGATTTAATTCAGGCAGACATTTTTTTAAATTGATTATGCCCGAGAGACAAAATAAAATAAATGTTCAAAAAACAGGCACAAAAACTAATTTATTGCTAGAAAATGATAGTTTTTGAAAATGATAGCAATTGTAATATTTCATCGTTAAAAAACTTCTCAAACTGTTGATGTGGAGCCACATCCTTACAGCTCTTAGGCGGCCTTGGTGGAAACCTTCTCAGGAATTGTTCTTCATCTGGTTCAACCCAACCACGCGGTTTTTTTATTTTTGTTTCTCGTTTCTTTTGCAATTCAATATATTTTTTAATTCTATTTTGGGGTTTCGGTTTTGGTTGTGATGATGGTTTTTGTGCTGATACTCGTGCTCTGCGTCGTCGATTTGGAGGTGCTTTCATCGGCTCATGGTCACTTTCGGAATATGACGGCTCTTGGACAGTTTCAGCTGGGGGCCTATTATGGAATACGATCGTAATCGTAACGATCAGAAATTGTGTGTTGTTGTTAGTGTTTTATACCAACAACAACAGGCAAATTCCGATCGTTACGATTACGATCGTATTCCATAATAGGCTCCCTGGTTGATGTTGCTCTCTAAGGGGTCGAATCCGCATTGATATTTTCGCAGGTGTTTTTTCACCTTTCGATATTCGGATTTCTTCTGACAATTTGAATGACATTGGTAAAGATTCTGGAGACCGTGGTGAGGTTGTGGGTGTGTGTGGTTGGATCACACCGGTAGATTCTTCGGCGTGTTCCACAGGTCCAGTAGGTTCAGAATGGCGTTGACGTTTCGGCACGGTTATCAAAAAGACCAGTTGGGATAGTAGTTGATGTTGAAGACGAAGCAGTTGTAGTTTCTAACATATCCATTTTCAAATTTTGGTAAGAATTGTCCAGTGCATCTTGCAGGTACATTCCGATATGTTCATCGGGATCACCAATTCGATCAGGATCACCTCCTTGTTGTTGATTGCGTGAAATAATCTCGCACGGAGCCTTTAGTTGCCTAACAGGCAAATTACTCATTAGATCTCCTCCATCATCTTCTCCCGAGTCTTCACCTGATTCACCATCTTCATCAGGTGGTTCTACAACCACACTATCTAAATCCTCTTCATCTGACGACGATAGCGATAGTACTCACAAGCTTGCCCAGCAGTCATAAATCTAAAAAATGAAATATATGTAAAAATACTCACGATCAAGTTGTGCCGTATTAGGACTAACGTTGCATATATGCAACGCCGACTGGAAACAGCCCTAAACACCACATAACGTTTCACCCGTTCAAACCAAAAGAAAACATTTATATTCTATTGATAATTATAAACTATACTGCACAAAAATTTTCATCACATTACTTACCGAAACATAAAAAAAATTGACACCCACCTACGTATACTTGCCATTTCAATTTTTCCACTTTGTTTTCCATTTCACAAAAAATAAATCTCGCGTGCTGACTAAAAATTTCTAACTGACTGGCGCAATCATATTTTTTTTTGTTTATATGTCACTTCTGCTTGGTATTTTTGCCGCCCGCTTAATAACTGTAACGCATAAAAATTTTTGACAACCCTTTTAAAATAGAATAGACTTGCGTTGCATATATGCAACGTTAGTCGTTAATGGGTTAAGAACCACTGATGTAGATATTCACGATGTTAGAACATTACTCTTCATAAAATTAGTAGAGAAACTAATTTTAGGACTAGAGGGACTAGTTTTTAGATAGATTTAATATAGCCACTCTACTTAAAGATTTGTTTAAATTTCCTTTGGTATAAATTTTCGGTTTCATCTTTCTACAGGATTTCGCAAAAAATACCAGAGCTACCAATGAAATTTTACAGAGAAGTTTGGTCCTGATGTGAAAATCCGTTAACCGGAAGTAACCAAAATGGCAGCTTTTTAGAAACTACGATTTCGTTTTTTTCGATTTATTCCGAAAGTAACCATTTTACACTATCCTTAAACTTGGAGACAATACAATTTGCTACATTTATGTCTTTTACTAGGACTCTGTATCTCAAGCCGTTATGAAGATATGCCGGTATTTCAGAAAAATTAGTTTTTTGCGAATATCTTGAAAACTAACGGGTTTTTGGTGGTTCAACGTATAAGAAGATTTCAAACCGTGTTAATTCTACATGGGTGCACTATGTAACATATTTGTAACCCTGGCAATGTGAAACCTTTATAATAATAAATTGTACTAGATCATAGAGTAGAAGAATAGAGAGACAGAATAAACGTGGTTGCTGATGGACGACGTTGTTTCAATTTATATTCAAACAAAAAAAATGGTGTCAGAAGTAAAAAACTGAACAATATTGTATCAAGTTAGGTTGTTCTTGACCTTGAATGTGTCGGAAAATAAACAAGAAGTGCTCTAACTAATTGTGCAGTAACTTAGAGACAAATAGAAAACTTTCTATCCGAGTAAATTGTCGTAAAGTAAAATGGCGTCTGGAATTGATCTGCGTTTGTCACAGCCACTGGATTCTGAAAATCTTGCAACGGAATGGCCTCGTTGGAAGCAAGCTTTTGCGATCTATTTGCGAGCAAATAATAAAACCAATGACAGTGAGCAAAATAAAATTGCTTTATTTTTGTGGTTAATTGGTCAGCAGGGTGTAGAAATATTTAATACACTATTTCCAAACAATGGAACCATAGAAGGAATGTTCCGGAAGGAGTCTGCAGAGGTGGCTGTCGATGGAGGTGGTGCTAATGCTGGTGAGGATAAGTTCGTAGATGCACAGGATGTTCAGGAGCCCCGTGTTTCTCATACACTGGTAGCAGTGATTGTGGCATTCGATAATTACTGTCTGCCATGTAAAAATGTTGCTATGGAGCATTTAAGTTTAATATAATCGCTCAGAAGGAAAAACAGTCGTTTGGACAGTTTGAAACTGAGTTACGCATACAAATACAATACTGCGAATTTGAGTGCTCAAATTGCCACATGTCATATGCAGATCGGATGTTGCGTGATCGAATTATAATCGGTGTCCAGGATAAAAAGCTACAACTGAAACTTTTAGACGGAAAGGATGAACCACAAAAATGGTGGAGACTTGTAAAATATTTGAAGCGGCTACTGCTAATAAATTGCTGCTTGAGCGTCGTACGGAGTTATTGGAAATCAAATTTGTCACTATACCTCCAGAATTGGACCAAGAGAAAGTAGCCAGTGCCACTCGCAGCTGCTTCAACTGTGGACAACCATTCAATCAAAACCATCGTCGCCGCTGCCCAGCGTTGAACATTGAATAGAATTCATGTGGCCGTAAAGGACATTTCCAGAGATACTGTCGTTCGGGTCGAGGAGAAGCTGTGAAGAGAGACAATCATTTGAACCAGTCGTCGGCAACACAGAATAAACCGAAGGGAGCGAAGACTGTACAATCAATTAGTTCTAGTAATTCAGGTAATAACCGATTTTGTGATCAGATAAATAAAGAATGTAGCATTAAGACCCCCAATAACTCTTGTAGCATAAGTGCAAACATATCAGATGGCTCGGCTGGCGAAGGCCTGATGTCTAGATGGAAGAAAGTGTACCACATTAACAATTATCCAGTCGAATTTAAACTCGATACCGGTTCTGATGTCAATTGCATTCCTATGGGTATTTTCAAAAAATTAAAGACGTCAATTAAAAAACCAAATGAATTTCTTGTTCTTGACTATAGTTCTAATAAAATTAAAGTTCATGGAATAACTGAGTTGTCTTGTGTTGATCCCCTTAAGCACGGTTCGTATACTGCTGAGTTTCTTGTCGTTGATGACGCTTTTGAGCCACTTATTGGCCTGGAGTAATGTATCGCTTTCGGGTTAATTAAGAGCCTTAATATGGTTCAATCATTTACAGACATGCCAAAAAATAAGGCTGACTTTGTCGATCAATATCGTGATTCATTGAGGGCCTCGGCAAGTTCCGGGGTGAGAGTTCTATCAGACTTAAGGAAAATTCTGTTCCGTCGCATACCGATCAAAAAACGCATACCGATCACATTACATGATCGTTTGAAGAACCAATTAAAAGAAATGGTAAACCATAGTATAATTAGTCCAGTTGATTATCCTACTGGGTGAACAATATGCATATTGTTGAAAAACCAAATGGTGAACTCCGTATTTGCCTTGACCCGAAGCCGCTCAATAATTGTATAATGCGAGAACATTATTTAATTCCAACCATGGATGATTTAATCAATCGCTTTGCTGGCAAATGCGTTTTTACCGTCCTTGGTTTGAGTAGCGGATTCTGGCAAATGGAATTGGATCGTAAAAGTTCAGACCTTACAACATTTATGACTCCCTTTGGATGTTATAGGTGGAATCGTGTTCCATTTGGACTAAAGTGTGCACCGGAAAAGTTTCAAAGGAAAATGGTTCAAATATTTGGGGACGTTGAGGGGGTTGAAATATACTTTGATGACATTTGTATCGCTGCTGTTGATGAGCGTGAACATGACCAAATAATATCTGAGGTCATGGAGCGTGCCCGGAAGAATAACGTAAAATTCAATCAGTCAAAAATACAGTTTCGGACAAACAAAATAAAGTTCATGGGTCAAATAATTGAAAACGGATTATTACAACCTGATAACAAGTACATACGCGCTATCCAAGAAATGCCTAAACCAAAGTGCAAAGGAGAGGTAGCACGGTTACTTGGGTTATTTAAGTATTTGTCTAAATTCATTCGTAATTTGTCTCAGAGAACCGCTAACTTGCGTCGACTGACTCACATTGACATGGAATGGAATTGGTCTGATGCACATGACAAAGAATTGAATGAATTGCTTACATCAATTGCTACTGCACCCGTGCTTGCAATATTTGACTCATCAAAGCCCGTTACCATACAGACTGATAGTTCAAAGGATGGACTTGGGTGTGTATTGATGCAGGAGAAGGGGCCAGCGGCATATGCGTCTCGCAGTCTAACGAGTGGTGAGCAGAAATGGGCTCAGATTGAGAAAGAGTTGTTGGCCATTGTGTTTGCCTGTGAACATTTTCACTATTTCCTGTATGGCCGTGAATTTGCAGTTCAGTCTGATCGCAAACCCTCTTTAGACAGTTGCTTAAGTATCCGGGATTGTCGATTGTCTATAAGCCAGGCAAGGACATGCTAGTGGCTGGCTGTCTTTCAAGAGCTGCGTTGCCTGAAACCGGAGACGTGAACCCAGAACTTGAATATGTAATACAACCGATTACCAGGCACGCATGCTTATCGGATGAAAACTATGACAAATACGTACAAACACTTAAGGGAGATGAACGGTATCTACGTGTTGTAAGGTATGTGGAAAATGGGTGGCCATCATACCATCAATTAGATGATCTATGCCAGCGTTTTCATAAGTATAAAGATGAGCTCCACTTCGAAAACGGTTTATTGTTTAAGGATCATCGAGTAGTTGTGCCAACGGAGTTACAAAAATCCATTTGCAAATTGTTGCATGCACCACATCTCGGAATTGAGAAAACACTTGCACGTGCAAGGATGCAATTTTTCTGGCCCGGAATGACCAATGACATCACAGAACTCGTAACTAGCTGTACCACATGTGAGAAATTCCGGCGTAACAACACTAAAGAACCACTTATTCAGGACGAATCACCAGAATATCCTTATCACAAAGTCTCAACTGATATCTACGAATATGGTGGACTCAACTGGCTAGTTGTAATTGATGCGTATTCAGGATTTATTTGTTCTGGTCAACTAAAAGACAAATCGGCACGTGGTGTAATTCAGCTGTTTAATCAGTTCTTTTACAGTCATGGATTTCCAACTGAAGTGCGCTGTGACAATGTTCCATTTAACTCACTCGAATTTCAAAAATACGCCAATGAAAACAACATAAAATTCAAGTACTCCAGTCCAAGGTATCCTCAGAGTAATGGACTGGCGGAGAAAGGTGTTGCAATTGCAAAAAACATCTTAAAGAGATGTTATGAGATTGATGATGTTGATCAGTTTCAATATCGGTTGCTTGAATACAATACCACCCCTGTTACAAGTATGCAGATGTCACCAAGTCAATTATTTTTTGGGAGACAGCTTAAAACGCGCTTACCTATTGGCAATTCTCTGCTTGTGTGCCGAAAATCGGATGAAGAATTAGTAAAGGCAAAGATTGAGCGTAGACGAGCCAAGTGGTTCGTGATGTAAATGATCGGTCATATATTGTCACAGATCAATTTGGTAATCATTTCCGTAGAAATCGTAAATTTATTGCACGAACTAATAACAATGAATTCAGTGGTAGTGATGTACTGCTGGAGGAGCACGTGACAGAATATTTTGAGGGTCCGACGAAAGCAAAGATTATTGGCTCTCATCCTGTTGAGAAAGGGGTAAATCAGGAGGTTAGTGGTAGTATCGAAGGAACTGGGAGCTCTGTAATTGATAATCGGTTGATAGGTGACAGATCAGAGTCACTGAATGGGGAGGAAAGTGCAATTTTTGATTCCGCCAGCTTTGCAACTGTTAGCGAACGTGAAATAGAAAATGAGACAGGATCCTCTGGTCCTTTGTCATTGATACCAGTGAGGTCGCAGGATGAGTCATCTGATATTGTTCCTCAAGCCAGTGCTCCTCGAGTCACTAGGAGTGGTCGTGCAATTGTCCCACCTGATCTCTATGGGCGCTGGCATTACTATTAATGAATTTTTGTATTACTCCCATGCCATGTAATCTTAATTAAATTTGTTTGTGTATTAATTTTTGTACGCTCCTAAGAGCAATGTAATCTTATAAAAAAAAAAGAAGGCATGTAACATATTTGTAACCCTGGCAATGTGAAACCTTTATAATAATAAATTGTACTAGATCATAGAGTAGAAGAATACAGAGACAGAATAAACGTGGTTGCTGATGGACGACGTTGTTTCAATTTATATTCAAACATAAAACACACTCCACCCACAGTAGAGCATCCGCCAGGTGGCTAAATTATTTATTAAATTTAACTTTTTCAAAACATCGGAAAAACATCGAGGAATCGATGTTTTCAGGACGATGTTTTTTGACATCGATGTCGCCTTAAAGAAAACATCGATTTTCGAAATATCGAGGTTTTATGAACGATGTTGCATCTCTATCCGGAACTCGATTTTTTCATATAAATCCGGCAGAATAAATACTAATTCTGAGAAGTTGTGCTAAGTGAACTTATTCTGCGATAGATGAATAAAGATGTGGATAAATTTCACAAATAACCGCTAATATAAACGGCATTATTAGCTGGCTCGCACCCCAAGCTTGTGGAATGATGCCTAAGCATGAGAAGGCTCTAACAACAAATATCAGCTGAGAAGAGTACGGCTGCCAAAATTGTGTCTATCTCATTGCCTGCGTGAACACAGGAATTAGCTTTGTGTACGTTCAGATGGTGTTGCCGCATCTCAATTACTTCTTTTTGAAATTATTAATTATTGTTTGATTTTTTTTGTGAATAATTAAATGTGGTTTTCCTCACCACCTTCCGCAAAATTCGTTTTTAACTTAAAACTACTCTATTTCTGAATTTGTTTGAAACTTAAAAAAATCTTTTCACGTAATTGACATAATAGCTTAAAGCCACCATTATTTTTAAAAGCTTTTACCCCACGGTTAGACGCGCGACTAGAAGTCGCATGCGATTATCCCTCCTACTACGTTTTTCAATTTGACAGGTGTTGCGATTTGCTCTGCTGTCTTGCGACATTGCATGTGACTTCAGTTGAAAAATGTCAAACGCAAGAAAACAAACAAAGTTATTAGTTGCAGTAAGCTATAAAAATGATACAAATCGCAGAAAAGTCTGCCAAAACTATGAAGGCTCATAAATATCTTCTGTCGATGCTCCAGACTTCCGACTCGGATATATTTTCTTTTTTTTCGTGAACATACGTCGTTCGTAAATTTCTCAACTTTTTCTTCACTTCCTCGCTTGTGAGTTTCAATTCCGCGCCGATTTGTTCATACGCCTGCCTCTTGAGATCGTTTCTACGACACAATTTCGAGGCAGTCTTCCAGAGGCACTCTCTTTCCCGGTACAAATTTATTAATTTCAAAATTTCACTTCTACTCAACTTATTTTCTGCCATTGTGAAATCAGACATAACCTTAAATGTCAAATCATTTGCAGTTCCAGTCGCAGCTCAGTATGAGGTTTTTACATACGACTTGAGTTGCGATTTTCCCCGCTTGCATGCAACTGGCGTTTACACGAGCGATTTCCCTTAGATGAGATTCGGCATGCGACTTCTAGTCGCACGTCTAACCGTGGGGTTATTTAGCTTGCCTTCGTGTCTGTCTGTCTGTTTGTCTGTCAGATAAAATCTTGCAACCCAATTTTGACCCACTTCTACTTGTCCGATTGACTTGAAATTTTGCACACTTATATAAGTCCGATGACAATACAATATTTTCACTACTTCGTCCTTGTAAGGATAACGGAAGGTCCTGTAAGGATAACGTGATTATCCTTTTCTCCAAATTTTCCGGAAAAAAATGTATTCAGGGGGTTTTTGGGGTCGCTGAATCCGAATCTGTCATTAAAAAGTCAGTAAGGATAACGGAAGGTCCTGTAAGGATAACGTGATTATCCTTTTCTCCAAATTTTCCGGAAAAAAATCTATTCTGGGGGTTTTTGGGGTCGCTGAATCCGAATCTGTCATTAAAAAGTCAGTAAGGATAACGGAAGGCCCTGTAAAGATAACGTGATTATCCTTTTCTCCAAAATTTCCGGAAAAAATCTATTCTGGGGGTTTTTGAGGTCGCTGAATCCGAATCTGTCATTAAAAAGTCTGTAAGGATAACGGAAGGTCCTGTAAGGATAACGTGATTATCCTTTTCTCCAAATTTTCCGGAAAAAAATCTATTCTGGGGGTTTTTGGGGTCACTGAATACGATTCTCAAGTTAAAAAGCCTGTAAGGACATCTCAAATGTAAGGGATTCGCGGACAATTTATCGTGAACAATTTATCGTAAAACAATTTATCGTGAACAATTTATCGTAAAACAATTTATCGTAAGAACAATTTATCGTAAGAACAATTTATCGTAAGAACAATTTATCGTAAGAACAATTTATCGTAAAACAATTTATCGTAAAACAATTTATCGTAAGACAATTTATCGTAAACATTTTGTCGTAAGGAATATTATTTTATATGTGTATATATATATGTGTGTGTGTGTGACGAAACATCGATAATTTATCCCCCCCTTCACCCTTCCTACCTTCCCCCATCCCCCTTCCCACCACCCTTTCCCCGACCTTCCCTCCCACCCACTCACCCCACCCACTCATCCGGCCCAACCCATCACCCACCCAACCCATTACGATAATCTTCATTACGATAAATTGTTCTTACGATAAATTGTTCTTACGATAAATTGTTCTTACGATAAATTGTTCTTACGATCAATTGTTCAACGATAAATTGATCACGATAAATTGTTCACGATAAATTGACCGGCACCCAATGTAAGGATATTCGAAGACTAAAAAGAACAAAATAAAAAAATAAAAAATTTTTTTTAAAAAAAACTTTTATTAAAAAAGAATGCACTAAAAAGAAAAAAATAATTTTCTGGACGCTGTGTATCACAAATATAAAAGCTTTTAAAAAGCGAGATAAAGCATAAAACAATAAAATAAAAATTTATCTCGCTTTTAAAAAGCTTTTATATTTGTGATACACAGCGTCCAGAAAATTATTTTTTTCTTTTTAGTGCATTCTATTTTAATAAAACCTTTTTTTTAATTTTTTTTTACATCTGTTTTTACATCAGTCAGAATAAATAATCAAACATGTACACATAGCTACAATCAGCTGTATGCACATACGGAAAGCCCTATATGGCGTAATTTAAAAACTTTGGACACGAAAAAAATCCAGTTCGAGTAATGAATAATCAGAACGAAATTTTACAAAATGGTTTAAAGGTTACAAAATTTCACTCATTTTGGTCAAACAGTTTTAAAGTTATCGTTCTTACAGACATACGTATTAGGGTGGATCATCGAAGCAAAATTCGAAAATTCAAAACTCTTAAATTTAATTTTACATATAATCTTCGAAGAGGAAAAAAATATTTATCTACACAGCTAAAAATTGTTGCAATTGAAATTATTTTATTTATTTGAAAGGTAAACAATTTTATGTTTTTTATTTATAATTATAGTCCTTTTTGGATTCAAATTTGGCCATTAACTTACGAGAATCAAATATACTCCTAATGACTCCATCTCGTTTTTCTTGCCCGCAGACTGAACCCGAAACCTCGGTGACAACTTTAACTGCCCGTTCTACAGCCTGAGTGTGACAAGGATATTGTTTTATTTCATTTATAAAAGCCTTGTTATCATTCACAATTAATCTTAAATCTGCTTGACTTATATTGCACGTTAAGGGGGGTTCCGTTAAACTTATGGCAGACCAATCAATATGCTCGAAATAATTAATTGCTTCGAAATTAAAAGTTGGTATTACAAAGGGTCGAATATTACCTAATTTTTTCAATTTTCGTGCTTTAATTATTCGACATATTGCTATTTCGCGAATATGTTTATAGTCGTCAGCAAGCATTGCTATTAAAATATTTTCGGGATGCCCGAAATATCAATTACGTTGAATTATTGGATCCACAATGGCTTTTAAATTTGATGGAAGATACCGTGATAGCTGAATCGTTGTAAAAATATGTTTCGCTCCGTAAACACATGATGGATACAGCTTAATATTAAACCATGATGGAGCGTATACTTTTACGATGAACTTTGCAACAATCACCAAATTTTCGGATGGATTAGGCATCGAAATATAAAGTCTCAGAACTTGATTAGCTGTGGTGATCCATCGAGAGTGCACTATCTTACTTAGAAAATAATAAAAAGTAGTTCAACATATTAATTGAAATATAGGTTAATCTTACCTGGATTTCGATTCAACAATGATTCGGAGCAGAAACCAGTAGTTATGCCTTCACACATTTCGTACAAATATAATTGATCGGTACTTAAATCATTTTTTAAATTAATTGGCGCACTGAAAATTGTGCACTTTACACTATTTCTTGTGTTTGTTGACATTGCGCGCACAATCACTACACTCGTCGTTACGTTCACTATAAAACCATCTTTTTAACTGATGCACCAC
This sequence comes from Chrysopilus asiliformis, assembly GCA_964034945.1. Classification (NCBI taxonomy): domain Eukaryota; kingdom Metazoa; phylum Arthropoda; class Insecta; order Diptera; family Rhagionidae; genus Chrysopilus; species Chrysopilus asiliformis. The sequence continues at coordinate 73,133,900 of OZ035960.1, read as the reverse complement.
AACTTTTACCGCAGCTACCCAATGGCGGCTCGTGTATATTTGAAATGAGGAGGCAACGAATCGGAGGGTAGCCTCTATGAAGAGAATTTGTAGTTTATGTTTTAGAGCAGGCCTCGGCACCATGTATGTAGTGATTTACTACTACTCGAAAAAATTTTATGTTTCTTCATATACTATAACACAAAATGAGAAAACGCATCATTTTCATTTTTTACGCTCTTTCGCTTTTGATGGAGACGTTTAGGAACAGTGAACTACACAATTTATCATTATGCAATTTCAGAATCATTTGTTCCGCCTAAAGGAAATTTCTCTAAAAAAAACTTTCTTTAAGTTGTCAACCTCCTTCTACTTCATTGCATCGGGCAAAATCGAACTTATGACAGCTGTTGTAATGGCGTTTTAGATCGAATTTTTTATTCGACATGTAACTGCAAACTAGACATTGACGGTTATCATTATTTGTGGTTATTAAATATTTGTTTTCCCAATCCCACGACATAGTATTTGAATTTGAATATGAGCGCTTCATAATGGAAAAGGAAAACTAAAAAAATCAAATTTCTGAAAAAATTTCGTACATCAGTGTTCTTTGGGAAGCAATTATAATTTTGGAGAGCAAATGTATACACCCGTACGCATCAACAGCAGAAATCATACTGAATGACTGTCGTAGGCTCGCTCCATCGATTGTTAGTCAATCGTTTGATTTCGGCTGCCGAAGTGGCCGTCGTCAACCAACACGTATCATTGCGTTGGAGAGTCGAGTAAAAACGTTCATACATTGATTGTAATCTCGTAAAATTTGAATAAAAATGTTATCGTATTGAGGAGCCAGACGAGCCAAGCAGTGCCGAGGCTTGTTTTAGAGAATTCGACATTAGAGAATAGGATTTTCTTTTAAATTATTATTTTCTGAACATACAGATTTTTATACAGTTCATTATGGTATAAAAAATTAAAGGCATAGGTTAAAAAAACATTTTTATAAATTGTTATGAGGAGGCAATGCCGCCACTGCAGCCACCTGATAGTTTTAAAACAAAGGACGAAAATTAACTCATCGTGTCCGACCGAGTCGAACTTACGAATACGTTGAGTTGACTCATTTGTATAAATATAGTATCAGTAACGGGACTTTAGAAGATAAATATAGTATCAGTAACGGGACTTTAGACTCTGTTCATGTACACAATTTCTTACGGCTTGGTGAAACAACACTGCTAATACTTTCCAAGATAAACGCATTAGAGTGCCACTTTTTGGTATTTATCGAAATTCGAAACATTTTCCAAAATTACTATTTTTCTCAGTGTAGATATAATTTTATTCATTTTGGTGCTAAGGGTGATATATGTAAAACAAAATTTCCCATAATTTTGTTGAACATAATTTTGCTGTCAAATTGATTAAGACATTAAAGTGACCATTTTTGTAAATTATTAAAACTTTAGGCCTCTTGAGGAGGTGGAAGACCGTATAATTAAAAACAAAAACAAATTTCAACAATCTTTATTTTCCATTCCGTAACTTTTCCGCACTCAGGAGTTTTCAAATATTTGATTTGAAAAAAACTCCATACAACGACGATCCACCCTAATACGTATAGCAACTATAATTTTGACGTGGATACGTCTTGGATTTTGGTTATGGGGGTACAAATTAGAAAATCGGCTTGCTGCCATGATAACAAATTTGCAATCGATGGTACTCGATAGTTTGTGGTGACATCCGAACAGAAACTGTGTTATGAGATCCGGCCTACATTAAAGCATTGTTTAGGGTATTTTGTTATGTTAAACCACAGTATACAGTAAACAAACTCGAAAATAACCCAATTTAACATGTAAGAGTAAAGAAAACACACCATATTCATAGGCAGAAAACACGAGAGCAAACAGCACAGCCATATATGCGTGTAACCGAAAATTTGTAAACAAAAGCGACACAGCTGATCGGTATCTTTTGCATTTCGCAATGTGTTTTGCGTGAAATTTAGTCGGCATAAAGATAAAATACTAAATCAAATATCAGCGCAATACACGAAATAGTATGGAAAAATACTAAATTATAAACTTTCTGTTTAAATCACTCACTTCATTTCACAGGAAATTGAGAAAAATAATGAAACCGAAATCCACCCGACTCGTTTCCCATCAAATCAGAGCAACTAAAAGAAACAATTGCAAACAGCATTGCCAAATCTGATTTTTCTGCTGTTGATTTTATATTTCAGAGGAGGGAAATTTAAAAATTGAAATCTGTTTTGACCACCATTTCTTATAAAAGTACAAACATTCTTCATTTTAGGTTGAAAATTTGGATAGAAAATTTAAATTGTCAGGATATAGTAGAAAAGCAATTAATATCAAATCTTCGGTCCGTCAAAATCATTTTACAAACGACTTGATGCTAATTTCAAAGCAATAATGACGTTTGAGAAAAAATCCAGTACCAGTTTGGACTGAATTTCTAATTTTCTATATTCAAACGAACATAATTTGCAACTTACTTTAGAATTGTATTTAATTTCTAAGGCAAAAAATACATTTCGCAACTGACTAATCTGGTAACGTCGTTGCGGCTCTCATCTTTAACAGTATATTTCTTTCTCTGTTTCACTTTTATTACATTCCTTTGTGGTCATATTGCTTGTTCATTCTTTGTACCCCAATAATTTGAGATTTTTCTAACCAATTAGAATGCCTAGATTTAGGTTTTTTTGGGTTATTCGTTTTCGGTTACACAGGTTATTTTCACATTTTATGTATGAAGTTTGTTTACTGTATACTGTGGTTAAACTATGTTCAATTATCTTTTTTAAAAACAAAATCTAAATTTTCACTGCCGTTGTTATGCTGTGTTTGCTGCTTGTAGTACAGATTTCACATTTATACTCTTTTTATGCTTCTCCTCTGTGTGTATTGAATCTGATGTATTGAATGTCATGTTATTTCGTTCTTTTCGCTTTTAACGGCAAAATCGTTTGCTGTGGTTTCCGACTCTCGTTCTTGACAACGAAAATGATTTCTATTTAAGTTTTCGCTTCTTGCTCAAAGCGGTTTGTGGGTCTAGCATAAAATGAATGAAAGCCTCGAGCGATGGCTTTTTGGTATGATGCACACACATGCACACACAGTATGCATTTTACTAGTGAGAGAACGATATTTCGCTCCCAGCATTATGAGCACGATTACACGCGCTTAGTGTGGCGCCACAAATCGACTCTTTACGGGCGAGGGACGAAGTGGGAACGATGACACGAAAAGTCGAACCCAAACTAAAAATTTCAGTTGCTCAAGGAGCGGTACGAATGCTGATTGGCTGATTCATTTCCACTTGTTACCAAGTTTATTCAATGGCAAACTGGAATAAAAGTCAGACAACGGTTTTGATTGAAGCATACGAGCAACACCCCGGTGTATCTGACACTCACAAACACGAAATTAAATACAAAAAAAAAACTTTTCACAAACACGAAATTAAAAACAAAATGGCCCAATTTCCATTCGTTTCATTTTCGTTTGGGTTCAGCTCAACCTGTGTAATCACGAGAGGTTGAGTGTGGAAGCTCAGTGTGTCTGCGTCTAATCGTGGGCTATAGTTGTGTTCAGGGTTGTGAGATTTTTGATCTTCGAAAAATAGTAGTAGAATCGATGAAATAGTAGTAAATTTATGTAAAACCTTCGTCATTATATATAACTAATTTGAACGAAAGACTAGAAATGGGAGTGTTTTGAACACTGTATGTATGATATTTACTTCATACTTCTCTTATCATAAACCAATTACTTATAAATAAGATTATTATATAAAATTATTATTATAAACAAAATTATATTATAAAATTATGAAACCGAATATCTCAAAAACGGTGCATCTTATCAAAAAAGTACAAGAACAAAAGTTATTTAGGATATGATTCTACATAAAACTCCCATACATCAAAATCCGATTGGAATAAATTAAAAAAAAAATCTAATTAGAAAGTTTGACTTCAAACTGGAATTTTGATACAACTGTTCGCCGTTCACTTAAATCACCATACGGATTTTCAATAATTGCCAGATTGGCAATTATAACTTTTGTTATGTTTTAAATAAAAATTTGTTTCCTTAATTTCCTTTTCACTAAAATTTCTTACTTAAATATCTATTGGCGATCGTTGTAGGCGGATCCACGTCTTCTGGCCGTCTCTACGAGACAGACACCTTGCTTTTTTGTTACTAGCGTTGGTATCATAGGACATATTTTAAAAAAATCTTAGATGAATAATCGTTGGCAAAGAGATTACAGGAAAAGCTTTTTTCTTAAGACGATTCAGAGCACAGAACATCGATTTTCCGAAGTGAATCTCGCAAAATCAATTCAATTTATTATTGAATTTATTGAATTTAACCAGATTTTTTTTCTAAAATAAATTGTGCTTTTTGTTAAAGGTGGACAACCACATTATTAAAAACATCAAAGTTAAAGCGATCAAATACTATACATTTAACAAATTGAATCCCAAATATGACAAATTTGTTAACATCAAATATTTGAAAATTTTCTCGCCTTTAATTTATGCGATCTGGTAATACGAAGTCCAATCTGTCAGTTTAAAATAAACAAATAAATCGAGTGCGAGTGACAAATCACAAAATGTAATATTTTTTGTGAAATAGATATTTTCAGCAGTGTTAAATATTATTGTTCGGACATTTTAAGAAAGTTTTAATTTATTTAATTTTAAATTTTAAGTGAAGAAATCTTGTTCCATTTACTTCAGAAGCAAAATGTAAACATTGGCGCTGGCCGAAACTTGTTAGTGTATATGTAGTGCATTGTCATATTGGAAACAGGGTCGGCTAAAAATCAGATTTTCATATTTTTTGTGTTCCGTGAAAATATATCCAAATTCAATTGTAGGGAAATGGAGCCCTTCAATTTTGTTCATTTGAACATTTATTTAACAGAATCATGACTAAACAAGATTTGTTAGACAACTTTTATAAGTGATTTTTTTCTGTTTACTCCTAAATATTTTTTATTTTGTTGCTCCCTGCGCCATCGCAAGAAAACAACAAGTCAGATGTTTTTTTATGAACTGCATTTAAGTGTGAAGGAGAAAAAGAAAAATCATATTGGTTCGAGTTTTTGTTCCCATAGTGGCTCTCTTTGCACTCATTACGCAAACGAGAAATTGGGTTTACTTCCCATCTATAGACCACGATTAGACGCAGACACACTGAGCTTCCACACTCAACCTCTCGTGATTACACAGGTTGAGCTGAACCCAAACGAAAATGAAACGAATGGAAATTGGGCCATTTTGTTTTTAATTTCGTGTTTGTGAAAAGTTTTTTTTGTATTTAATTTCGTGTTTGTGAGTGTCAGATACACCGGGGTGTTGCTCGTATGCTTCAATCAAAACCGTTGTCTGACTTTTATTCCAGTTTGCCATTGAATAAACAAATTTTAGCTAAACAACATGTACGCACTCTACGACGATCACAGAGTAAATGATTTTTTGGTAACAAGTGGAAATGAATCAGCCAATCAGCATTCGTACCGCTCCTTGAGCAACTGAAATTTTTAGTTTGGGTTCGACTTTTCGTGTCATCGTTCCCACTTCGTCCCTCGCCCGTAAAGAGTCGATTTGTGGCGCCACACTAAGCGCGTGCAATCGTGCTCATAAGGCTTTAATCTATGGCCTAAGACCAGGTTTAAGGTGGGTTTAGAAACACGAGCATTTTCATTTTTACTGGCAAAGTGAGCGGGATAGCGAAATTCAAATTTACGTGCGCAAAAAGTCGATCACATCAGTGTCTCACACGTACTTTCCCTTCCACTTTATGGCGAACTGTCACTGCACATCACCTTCTCGCAGCAATACGTTTGTTATCACTTCAATTTCACCTAACAAAATCATTTTGTGTGATGTTATAATTAATAACATAATTATTATTACCTCCCGTTTCCATTTAAAATGCGTAGCTTTTAAATAAACATCGAACTTAACCTTACTTTTGCTGGCTTCCATAATTACCCATAATTCAGGGGTAACATTTTGCTGGCAGGGCGGGGAAGTCCAATGTGTTTGTTGTTGTTTACTGCCATAACTTTCCTATCGTCGACGAAAATTATGGATAGTAAAACCACTACATGCAAGCAAAATTTCCAGTAAAATTTTTACTGAGTGGTTTCCCGTCCCTTTCCCACTTGGTGAAAAAGTCATAAGAAATCTGGCATTTCACTCACTTTGCCAGTAAAAATGAAAATGCTCGTGTTTCTAAACCCACCTTTACACACAGATTGGGCATGAACATGGGACTGAACAAAAATGTCGAAATGAAGATAAAGGGAAGAACGGGCACAATATTGGGGTACTGAACCAGAAAACAAAGATTTTCCATTTTCAGCGTTCCGTGCATGTGGTTCTGAATGGTTGGTATTTTTCAGTGCGTATTTTCCTCGTTCCATTGTCATTTGCGTTCCAGTGGTGAAAGAATTCGGATCTCGCAAGCAAAAATGCCTACATGGAATAAACTCTAACTTAAAGCATGCTTGCTGCTGCCAGAAACTTTTTATTATCCATTTCAAAATTTTTTTAGTTTATTCTGACGAATATTAATTGAAAATAATTTTCCTTTAACTATTCAATGAAAAAATTCAATTACGTTTCGTTTCCAATTGTTTCCTGGCAAACTGAGAGTAGCGTTCAGTTCCAATCTGTGTGTAAACACGAGCAACATTTTTGATTCAGTCCCATGTTCATGCCCAATCTGTGTGTAAACATAGTCTAAGTGGCAATTTGAGTTTTTAAACCAACTTTAAACTAGTATTTCAGCATGCACTGAAAAAGATATAAATACTACTTGATTATTTCTACTTAAAAGCACCATTCCATATGCTTTCGAACGCCGTACGCGCCTGCACTAAGAAGATTTTTAACATATATAAAAATAATTAATCAAAAAAAAAATATATATAGATATATTTAAGTGCCCTTAAGCTATAGATATATTTAAGTGCTCTTTTTGTTTTCAATATTCAAATTTTTTAAATGAAAGAAAGAATTTAATTTTAATGTTTTAAGATTGGAGCAATATTTAAATATGAATATTGAATAATCAAACCTACACATCCTTTTTTTTTGTTTAAAAAACGGCTGCTAAGTCCAGTGAAATTATTTAAAAAAATGTAAATTATATCAAAAATTTATTAATGTATTTATCAACTGATTTTTACTGTTCTGGTATTTGTACAAATATAAATTCAACGTAGTTGTATAATAATTATAGTCTTTTTATTATGCTTTTTCAATACTTTTTATAATTGTTATCAAGATTTCTAAAGTAAGTTTTGAAAAATCTTTGGCCCAGATATTTCATAAAAATCCCATGTCTAAAGCAGTATATAGCGCTCTTATGTCACTATGTGTTGATATTCGCCAAAAAGGAAAATTCAAATTTTTCGCTGCAATTTCTTCGTCCTGGCCGTCACCGATTACAACGTAAGTGCTTTTTCTACCAAACCGCGTGACAACTCTTTCAAAACATGACTCTTTCCCTGAAATTAAGAAAAAAAATATCAGTTGTGGTCAACACAAAACTTTCTTCTACAAAATCTACGACCCTGCGCAATTTACGCTAGAGCCCTGTCGCGTTGTCAACCTAAGACGACCTCCCAATAAATTCTTGGTTTATTCAAAAATATCAAAAACGTACAAAATTTGAGATAACTTGAGAACTGTAAAATATATCAATTTGCGGTAAATGGAAAAAATGTAACATCTTTAATTATTCTTTTAACTGATTTGCCGAAAAACCGTTAGTTTGCAAATTATTCGCAAAAATATGATTTTTTACATATTAATGAAAATATCTCAATAACGGTAAAAGATAACGGTAAGAAACAAAATTGTGCAGAATGCCATTCTCATTAATTCACTTCATACAGCAAACCCCCGTTAATTTTCGAGATAACCGCAAAAAACTGTTTTTTTTTTGGAAATTTACAGGACCTTCCGTTTCGAAGTTTGAAATTCCAGCGCCAGATTCGTGATCAGCGACCCGGAAACCTCTTGAAGCCAGTTTTTCGGAGAAAACTGAGAAAAGGATATTTGAGTTATCCTTACAGGACTTTCCGTTTCGAATGTTAAAATTCCAACACCAGATTCGTGATAAGCTACCCCGAAAACTCTCGGGTGACATTTCTCAGCCTGGTAACGGGCTAGTGTCGTGGGGTGTTTTTGCAAATGTCGTAGGTGGAAGCAAATTAAAAACACATTTTTACTTTTTGTTGTTTATTTAAAATAATTTCATTACTTAATTTGTTTTTTAATGACTTAAACTATTGACACACTACCTTTATATATTTTAATCAAATAACTTTTTTATCTTAACCTTTTTAAACAACTTTTGTTTCTCTTTTTGCTATATAGTTTTCCTTTTAATCCAAATATAAACGACCCGAACTGATGTTATCTTTTTTCGTTGTATATTTAAAACGATCATATAACTTAATTTGTTTTTGTTTTGTGACTAAAACTATTTTGCAATTTTATTTCACACACAATGCCTTTATTTATTTTAATTCAATAACTTTTGTTTCTCAACTTTTTAAAATAACTTTGGTTTCTTAACTTTTCAAATAACTTCTGTTTCTTAACTTTTTTAAAAAACTTTTGTTTTCCGTTTTGCTATATATTTGTATTACTTTTCATTCAAATATTTACCAGTTCGGATCGTTTTTATCCAAAACTTGGTTGAAATCTTATACTAAGTTCACACCGACGCAAAATCACGTAATTTTGCGAAATGATTTAGATCTTAAACCAAAGTGTTCACACAGAGGTTAACCCTTTCGGTATTTTGATGCCATATGGCATCATGCTAAAAAAATTGAATTGTCTTATTATTTATTTATTTTCAACACTCTATTCCCATTCAGTGCACCATTAAGTGCACCATTAAGTGCACCATTAAGTGAATTTTTGACCCAATTTTGATTTTTTGAGTAAAAAGCTGGATTTTTTTTGTTTTAAATGAATACTAATAGCTTAAACATCATTAATTTGTATAGAGAGTATTTTTAAAACCCATAGAAAAAACATGTACCGAAAGGGTTAAGGTAATTTTGTTTGACATTTCAACTACAGGATTGCTATGAATTTTAGTGTAGGATTGCTATGAATTTTAGTAATATGATGAATAATATCTGTGAACGAATACACCGTTAAGGAAGGCTTTAGTGCAGGATGCATGGATCCAGCAGAAGAAACACAAGAAGAAAATGGCGAGGGCAATTTCGATGAGGAACAACAGAGGTTAATCCGCAAACAAAAGGCATCCATGGCAGCCTTAGTAAGATTTATCCGTGCTATCGAAGTTGATATCAACCAAGCCCACTCACATTCTTACTACAAGCTGAAGGTCAATTTTATAATGGACTATTGGCAGAAAATTTCTGAGCTACATTCCGAAATTTGGCGACAACCCATGGGAATGAGGATTACTAGTCAGAGATGGAGGCCCGCTGTCAAGAAACTCTACTCACTCTACAGGAAAAGGGTGAAATAAATCAATCCACTACTGGCGCAGATATAGTACGCAGTAATCAGCTAAAGCTGCCGAAGATATCAATCCCGAAGTTTGATGGCAACTATTTAAAGTGGCAACAGTTTCACGATATCTACAAGCAATTGGAGCACAAGGGCGGTATGAGTAAGTCAGAGAAGATGTTTTATTTGAAAGCTAATCTAACAGATGAAGGCAGCCGGCTCATACAGCATCTTCAGGTAGCGGAGGAAAATTACGAAGGAGCGTGGGATCTGGTGAAGAATCATTATAACAATCAGCGAATGCTCGTTACCGCATTATTAAATATACTTTTGTCGCAATCGCCAGTGACTGTTGAAACTGCATCATCTTTGAAACATATCCATGACACCACAAAGGAAGCTCTATTGGCAATCCAGAATCTTGGTGTTCCAACCAAGGAATGGGGACCGCTGGTGCTCCACATCCTATTACACAAGGTGAGCGCTGAAACTCATCGGTTGTTTGAGCAATTCCTTAACAACCCTAAGGAGATTCCAAGTCTAGACGCATTCTTCTAGTTAATCGAAATTAGATTCCAAACACTAAAGTCGGTAGAGCGTGAGGAGAAACCTGACCACAGGGGAGTTTCAAAAACAACTAAGAAGGAACACAGCTTGCTCAAATCAAACTCCATGAAGTGCTCGATGTGCAAGGGAAGCGATAATCACATTTACGCCTGTCCAGATTTCCCTAAACTGTCACCAGTCGAGCGATTAAGGCAGGTAAAGAAGCTAAGGCTTTGTATTAACTGCTTAAAAGGTGACCACACGTTCGCCAATTGTCGCTCAGGATGGTGTCCCAAATGTAACAAGTGCTGCAAGAGGCTGTTGCACATCTCTACAGAGGCTGGCATTGCTCAGATCAATCCATCATCTCAAGGACAAGGTATGGCCACAAATCTATCGGTCCGAAACCTACAAGAAACAAACGCACATTTTGTGTTTCTTGCAACGGCTTTTGTCCACGTCTACAATATAAGTTGTCACAAGATAAATTGTCGCGCCCTATTGGACTCCGGATCCCAACTTAACTTCGTAACAGAGAAGCTTTATAAGAGTTTGGGAGTCAAGGCGGAGATGGAGCACTTACAATTGGCTGGCATCGGACATCATCAAGTCAAAATTTAGAGAAGAGTCAACATAAAAATTAAATCCCTTGTGACAAACTATACAGCAAGCATAGAGGCATTTGTTCTTCCGCAGATCGCATCATACCAACCAACAAAAGACAATCAGCCGGAGAAATGGCCAATTCCTCAAAACATACAACTTGCCGACAAAGAATTCTATAAGTCTAAGTCCATCGATTTATTGCTCGGCGCGGACATTTACAGCCAATTAATGACAATCGGGCAGATGAAGATTGGCGCAGATTTACCAGCATTACAGAACACAACCCTCGGATGGATTGCATTGGGTAAGGCCACCTCATCCAATGCTGCAGCACAATTCTGTGGCATCGGTCTTGCAGAGAATTGCGACAGTATCGAAGATCAATTACAGAAGTTTTGGACCATTGAGGAAGTCTAAACTACCAAACATTCAAAAATGTGAAGATTTTTTCAATGCAATGTATAACAGAAATCAAACTTCCATTTCAACATGCCTCAACAAACTTGAAATCAGAGGACATCGCCATCCGACGTTTTCTGGGTTTAGAGAAGAAGCTAGAGAAAAATTCAACAATAAAAAAAGAATACAGCAAATTCATGAATAAGTATACACAACTTGGTCATATGGAAGCCATTGATCGCAAAAGCATCCCGCAACAACCTTTTTTTTACCAAGTCAATGCGTTTTAAAGACCGATAGTAGCACTACAAAACTTCGAGTGGTTTTCGATGCATTTGCAAAGACGTCGACAAATTGCTCGCTCAACGATGTACTGCACGCCGGTCCAGCAATACAGGAAGAACTCTTCAACGTACTCATAAGATTTCGACTGAAACGATACGTTTTCACGGCAGACATTGAGAAAATGATCATGTTAGATGATGAAGATCGCAATTTCCAACTAATACTCTGGAGAGATGACCCATCCGAAGAAATCAAAGTGTATCGTCTGAATACCATAACTTATGGCACCGCGTCTGCATCGTATCTGAGTACGAAGTGTCTTCACACTCTAGCTGATCAGGAGGGAAAAAGGTATTCGAATGGCATCGGTCAGATAATAAAGAGGTGCTTTTATGTCGATGACGTGATGACCGGTGCTAATAGTCTGGCGGAGACACAGACGCTCACAAGGCATCTTACGGAAATTATTCTGAACTGCTTAAGAGCATAGCAAAAGAAGACATAGGACTGCAGCTAAACATCGAAGATCGGGATGAAGGCTGCATTAAAAAGCTTGGGATGGCATGGTTACCTTCGTCTGACAAATATATCATGAAGAGTAGCCCAACAGACACCAAGCGAGTTACGAAAAGAAGTATATTGTATGACATTGCTCACCTCTTTCATCCATTGGGATTAGTGAACCCAGTAATCGTGCGAGCCAAAATTATACTACAGAAGTTATGGGAGCTCAAATTAGACTGGGATGCTGCAATACCAATGGACATGCATACCCAATGGACGAATTTCAAGGAGGCATTGCCTGAGCTGAAAACAATCAAAATTCCAAGACTAGCGGTTGGCAACATCAGAGCAAATTCACGCATTTTCCGACGCCAGCGAACGAGCATACGGAACAGCCGTATACTTACGGTCGCATCAGGTGACAAAGCCGAGAGTGACGCATTTGAAAACAACCACTCTGCCCAGATTAGAGCATTCAGCCTAACAGTGATTTGGAACTCATTCAATCATCTGGTTCGGATAACAGCACATATTCTAAGATTCATTAAGATTGTGAAACAAACGAGGGTGACCAGATCACCCCCGAAAGTAGGCATAGCAGAGCTAGATGAAACACACAGAGTAATACTACGACACCTATGACACAAAACACACATTTGAAAGAAGAGCTTGTACAAATCAAGCGGCAAGGTCACATTGATGCATCGAGCAGGTTATCATGTTTAAGCGCTTTCATTGATTATACTGGCATTCTAAGAGTTGGCGGAAGCTCAGGCTATGGTTCGAAGATGTGTGCGTTGCACCCATGTTAAGCCACGTCTTCTCACACAGATAATGGGGAATCTACCGGCTCCCAGGGTTCAACCTGCCAAGCCATTCTTTAATTTCGGGGTGGATTTTGGTGGGCCCATATATACGCATTACAAGGTCAGAGGCAAGTGTCCTACAAAGGCAGTTCATCTGGAGCTCGTCACTGACTTATCATCAAGCGGTTTCATTAGAGCTCTCAAACGATTTAAAAGTCGAAGAGGAAGATGTCAGAACCTATACTGTGACAATGCAACCAACTTTGTTGGCGCAAGAAACCAGCTGTCCGAGTTGGCGCAACTTTTCGAGCGCGATGACGTCAAAGATAAAATCTCTAAGGCATGCAGTTTCCACTTCATACCACCCCGAGCACCACACTTTGGGGGTTTGTGGGAGGCAGCCGTAAAATCTACAAAGACATTACTTCACAAAAGCACGGGTACCTCATCCTTAACTTGTGAAGAACTCGGGACGACCATAATCGAAACAGAGGCAGTACTAAATTCAAGGCCACTGACGCCGATGTCAAATGATCCAAACGATTTGACGGCATTGACCCCGGGACACTTCTTAGTTGGTGAACCACTTACCGCTGTGGCCGATGCAAACACAGAAGATATCAAGGCAAGCTAATTATCGATATCAAGGCAAGCCAGTTATGTGAAGCATGAATTTTGGCGACGATATTCTCGGGAATACCTGAGCGAGCTACAACAAGTCGAAAACATCAAATCGGGAACTATGGTTATCATTAAAGAAGATAACCTTCCGCCGCTGAAATGGCCACTCGGACTGATTGTTAATTCCATTGCTGGCGAGGATCATATTGTCCGACGTACGAACGTCAACAGGAGCCTATCGCCGCCCAATTACTCGTCTTGCTCCTCTACACAATTGAAGACGATGCAGGCACAAATTCAAACAGAATTATGAACAGCTAAATACGAAATCTAAGAAACCGAAAGGCATTAGAACCAGCTTTATTTGTGCTCGGCGCGTGACGCAGAACGACCAATCGACAAAAAGGAAGCTCAATGATGGTGATTCTCATCAGAGGCCAAGGAAGTTCTTTAGGATCAGACCAGTAACCGGCTACAAATCGTTCATTCTAAATCTAATCATGCTGTTCTTTGTTGGACTTGGGGCTTGTAGTCATCACATAACTCATCCAGATCCTGAAATCTACATAGAGGATATCGGTATTGCAAACTTGAAACGAAGACTGCTAAAGATAAACCTTAATTTTAAGGCTGACATTGATGATGACACCAATCGCACAAATACAGTGGTGCATGAGATGCAGGAACTTTGCGACGGCTCCAAACGGCTAAACCAAGACGCGAACTGTGACCACAACTTAAAGGAGAAACTAAGTAAAATTTTACAAGAAATTCAAATCGTCGCGCAACATCGGATTAGACAAAAAATACGAGGGCTCTTTGGTGAAATGCTACAACCAGTTAACGACGAAGGACATTGATCATCTCAACGAAAATCAGAAGAAATTGATGCAGATAACAAATCATCAACCGAATTTAATGTTATCAAGAGTTGCCATTGTGAATGATACCGAATTCAGGCTGACCGATAAAATGAACAAGTTCAATGAAAAATTAAATAGGCGTTGGCTGTTATAAATGATATGCAAACATGGTATCACGACATAGATGCATAACGATTAAATATTCATGTACTAGCGGCACATCAAATTGCCTTAAGCTTATTAACTGACATATACGATCACTACTGAATGTTAGTAAAGATCATCCTCAAGGGAGACAATATTCTCGATTTTATCGCTGCCGAGCTTCTCAAATTAAAAACCAGTGCTGAATCCAAGTTGCCCACCAAATTGAAATTATAACATCACTACTGACATCCCGTGGAAGTGATAACGAATTCATCACCCATTTCCATTTTTGGATGTCTCCAAATTATTGAGACGAATCAATTCACCATCATTAAACCAGCGAACGGTATCTACATAGCTCCGGACAACCTTCTACAATCTTGTACATCGATTACAACGCTCAAATATATTTCGAGACATCCGAGGACGATTTTAGAAGATGTCTTACCATGGAGAATCAGAAATTCTTATGCGCGGTACCTGCCGTATTCAGTATAGAAGAAAGTCCAAATTGTCTTATTGACGAAATATACCAGCGCTTGGAAAGGCACGATTGTATCCTGAGGAATTGCCAGCACACCCACATCGGCTGCTGTAATATGCAATGGCATTCGAGAAGACATTGTTCTCAACGGCACCGGCATTATTCGTACCGATCAAGAATGTGTGATACAAACAAATCGAAATAAACTAAGGCACGCGTTCTTTAGACGTTAGAATTTATGAACTTTGTACTTCCTAAAATATACTTCCCAAAATAATGTTTCGTCATAAGTAGATATAAATACCGTTGTAAATTGTGTTAACAGTTAGTTACTCAAAATCATTTGAAATAAACTCATTTGTTTCAACCATTATCAAGTCTATTATTATATGGACGGTGGTTCATTGATTCACAGCAGTGAAATTACATTGTAAAGCCGCAAGAAGGGAAACGATCCCAGACCTACAGCGGACTCAAAGTATAAAAGAGTATTTGGAAAATTACTTAAAAGTAACGAAACTCCACATCACTAGTTCAAATTACTTTGTTGACAACGGAAGCTGAAGCAGAATTCAAACTGCGTAGGACACCAGCAACTGCGACTACAAATGAAACCAGCCACTTATTCGGACATTATCGAATCAGCAGTAGGATTCTTGGCACTTATAACGATGTAGTTATCCATAGCGATGTCGTTATCCATAAATACGAATAAGAGCTTTTACGTTTGTGGTAGTGATATAAAATGGCGTTGTATTTGTTTCTCGCTGTCAACTTTCCAATAAAATTACCCTCGACTATGACTCTGGCAATGCTGAGCCTTCCAATACGAATTTTCATAACGACCGCTCTCGGACCAGTCGATAAACACTAATGTTTGAGTTTCGTCCTCTTAAGAATGTTGTTTAATTGTTGTCGCGTTGGCAAAAACGAAATAAAATGTTGAATGCGTCCCTTAATTGTCTAAACATTACTCGCATTTCCCTTTTCCTTAAAAAAACCAAATTAAATTCGCCTTTACCTTGTGATCAAGTTGAAATTTTCAAACCGCTGATGAAAAAAAATCTTTCACGCACAGCGAAATGAAAATTACTCTTGCTTGTGGAGGCCAACAGCGGAAACCGGTTGTAGTGCGGAAAGAGGAAGGGAAACACATGTTGGCAGCAAGAAAGTGCAATGAAATTGAATTCAATCGAAATTGCTGACAGCAAGAAAAAATCTTTTGTATTTAACCTCAACCATTTGTGTTTATTTCTGTGACATTTTTTTGTTGTGATTATTAAAATTTTTTCCCAAAAACGTAAAACCTTTTCATTTGACTAATCCGGGGAAATTCTAAAACGATTTTCGGAGACTTTTCTATGTTGTTTTTCAAAGGAAAAGTGTGCGGAAATCCATCTAGAATTGCATAAAAAACTGCCGGCTGGCCGCCCGACTTATATAAATACTTTTCACAGCTAAATATTAGACTTTTTCGAAATAATATTGCTATTTGTTCACTTTTCAAAATATGTTGAATTTAAAACAAATTTTAAATTTGCCGCTACTGTCAAGATTGTATTTAAATTTTCGCCGCCAGAGGGAAAATTAACCACCTGTGCACAATAATACCCTTAGCGATCTTTCCAGATCGTTATTTATCGATTTTTGCCAAGAATCCTACTGCAGGTATTGCAATGCAGGCAGCGTCAACCAACGTGGCCATTAAGGACAGTTTACAGAATATGTTACTAATTCCCAATACATTTCAGGCAGCGGATGCAGTGATGGAGCTAACAACCTAGTCCATGAGGACCAATTACGGAACCTTGCAGGCTCAACTTTCGAGCAAACCTTGGTGATGGTGAGCGACAATCCCTCTGAGGGCGATATCGCAACTCGCAAAGGCTCTGTCTCGCAAGTTACCAATCAAGAAACACCTTCAGAATGTTCATCTAGTAGCAAACGAACTCACACCTCTTAAGCTTAATCATGATGATGGGTCAAGCACAGGTAGAAGTTCTTCAAATAAATTTTCAACATGGCAAGGTAGTAACAGCCGAACTTAACCTGCATATACATTCGGCACTAATTCAAGAACCCTATCATTTCAATGGTAAGGTTCGTGGTCTATCGAACAATTTGGACACTACCATAGTAGGGTCAACTAATATCAGACCCAAAGCATGTATTTGGGTCAAAAATAATGTGGCCTTCACCCCATTACCGCATCCCAGCAATAAGGATGTTGTGGTAGTGGCACTTAAGGCGATTCGCTACCTCATACTGTCCTTGTTTCAGCATACTTGCCATACAACTCAATACGCCGCCTCCTGGGGAGGAATGGGATAAAATCCTCTGGTATTGCAGACTTCATAATATGACTGTGATAACTGGCTGCTATTCCAATGTGCATAACACAGCATGCAGCAACACAAATAACAGAGGTATTGCGCTTCTAGAATTTCTCCAAAGCGAAAATTTGGAAATTCTAAACAAGGCACATGAGCCCACTTTCATTAATAGAATCAGGCGAGAAATAATTTGCTCTCCTGATATCTTTAGCAATATTGATGATAGCTACATATCTAATCACATTCATGCGTCGGATCACAGGGAATTTCTTTCAAAATTTTACTCCAGATTGCAAAACCAATATCATTCAGACATCCACAGTATGCAGCAAACCATTGCGTCCTGGGAACTCATTGAGGCCAAAACATTGAGACCAAAAGTAAAATGCTCGAAGAAGCAATATTACGGAGTTTCAACTACCAGCAGAGGGAATTACACAGCCCCCTCGTACGCTGAACTACAAAAACTCAGACAATCTTTACGCAGACAATTCAACAAAACCAAAAGAGTTAACACAGTAGAAAAATCCGTCGGAAACTCTAAAATAAATTACTGGACAAGTTTTGCACAGAAGTTGATGGTGTTCCTGAAGCTGTCAAAATCCTGGCCAAGGATCCTACCAACAAACCAATTATTTTCCAGAACGAGTCAGGAATTTACACGTCAAGTGATAGGGAGGCAGCTACACACCTCCTTGACACACATTTTCCTGGACATTATCCTTTTCAAGATAAGTCTAGTTCATTCCAATTAGACACAGTTACAGTTAATTAGTCGACAGCCAAAAAAGTTGTTACGAGTGAAAAAATCATATGAGCTATCAACAGTTTTGCCCCTTCCAAATCTCCAGGCCCGGATGAAATCTATCCGGCAGCCATGCACGAAGGTATCGATTCTATACTCATAAGAGTAATTTCCATTCCAAAAGCTAGTAAGCAGTCTTACTATTTAGTCAAATCGTATAGGCCGATAAGTCTAATGAGTTTTCGGCTACAAAACCCTAAACATAACAAAAGCTATAATTGCCAATCTTGCAATTATTGAAAACCCGTATGGTGATATGGCATTGTTCGAGGTTTAAGTGAACAGCGAACAGTTGAATCAAAATTCCACTTTGAAGTCAAACTTTCCAATAAGATTTTTTAAAATTAATTCCAATCGGATTTTGATGTATGGGAGTTTTATGTGGAATCATGTCCTAAAAAACTTTTTTTTTTGCATCGTTTTTTGAGATGTTCGGAAAAAATGTGGTCATTCGTATGGGGGGTACCCCCATCTAATGGTCCATTTTTGCCCATTAACGAACTTAGCCTTGCATTTTACGAAAAACGGATCTGTGCAAAATTTCAAGACTCTAGCTCAATCCGTGCGCTCGCAATCCGCGCCACAGACGGACAGACAGACGGATGGACATGTAAAAATTAATTATTTTCAAAGCTTTTATTTGGCTCACTATGTTGTTTGTCTGTCTGTCGGGGTCAAATCTTGCAATCAAATTTTGACCCACTTCCACTCATCCGATTCACTTGAAATTTTGCACGCAGACGTAAGTCCGATGACAATACAATATTTTCACTACTTCGTCCTTGTAAGGATAACGGAAGGTCCTGTAAGGATAACGTGATTATCCTTTTCCTCAAATTTTCCGGAAAAAAATCTCACCTGGGGGTTTTTGGGATCGCTGAATCCGATTCTGATGTTAACAAGTCTGTAAGGATAACGGAAGGTCCTGTAAGGATAACGTGATTATCCTTTTCCTCAAATTTTCTGGAAAAAGCTCACGTGGGGGTTTTTGGGATCGCTGAATCCGATTCTGATGTTAACAAGTCTGTAAGGATAACGGAAGGTCCTGTAAGGATAACGTGATTATCCTTTTCCTCAAATTTTCCGGAAAAAAATCTCACCTGGAGGTTTTTGGGATCGTTGAATAAGATTCTGGCACTAAGAAGTCTGTCAGGATAACGGAAGGTCCTCTAAGACAGAAAACTTAATTCCAGTGCACGCTAATTAAATTTATTGCCCTACTTTAATTTCACATTCGGATTTACCTGAACAAGTACGCTTGACAAATAAATAATTAAGGTAATTAAAGGAAGTAATAAAAAAATGACTAAAAATGATAAAATAAAAAAAAATTAAAAAAAAATATTTTAAAAAAAAAGCTTTTATTTTAAAAAAATGTACTAAAAAAAAATTTTTTTTGGGTGCTGTGTATCACAATTGGAGGACATCGGCACGCGACCGGAACCTCTGGCGAGAGACATTGCGGCAGGCCAAGACCGGAAACCGGTTGTAGCGCCGAAAGAGAGAGAGAGAGAATCACAAATAAAAGCGAGATAAATCATAAAAATAAAATAAAACAAATATTTATCTCTCTGTTTGTGGCGAGCAAACTTGACTATCAACGTTGGAAAGAGTTTCTTTTGCAAAAAGGAAAATAAGTACCTTGGGTGCATCGTCGGAGATGGTTCTCTAAAGTCAGATCCGATGAAGATGGCTGCGGTGGCAGAATTTCCTGTATATAAATCCGTCAAACAGATTCATCGGATTCCTGGGTATGACGGGCTGCTACTGAAGATTCGTGCTGAATTATTTGAACCTGGCGTTACCGATCACCGACAGTCTGAAGAAAACCAACTCCGGCTTTAAATGGACCCAAGATGCAAAGCTCGCGTTTGAAAAATTGAAGACAGCCTTGATAATGGCGCCTGTACTTACAACGCCAGACTTCACCAGGCCGTTTATAGTGTCTTGTGATTCTAGTATGACGGGTGTGAGCGGAGTCTTGGATGGTCGAGAGCGACCCATCACATATGTTTCGCAGAAACTAAACGCAGCCCAGCACAATTACTGCATCACAGAGTTAGAATGCTACGCTGCAGTATTTTGCGTGAAAAAGTTTCGACCATATGTCGAGGGCTTGCTCTTCACCATCGTCACCGATCATGTGAGTCTGAGGTGGCTCATGAGCCAGAAGGACCTAACTGGTAGGCTAGCCCGTTGGTCCCCAGTCTAGATCAAATGCTGACGAGATCGCAGGCCCGACAGTTTGTTCTCCTCTTGACTTCCACTTAACTTCTCCCCACTTCTCTTCGGATGAGTATAAAGAACTCAAAGCTACTGTCGAGCAAGTCGAGCAAGGCTGCCGGACTTGTGCGTCTCGGAGGTATATGTGTGTTTATACATAGATCCGCGTACTGGTGATCCAATCCAAGAGGACGCTGCTTGGAAGTTGTGGGTGCCTTTGGGCTTGACCGAAGCTCTGATCGATTCAGCTCATGATCCACTTCAGTCTGCGCATGGTGGGATAAGCAAGATTTTGTTCCGTTCGGGCCAGTTGTTCTTTTGACCGTCAATGGTCACACAGGTTAAGGCATATCTAAGTAATTGTCAAGTTTGTAAACAAGCGAAGGCTCCTAATGTCGTACTTCGGCCACTTATGGTTGAACGTATGTATGTAGACTTCATGGGTCCATATCCAAGGAGCTCGGACGGTAACACCGTACTTTTCGTGGTCCTTGGCCAATTTTCTAAATATGTCCTTTTGAAACGAGCTACTTCCAAGTCAGTTATTCAGTTTCTGAAAAACAACGTTTTTCTTACTTATGGAGTGCCCGAATCTTTGGTGTCTGACAATGGATCTCAATTTACAGCTCGAGAGTTTGCCACATACTTAGACTCTTTCGGAGTCAGACATATGACCACGACCATATATTCTCCGCAAGTAAATGCGTCCGAGAGAGATAACCAGTTGATCTTGGCAGCAATCCGCGCGTATTTAAAAGAAGATCATCGGAAGTGAGATTGTCATTTACCGAAAATATCCTGCGTGCTTCGTACTACTGTGCACTCGGCTACAAGTTATTCACCCATGCTTCTTCTTCGTTATGTGGAGAAGGTACTCATATTGCCTTAAGCGATAAGGCCAATAAATATAGTGCAAAGTTAGCTCCAAAATTTTAAAAGTGTCCTATAGTTAACCCGTTCGCGGACGCTGGCGTGTATACTCGTCATGAACCGGTTTTCTGGGGAGACATGACGCGTATACACGTCAAAATTTATGTTACCAAGAAAAGTGTGATGAACCTAGCTGTCACAAAATATATGAGTTTATATGGATCATGTGTGTTTAGTGTCCCTTCAGAACAGCAAAATATTGTCGTAGCGTCGATACTAATGAACAAAAAGAGAAATTATTCCTGGAAATATTTATTTTTTTATTTTTTTGTGATTTTCCAAACACCACGATGTGTGACGTTCTGGGTAGCTCACTCCAAAAAAGGGTGTCCGTGAAAGGGTTAAAGCTATTGGAAACTCCATCTACCCAGTTGAAGATATGAGTGGAGAACACATAACAAAAGCTATAATTGCCAATTTGGCAATTACTGAAAACCCGTATGGTGATATTCGTATCAAAATTCGAACAGTTGTACCAAAATTCCACTTTGAAGTCAAACTTACAAACTTTGCATTACAAACGGTAAGGCAAAGTTAATATACCCTTTGGTGTCACCATACGGGTATAATGATCGGAAAAGTACACGCTAAGGATCTATGTTTATAACACTTGAAGTAGTTATTTTTCATTTTTGTAATTAGACGTAGATATAAGAAATCATTGTGGCAGGCTTCATCTGTTAAATTACAGTATCTAGTGTTCGTATAAATCCGCTTACTTAATATTACTTAACGATAAGTAGCGGTGTTGATACTTTTGTTGTTAGCCTACATGTTTTCTTGTCAGTTTATACCTATCAAATATTGGCCATATAGTATAGCGGCAAAAGGGATATGGTCATCCATAAGTTTTAGAATACGAAGAAAACCGGAAAGAACTCAAAAACTTTCGAGAAAAATCTTATCCTTGCAGGACTCTCCGTTGCGAATTAGTCTAACACCGGATTCGCGATCAGTGACCCCAAGAACCCCATAATGCAAATTTTTCCGGGGAAAAATGGGAAAGGATATTCCCTCAACACCCGCGCCGCACAGGGAGCAGAGCTCGTTTCTTGAGGATCTGATCATAGCTCCTTGTGCCGTGTCTTACACAACTTTCAAGAATTTCTAATATCAATGAAACAACCTCTCGCCTAACATACGAAATCCGACTCATGCAACAAAATCAGGATCACATTGAAGCAAATCGATGAAGTATTTATTTTTATCTAATGGCGATGAATTACTTCCAAGAATTAGGATCATTAGTTATACCAGAAATTAGTAAGACCCATGTCCCATAGAGGAAAAAAAAAAAAAAAAAATGTCACTTTCTGTACATAAAATATTAATTCACAGTGCAAGTATAATCAATTGTACATTAGTTCCGATTGGAAAGTTAAGCGAAGAAGCGCAAGAGGCTATTTAGAATTTAGAGAATATTGGGAACATAACGCAAGAAAATTAACAAAGAATTTAGAGAATATCGGGAACACATAATGAGGACTGAATTGATCATTTCTTAATTTCTTCGGATCCTCTTATTTCATCTTTAAGGACCAAATCTAGACAAGACACAAAACAAAAAACGAGGCCTTTTTATTATTATCCGATGACGAAGATAATGTTCAAGATTCATTAGATGCGGAAAGCTCTGAAGAATTGGAAACAGAGGAGGAAACTACTGCAGGAGAACTTACAGAATCGCAAACGAGTTCTAATAATGTTATTTACACATTTTTTTATGTTTGTATTATAATAAATATATTGAATTGAAAAAAATTGTTTCAGTAGCTTAATTTGACCCGCAATATTGAAATGTAAAAACGAATTTCTTTTAATTAATGTTTTTGAGATTATAAGATAAATACCTACAGTAATCCCCCGCTTTACGGACGGGATGCGTTCTACGGAAACTGTCCGTATATCGAAAATCCGTAAAACGAAACCTATTTTAGTATAAGATCGTATTAAAAATAGATAGATGCGTACCAAAAAAATCCGTAATACGAAACAGATTAGTATAATATATTAAAATAATTATTTAACCACTAGAATAATGAGAAAACCATATAATTATAGAAAAAAAATATTTATACTAGTTGAAATGGAGCATAAATCAATTGAATATGTTAAAACCAACAAAATATGATGGGACAAATCATGCCGCGGACAAAAAAACGTAGCTGTTTCTACGTAGGTTTCTGCTAGTTTCGTCAGAATTCAAATTTCATTGTGGGACAGAAAGCAGATTCTGCTTCTGCTGCTGCTTCTGCCTCTGCCCAATTGGAGTTCTCGCTTAAGAATAGCAAATAGATTTTTTTTAAAATACACCGCACTGCAGTTTTTTATTGCCTTTTTTAAATTCTCTTTTGTGTATACACAAAATGTGTCAAAAATTTCGGAGAAATTAAGTATGTACATTTACAATAAATACAACATAATTATGGAGGACTTTTTCTTGATTTTTTTCTGTGATTCAAAAAAAAATTTTTTTTGTCCGTAATAGCGAATTTTTTTATCCGTATAGCGAATTTGTTCCTATATTAGTCATGTCCGTAACTTCGAATTTCCGTAAAACGAGCGTCCGTATAGCGGGGGATTACTGTACATGCATTTTTTATATTGTTAATGATTCAATTTTTGCACACATAAAATTAATTATGCTTTTATTTTAAGACAGGATATTTTTTGTACCAAAGCTGGTACATAAAGTTAATATACGGCCCTATTCCAGGATCCGTCGTACCTGCGATTTTCGGAGAAATTTCGAAAATGGTATCACAGAATCCGTTCGTACTAAAAATCATTCCGAATCGGGGAAATGTGGTATCACAGAATCCGAACGAATCGGAAATTTGACAGCTGAATGTACGAAAATACATTTGCTTCGTAGATCGAGTAGCAACTTCATTTTCTTGTTATTTTAGCTCAATTTATGGTCTGAATTGTACAACAAAAAGCAATTTTAACATTTTTATTTGTTTATTTAGTATAAGTGTAACTTTTAACAAATTCAGAGGAATTATTTTAGAAAAAAGAGCAATGTGAGTATTCCTAGCTGTCCGTCATTTGTTGTCGTTTTCGTTTCACTATTAAAGTCCTTCGCTTCGATAAATCTTCTTCCACACACAAAGTTGCAAACGCTGCAGAACCCATTATTAATAACAATTTTCGTTTTAAGTCAAGAAAGTGACTTTTTTCACGAAACTTTTCCATGTCAGAAATATGTTCCTTATGAGTTTTGCATAGGGACCTTTTTACAAAGACATTCATTTTTCGAAATTAGATTTTAATCAGGCACCACAAATTTCAATTCCGTTCGGATCGTGGAATACTGATTTCTTCGTATTCGTAACGTAGTCAGTTCTTCGTAATAAAGCTACGACGGATTCTGGAATCGGGCCGATAAATTTTTTTCTTAAAAAGGTTTTTCATTTAATATTTTTGATCAAAAAATTATTATATTATCCTTTCTAAGGATAATTAAAGTTCATGGTTATTTGTATTTTTTTCGAATTCAATACGTGTAATATGTGTACATTGATATTAAAATAATTGTTTTACGAATATTCTTAAAAATATTCTTGGACCAAAAATTGCTTCATACTAAAAAGTGTTCTTTTTTTATTATCTATCGAATGAGCCAGACTTAATTTTTTGTCAATTTTTGTTTTTCCAAAAAAAGTCCTTAAATGACATTTTTTAAGGACGAAAAAAATATGATGCAAAGCATACATTATTTTTTTGCATCTCTCCTAGTTTAGTCAGAAAATGAATTATGTCCGCTCAACCACCCAATCTGCCGCATAGGCATTTGTAAAAATGTATTAGAGCCATTTGTTAAATATGAACTTATTAGTAAATTGCGGAAGGTAAAAGAACGATGCACGAAAATGCCCCTTGACTAACTTTTGGGTTTCACATTCGTTGTACCTGGATTACCTTTCCAATTGCTCTAGTTTAATTGACATAAGCTCTTTTTTGGCGGGGAACTGCAGGGGGATGGTCAGCTGCCATCTTAGACGCAATGATTTTTCCATGCCGTTTTCGACGATTTTTATGCCCCCGGGGTAACTTTTGAACCAGTTGGGGTTTCACTTTCGTTGTACCTGTATTGGAAAGGTATTTGCTCTAGTTTCATGGACATAATCTCTTTTTTGGCGGGGAACTGCGGGGGGATAGTCAGCTGCCCGCAATGATTTTTGCATGCAGTTTAAATTCGGACCGCGGGCCGCCTATTGTCGAAAATTATTATATTATCCTTTCTAAGGATAATTGAAGTTCCTTACCCTTGAGATAACACGAAAGAAAGAAGTACAAACGCGTCAAATTGCACGACCTTGGTGGCTAATTTACTTCGCCACTTGAATCACGAAGTGCGCGAATTGCATTTTTGTTTGAACGCCCATTTTCGTAATAAGCTTCAATAACTTTAACATGTTATGAACTTGTGAAACCTGAAAACAAATGTCAAAAATCATTAGACCTTTAAGCCTCAATCACTTTTAACATCGATCCAAGCAATTGGAATACCTGATAGATATACCGAATTAATATAATGGCGAAAGCTCGCTCACTTGGCGAAAAGCAGCTCTTTAAATTGGTTCTTAATGTTTTTTGTAATACATCCATACCCTTTGATAATATAATTGGATTTTCTAGCGACGGTTGTAGTTTGTAAATGGAAGAAAGAAAAATTCTGTAGCTGCTCACTTTAAAAAAGTTTGTTCGGATATAAGTATCTTCAAGTGCTTTTGTCATTCCCTGCACTTATGCTGCAGTAAAGCGTGCGAAGTACTATCAGATGAACCTAATATTTAGCCCAACAAGTTTATAATTATTTTAAAGCAAGTCGTAGTTGTGCATAGTTTTAGAGAATTGGAATGCACTGGTTTTGTTTTTACGCATGGTTTGTTGAAAAACAGATAACGGCAAAAT
The DNA here is from genome assembly GCA_964034945.1 of Chrysopilus asiliformis. Lineage (NCBI taxonomy): Eukaryota > Metazoa > Arthropoda > Insecta > Diptera > Rhagionidae > Chrysopilus > Chrysopilus asiliformis. The sequence goes on along the minus strand of OZ035960.1, from coordinate 73,107,881 downwards.
AAAACATGTATTAAAGTTCGTACGACCCATGTAGAAAATATACTTCATATTTTTAGAGTGGATTTTGCCAAAATTTAAGAATTTGAATGTCTATTTTCAATCTTAAAAAGTAATAATAATTGATGTACAAGATAACATAATAGTACCTATATATAAAGAGATATTGCTTTACTAAATGTTGAAAAAATTATATAATAAACAATGGAATCAAGGACATTGGTGCAAACAATAAAGATAATTTTGTTGCTCTGGAAAGTATCTACATTCCAATTTCTGTTCAAACAGAACTTAATTGAAAGATCTAAAATTGCAAGATTTTGAAAACTGGAAAAAAAACTTTCTTTTACAGCGTCAACATCTTAGATTTTGGTTATAGGGGTACAAATTAGAAAATCTGCCTTGCTGCCATGATAACAAATTTGCGATCCATGATACTCGATAGTTTATGGTGACATTCGAATAGAAACTGTGTTATAAAATTCGGCCTACATTAAAGCATTGTTTAGGGTATTCTGTTATGTTCAATTTTTTTTTAAAATCGAAATCTAAATTTTCACTGTTGCTGTTATGTTGTGTTTGCTGCTTGTGGTACAGATTTCACATTTATACTCTTTTTATGCTTTCTTTGTGTGTATTTTTTTATGCTTTCTCTTTCGTTCTCTAAAGAGAGAAATTTCGAGCTCCGCGGTACTGTTCGTGAGAGCCGGAACGATCGATGCACATTTTGCGTTCTCCCCCCAAAGTTAAGAACAAAATTGTTTGAATACTTGTAAAAACCAAAATTTTGACGTGGATACGTCTTGGATTTTGGTTATGGGGGTACAAATTAGAAAATCGGCTTGCTGTCATGATAACAAATTTGCAATCGATGATACTCGATAGTTTGTGGTGACATCCGAACAGAAACTGTGTTAAAAGATGAGGCCTACATTAAAGCATTGTTTGGCCTACATTACACGCGGCAACTTTAAACCGATACTCGATACAAAAAGTTGCTCGTTTGTGCTACACGCGGAGACAAGTTGCCGGAGACTTCTGTATATTACACAGTGAGTGTTTCATGTGTGTGTGAAGTTGTGTGAAGAACGAACCCGTTCTTTGTGATTTTGTGCTTGTGTGCGTATTTTGTCGCCTTGTTTCTACTTTCGGAACTGGCGACATTAGCCACCACTTCCCTCACTTCTTGCGCCTATACTTAGGAAAAGTCGCCGCTTAAAGTTGCCGCGTGTAGGGTAGGCCTTTAGAGTATTTTGTTATGTTAAACTATGTTCAATTATTTTTTTAAAGATCAAAATCAAAATTTTTACTCCCGCTGCTAAGCTGTGTTTGCTGCTTGCAGTACAGATTTCACATTTATACTCTTTTTATCCTCCTACTTTGTGTGTATTGAATCTGATGTATTGAATGTCATGTTATTTCGTTCTTTTCGCACTTAACGGCAAAAGCGTTTGCTATGGTTTCCGACTCTCGTTCTTGGGAACGAAAATGATTTCTATTTAAGTTTTCGCTTCTTGTTCAAAGCGGTTTGTGGGTCTCGAATAAAAATGAATGGAAGCCTCGAGCGATGGCTGTTGGTTATGATGCACACACATAAATAAGTATATATTTCATTAGTAAGAGAGCGATATTTCGCTCCCAGCATTAAAGTTCTGTTCAGGGTTGTGACTTTTGATTTTCGAAATCGTAGTAAATCGGCCGAAAAATAGTAGTAGAATCGATGAAATAGTAGTAAATTTATGTAAAACCTTCGTCATTATAGATAACTAAATTGAACGAAAGACTAGAAATGGGAGCGTTTTAAACACTGTATGTATGATATTTATTTCATACTTCTCTTATCATAAACCAATTATAAATAAAATTATTATACCAGTATGGTGAAACCGAATATCTCAAAAACGGTACATCTTATCAAAAAAGTGCAAGAACAAAAGTTATTTAGGATATGATTCTACATAAAACTCCCATACATCAAAATCCGATTGGAATAAATTAAAAAAAAATCTAATTAGAAAGTTTGACTTCAAACTGGAATTTTGATACAACTGTTCGTCGTTCACTTAAATCAACATACGGATTTTCAATAATTGCCAGATTGGCAATTATAGCTTTTGTTATGTTTTAAATAAATACTAGGGGCTGCGCCCCGAACCGCTTCGCAGTTCATCCCCCTTCCACTGATGAACTTCGGCCTCGCCCCTCACGCTTGAATTGTTGGAATTTGATGTATGGAGATGTTAGGTAAAATTATTTAAATATATTTCAGCTCTCGCCTTCCTCTTTACTCGGCCTTCGGCCTCGAGTCAAATGCATATAGTTAACCCAAAAAAGGGAAATTTTTTTATACATTTTTCTTTGTGACCAAACGCTGTATTACAAAATCGTACTGTTTACTTACAATATATTCAATAACGGTAAAAGGTGGTTATCCACACGGGGAAAGACAATATTGTGGGAAATGTTATTCTTTTTAATTCATGCATACATTGAAGCACCAAATCCCTTTACACTCAGAAAAATGGAGGCTAACTCGACGACCTACATACGGCGTAATTGGCCTCGGGCAGGCGCGCGTTCGCCTGCATGTGGGCAAGTAAAACAGAGTTGACCTGTGGTCGGAGAAATTCTGAAATTAAGCCACCAGCAGGTGAAGTAGGGCATCGGGAGCTGCACGAGTTGACCTTATATAGGTTAACTCTGACCGCTAGCTGGCTTACATACACCTCTGTAAGGTCAGAGTTAACCTGACAAAAAGTTGACCTGGACATTTTTCTGAGTGTAGAATTGCAGAAGATAGCAGGTGAGGGCTATACATAACGATGGTATCTATACTGTTTTTCGCAGTATTATATTGTTTTTCAGACTCCAATACTGCATTACTGCTTTTTTCCCCAAAATACTGTATTTAAATACTCAGAAAACTTGATTTCTTAAACGTTTCGAAATTCAAATTTATTAAAAGCAATGCAAAACGTCAGTGGCAACACAAAACAGTGGCAACACATGGCAAGTGTAAATACATTCAAACGACGAACAGCGAAATATTGATGGCAACATGTCATATAGATTCGCTTCTTCCTTTCCCCATCGATTATTGTCTTGTAATTATTCATCTTTCTTCAGAACGCGTTACTTTGATTTTGCTTTCCATTGTTAATTTAAAAGAATAAAAATGTCGAAATTAAGAGCAGACACAAATTTTCATTGAATAAAATTTATACTGCGAAAAATACTGTTTTTTCAAATCGATTTACTTTTTTAAATTTTTAGGTGAAATATACTGTTTTTTGTCCGAAAAAAGATACCATCGTTAGCTATACATAAAAAGGAGGGGTAGATATTAGTGAGCAAAAATTTTTCCTGCGGGCTGAACTCTCTCATGGTGAAAACCGGATCCGAAACCCTTAAGCGCATAAAGAGGTTTCAAGAGAGGGAAAGGGGTTGCTATTAAACTGGATCCGATACCCTTGAGTAACACGCCATCCAGACCTGCCGGAAACTCTGACATAAATGTTAGCAGAAATGTCATTAGAAAAGTCTGTTGTGACGTAGGTGGGCTGCTGATTCTGGCATGACATTTCAGTTCCAGAAATGCGTTGAGCATTAAACAACTGAGTAGTAAATATGACGATCTCAGTGATTTCACTTTTTTCTTTAAAATCTCCGCACTAAAATGAAATTCGGCCTCCTGCTGCCCCCACGATGCATTTTTCAAATCATTTCTTTGTAAAAATTACTTTTAAACAGTACTAGGGGCTGCGCCCCGAACCGCTTCGCGGTTCATCCCCCTTCCGCAGGTCGTCCCTGTGTGGAAAGTTTGATCAAAATCGGCCGCGCCGTTTTTGCGTGATGCCGGAACAAACATTCAGTCAAACAGACAGAAATACCGACCGACATACAGACAGACGGACAAACATAAATTTTAAGCATAACAAAACCTATAATTGCCAGTCTGGCAATTATTAGAAACTCGTATAGTGATATTCCTATCAAAATTCGAACAGTTGTATGAAAATTCCAGTTTGAAGTCAAACTTTCCAATAAGATTTTTTAAAATTTGTTCCAATAGGATTTTGATGTATGGGAGTTTTATTTAGAATCATATCCTAAATAACTTTTGTTCTTGTACTTTTTTGATAAGATGCACCGTTTTTGAGATATTCGCAAAAAACGTTTTCGTTCGTATAGTACCCCTATAGTAGTACCCCCCCTAATGGTCCACTTTTGTCCATTAACGAACTTAACCTCGCATTTTGCGAAAAACCGATCTGCACAAAATTTCAAGTCTCTAGCTCAATCCGTGCGCCCGCAATCTGCGCCACAGAGGGACATGCAAAAATAAATTTTGTTTATCATTCTAAACACACTGGTGTAATTCATTTTTATGTGTGATGACGGGATCTTGACGTTACAAACGGTAAGGCAAAGTTAATATACCCTTTGGTTTCACCATACGGGTATAAAAATGTCATTTTTGGCATCAGTATTATATGACCAAACACATCAATGTATGTCAATATTTTTGAGGAAATCCAAAATTACAAAAATTGTCCCCCTTACAGTTTTTATTATATATGTAGATGGGAAAAAAGTAAAGTGGACACATCTTTCATTTAAAAAAGGAATATTCAAAATCGATTTTAAGCTGGAGCTGTGTCGAAAGAAATACATACAAAATGGCTTTGCCTTTTAAATATATAGATGAGTCTTCGATCTTAACAACACGGATCGCAGCTGGGCGTTTAATGAAGGGGTAAAATACCCATGCTCGAAGCCAGGGTTGCTAGTGCCAAGGTTTTGTTTTTTTAATTTAATTTTTTTTTCATTTAGTTAAAACAAAGTTTTTTCTTTGTGATTTTGTATGTGAAAACTGTTCAAAACAAAAATAGAGACACTAATTATAAACCGAAAACGATTTTGATCAGATTTTCACCATTGTCCGTGATGATAATATTTTTTTTTTTGAAAAAAAAATATTATCATCACGGACAATGGTGAAAATCTGAAGTTAGCTTGCCCGTGAGGAGGCTGGAAAAACTAATTGGGTATTAGAGTTTTAAAATTCAAAACCGAAAGTCTTGAAGCGAACACGTTTATTTTCTAAAAGTTATTTCTGGAAGTTTTTAGCCCGCCAACGATGGGTCTGCATGTAGTAAAATATTATTAAAAATTGGTGGAAAAGTAAAATGGACACATCTAAAGATAGAGAGCTTTCTTTTTTTTAAAAAAAGATCATCAAAATCGGAGCCGCTGGAGCTCTGCGGAAAGAAATTCAAACAAAATCGCTTTGCCTTTTAAATATATAGATTCGTGATCAGCGACCCCGAAAACCCCCTATTGACATTTTTTCCCGGAAAACACGGGAAAAAGGATATTTGCATTATCCTTACAGGACCTTCCGTTTTGAAAATCTAACACCGGATTCGTGATCAGCGACCCCAAAAACCCCCGAGTGATAGGATGAATCCTGCCTCCTATTGAGCAAGATTCATGGCGAAAATCACGGTTTAAAACATCCAAACCTCTTTACCCCCCGTTCACCCCCTTAGCGCTAAAATTTCGAAAAATCTCGCCTTAGCGAGCGCCTACGCGATGGTTGGGACATATTCTGAAAGTTTCAAATCTCTTTCTTCAGGGGTTTGGGCTGGGCGTCAGGTTAAACGATTTTATATATAGAGAAGATGGTTTTCACTTTTTCCAATAAAAGACGATGCGTAACAGATATTTTTAATTTTACGTTTAAAAAACTGAATTTCAAAAAAAATAAAAATAAAAAATAAAAAGTTGCCACCGCTCAGAATTGAACCCGTACCTGGCGCAATGTAGTTTACACTTATTCAGTAGAAAGAATATAAATTTTAAAGATAAATTAAGTAATAAAAAACAGGCAGTCATTGGGGACTGCCAACAGAAGTGAAAACAATAATATATGTAAGGTAATAATTATTTTGTCGTGTATTTAGACCAGTGGTTCCCAAACTTTTTTGGCCCACGGACCCCTTTCATAGTCAAAACTTGCCCACGGACCCCTTTTCATAGTCAAATCTTGCCCACGGACCCTGGGTGAAAAACTACATAAATGCATAATAGAAAAATTACAAATTTAACTTTGATGTCTTGAATGGTAAATGGTGATGTAAAAATAAAATATAAATTAGACATTTTGTTGAAGAAGTATTTATTGAAATTATAACTTTTGTTTTAAAATACAAAAAAAAATTAATGGCAAAAACACTTCCCGATCAATCCTGAGTCGATTGGAGTCATATTAAAAAAATGTCTTTCTGTCTGTCAGTCTGTCTGTCTGTCAGTCTGTGTACAAGATTTCTCAAAAACTAGTAGAGCTAGCGCCATGAAATTTTATAGGCATGTTGGGTCCTGAATTGGGACGATCCTATCAATTTCGTTTTTCTCGATTTACTCCCAAACTACGCGTTTTTTAGTGGCCTTAAGTATGACAAAACTTGGAGAAAATAAAATTTCCCACACTTTTGTCTTTAGATATAACTCGGTATCTCAACCTGTTATCGAGATAAACCGTTATTTCCAAAAAAAAACAGTTTTTTGCGATTATTTCGAAAATTAACGGGGTTTTGCTGACTAAATGTATGAATTGAATTAATGAGAATGGCATTCTGTACAATTTTGTTTCTTACCGTTATCCGTTGTCTTTTACCGTTATTGAGATATTTAGATTAAAATATAAAAAAATATGTTTTTGCAAATTACTTGCAAACTAACGATTTTTCGACAAATTAGTTTAAGGAAGAATTGGAGATGTCAAAATTTTCTACCTTTTTGCCATTTACCGTAAATTGATATCTTTTACCGTTCTCAAGTTATCTCAAATTTTATACGTTTTTGAGATTTTTGAATAAACCAAGAATTTATTGGGAGGTCGTTTTAGGTTGACAACGCGACAGGGCTCTAGCGTAAATTGCGCAGGGTCGTAGATTTTGTAAAAGAAAGTTTTGTGTTGACCACAACTGATATTTTTATTTTATATTAAACCTTGCGCGGACCCCCTGACGTTGTTCAGGGACCCCCAAATCAATTTTAATTTTCCACGGACCCCCTGGATGATCCCGGGGACCCCTGGGGGTCTGTAGGGACCACTTTGGGAACCACTGATTTAGACCTATATATTTTTCAACCTGAAATTTCGAAAATAATGCTAATAAACAGTAAATTTTAAATAAAAGTCAACATGCATATTAAGGTTTGAATTCCTGAGCAGCACATGATTTTCTTATACAAAAAATGGCTAGATATATTTAATTTTTTCTGTATAAGAATGCCACGTGCTGTTCAGAAATTTTCTGTGTAATTTTATTTTGCTGTATATTTTCCAAAAAAAAAATCGATTTTTTGTTGTATAACAAAGTCACGTGCTGTTCAGAAATTTTCTGTCTCATTTTATTTTACCGTATGTAATTTCCAAAAAAAAAATCGATTTTTTGTTGTATAACAAAGTCACGTGCAGTTCAGAATTTTTCTGTTCATTTTATTTTACCGTATGATATTTTCCAAAAAAAATCGATTTTTTGTTGTATAACAAAGTCACGTGCTGCTCAGAAATTTTCTGTCTCATTTTATTTTACCGTATGAAATTTTCCAAAAAAAAATCGTTTTTATTTTGTTGTGTAAGAAAGCCATGTGCTATTCAGAAATTTCCTCGCTAATTTTATTTTGCTCGGTACTGTCTTCCAAAAAAAAAATCGATTTTTTCTGTATAAAAAAATCAAATGAAAGTGAATCAGCATCCTTAAGCTGTTAAATTAGCATGTCGGTGACGCGAACTCATAAGGTTTTACCCTTCCAAAAATCGCCCAACGCGCCTAAAGAAGTATAATATGAATAAAATAAATAATTTAAGGTAAAAAAAATTTAAAAAAAATATTTTGTCACCACTCGGAGTCGAACCCGCACATCTGGCGCATTGTAGTCTAACACTTATTCAGGAGTAAAAATGTAAACTTAAAGATAAATTAAGTAATAAAATATTAAGAAAAGTAAAAAAATCAAAAAAAAAATTTGAAAAGAAAAAAAAAGAATTTTATCACCGATCAGAATTGAACCCGGTGCATGGCGCATGGTAGTCCAACTTCTAACTCACTGCACTAATCATACAGTACGGAATGTCGTTTTAACATTGAAGACTTAGGTAGCGGCATATTGATAATTTTGAAAGGCAAATCACTAATTAAGTATTATTAAAAATTGAAGAAAAAGTAAAACGGACATATCTACAGCTATAGAGCTTTCATTTAAAAAAAGAATCATCAAAATCGGTTCAATAGGAACTACAGGAGCTCTGTCGAAAGAAATCCATACAAAATCGCTTTGCCTTTTAAATATATAGATTCGTTTATAACACGGAGCCACTCTGCACGTGAAAAATTAGAATCCGCCATCTTAAATTCCATTTCTGTTACGATTTCTGTTAGCAAAGATGTCAACAAAAAATGTTAGACTTTTATGTCGTAACAGCTGACATTTCAATCTTCACTAGACATAACATCAGACGTGACAGCGACACTGACGGAATTCATGGCAGGTGTGGATTAGTAGTAAGAGATATCAGAAGAAACGGGGATTGACATCAAAAAGAATCATATCCTTTATTCTGTCAATAACTGTACCTGTGTGCAAAGTTTGATCAAAATCGGCCGCGCCGTTTTTGCGTGATGCCGGAACAAACATTCAGACAAATAGACAGAAATACCGACCGACATACAGACAGACGGACAAACATAAATTTTAAGCATAACAAAACCTATAATTGCCAGCCTGGCCATTATTGGAAACCCGTATGGTGATATTCGTATCAAAATTCGAACAGTTGTATCAAAATTCCAGTTTGAAGTCAAACTTTCCAATAAGATTTTTTAAAATTTGTTCCAATAGGATTTTGATGTATGAGAGTTTTATTTAGAATCATATCCTAAATAACTTTTATTCTTCGACTTTTTTGACAAGATGTACCGTTTTTGAGATATTCGCAAAAAACATTTTCGTTCGTATGGGGGGTACCCCCCACTAATGGTTCATTTTTGTCCATTAATGAACTTAGCCTCGCATTTTGCGAAAAACGGATCTGCACAAAATTTCAAGTCTCTAGCTCAATCCGTGCGCCTGCAATTCGCGCCACAGACGGACATGCAAAAATCAATTTAGTTTATCATTCTAAACACACTGGTGTAATACATTTTTATGTGTAATGACGGGGTCTTGGCGTTACAAACGGTAAGGCAAAGTTAATATACCCTTTGGTTTCACCATACGGGTATAAAAATGTCATTTTTGGCATCAGTATTATACGACCAAATACATCAATGTATGTCAATATTTTTGAGAAAATCCAAAATTACAAAAATTGTCCCTCTTACAGTTTTTATTATATAGATGGGAAAAAAGAAAAGTGGACACATCTACAGATAGAGAGCTTTCATTTAAAAAAAGAATAATCAAAATCGATTTTAAGCTGGAGCTGTGTCGAAAGAAATACATACAAAATGGCTTTGCCTTTTAAATATATAGATGAGTCTTCGATCTTAACAACACGGATCGCAGCTGGGCGTTTAATGAAGGGGTAAAATGCCCATGTTCGAAGCCAGGGTTGCTGGTGCCAAGGTTTTGTTTTTTTAATTAAATTTTTTTTCGTTTAGTTAAAACAAATTTTTTTCTTTGTGATTTTTGTGTTTTTTTTGTATGTGAAAACTGTTTAAAACAAAAATAGAGACACTAATTATAAACCGAAAACGATTTTGATCAGATTTTCACCATTGTCCGTGATGATAATATTTTATGACTGAAGTTAGCTTGCCCGTGAGGAGGCTGGAAAAACGAATTGGGTATTAGAGTTTTAAATTTCATAAACCGAAAGTCTTGAAGCGAACACATTTATTTTCTAAAAGTTATTTCTGGAAGTTTTTTGTGCAAAAAAACTTTAGCCCGACAACGATGGGTCTCCATCTAGTAAAATATTATTAAAAATTGGTGGAAAAGTAAAATGGACACATCTAAAGATAGAGAGCTTTCTTTTTTTTAAAAAAAAGGATGATCAAAATCGGAGCCGCTGGAGCTCTGCGGAAAGAAATCCAAACAAAATCGCTTTGCCTTTTAATATATAGATTCGTGATCAGCGACCCCGAAAACCCCATAATGACATTTTTTCCCGGAACACGTTTATTTTCTAAAAGTAATTTCTTGGATTTGCATTATCCTTACAGGACCTTCCGTTTTGAATTTTGTAAATCTAACACCGGATTCGTGATCAGCGACCCCAAAAACCCCCGAGTGATACTTCTCAGCTTCCTATTGAGCAGGATTCATGGCGAAAATCACGGTTTAAAAACACCCAAACCCCCTTTACCCCCGTTCACCCTCTTAGCGCTAAAATTTCGAAAAATCTCGCTAAAATTCACTAAGGTGAGCGCCTACGCGATGGTCGGGACCAGTGTTGGGGCCATATAATTATTTTTTTATCTAGATAAAGATAAAGATAAATGCTCGTAATGTTTATCTAGATAAGATAATAGATAATGAAAATATGAAAGATAATAGATAAGATAAGATAAAAAGCCAAATTATCTAGATAATTTTTAGATAAATATTTATTTTGACATTGCACAAAATTCAAAATTACGTACTAAAAAAAATCGCACAAAATTTTTTGCTTTTCTTGATTTCCAATTTAAATATAACTAGGGGCTGCGCCCCGAACCGCTTCGCGGTTCATCCCCCTTCCACAGGTCGGCCTTCGGCCTCGTCCCTCACGCTTGAATTGTTGGAATTTGATGTATGGAGATGATACGTAAAATTATTTAAATATAATTCAGCTCTCGCCTTCCTCTTTACTCGGCCTTCGGCCTCGAGTCAAATGCATATAGTTAACCCACATTTTTCTTTGTGACCCAACGGTGTATTACAAAATCGTACTGTTTACTTACAATATATTCAATAACGGTAAAAGGTGGTTATCCACACGGGGAAAGACAATATTGTGGGAAATGTCATTCTTTTTAATTCATGTCATACATTGAAGCACCAAATCCCTTTAGAATTGCAGAAGATAGCAGGTGAGGGCTATACATAACGATGGTATCTATACTGTTTTTCGCAGTATTATATTGTTTTTCAGACTCCAATACTGTATTACTGCTTTTTTCCCCAAAATACTGTATTTAAATACTCAGAAAACTTTAATTCTTTAACGTTTCGGAATTCAAATTTATTAATAGCAATGCACAACGTCAGTGGCAACACAAAACAGTGGCAACACATGGCAAGTGTAAATACATTCAAACGACGAACAGCGAAGTATTGATGGCAACATGTCATATAGATTCGCTTCTTCCTTTCCCCATCGATTACTGTCTTGTCATTATTCATCCTTCTTCAGAACGCGTTACTTTGATTTTGCTTTCCATTGTTAATTTAAAAGAATAAAAATGTCGAAATTAAAAGCAAAGACACAAATTTTCATTGAATAAAATTTATACTGCGAAAAATACTGTTTTTTCAAATCGATTTACTGCTTTTTTAAATTTTTAGGTGAAATATACTGTTTTTTGTCCGAAAAAAGATACCATCGTTAGCTATACATAAAAAGGAGGGGTAGATATTAGTGAGCAAAAATTTTCCCTGCGGGCTGACCTCTCTCATGGTGAAAACCGGATCCGAAACCCTTAAGCGCATAAAGAGGTTTCAAGAGAGGGAAAAGGGTTGCTATTAAACTGGATCCGACACTCTTGAGTTAGAGATATCAGAAGAAACGGGGATTGACATCAAAAAAAATCAGATCCCTTATTCTGTCAATAACTGTCCCTGTGTGGAAAGTTTGATCAAAATCGGCCGCGCCGTTTTTGCGTGATGCCGGAACAAACATTCAGTCAAACAGACAGAAATACCGACCGACATACAGACAGACGGACAAACATAAATTTTAAGCATAACAAAACCTATAATTGCCAGTCTGGCAATTATTAGAAACTCGTATAGTGATATTCCTATCAAAATTCGAACAGTTGTATGAAAATTCCAGTTTGAAGTCAAACTTTCCAATAAGATTTTTTAAAATTTGTTCCAATAGAATTTTGATGTATGGGAGTTTTATTTAGAATCATATCCTAAATAACTTTTGTTCTTGCACTTATTTGATAATATGAACAGTTTTTGAGATATTCGCAAAAAACATTTTCGTTCGTATGGGGGGTACCCCCCTAATAGTCCATTTTTGCCCTTTAACGAATTTAATTTTGCATTTTACGAAAAACGGATCTGCTCAAAATTTCAAGTCTCTAACTCAATCCGTGCGCCCGCAATCCGCGCCACAGACAGACGGACAGACAGACGGACAGACAGACAGACGGACGGACATGCAGAAATTAATTATTTTTATCATTCTAAACACACTGGTGTAATACATTTTTATGTGTGGTGACGGGGTCTTGGCGTGACAAACGGTAAGGCAAAGTTAATATACCCTTTGGTTTCACCATACGGGTATAAAAATGTCATTTTTGGCATCAGTATTATACGACCAAATACATCAATGTATGTTAATATTTTTGAGAAAATCCAAAATTACAAAAATTGTCCCCCTTACAGTTTTTATTATATAGATGGGAAAAAAGTAAAGTGGACACATCTACAGATAGAGAGCTGTCCTTTAAAAAAAGAATAATCAAAATCCCCCCATACGAACGAAAACGATTTTTGCGAATATCTCAATACGGTGCATCTTATCAAAAAAGTCCAAGAACAAAAGTTATTTAGGTTATGATTCTACATAAAACTCCCATACATCAAAATCCGATTGGAATAAATTTTAAAAAATCTTATTTGAAAGTTTGATTTCAAAGTGGAATTTTGGTACAACTGTTCGAATTTTGATACGAATATCACCATACGGGTTTTCAATAATTGCCAGATTGGCAATTATAGCTTTTGTTATGTTTTTAATTTAATTTTTTTTTTCATTTAGTTAAAATAAATTTTTTTCTTTGTGATTTTTGTGTTTTTTTTTGTGTGTGAAAACTGTTTAAAACAAAAATAGAGACACTAATTATAAACCGAAAACGATTTTGATCAGATTTTCACAATTGCCCGTGATGATAATATTTTATGACTGAAGTCTGGAAAAACTAATTGGGTATTAGAGTTTTAAAATTCAAAACCGAAAGTCTTGAAGCGAACAGGTTTATTTTCTAAAAGTTATTTCTGGAAGTTTTTTGTGCAAAAAAAAACTTTAGCCCGACAACGATGGGTCTGCATCTAGTAAAATATTATTAAAAATTGGTGGAAAAGTAAAATGGACACATCTAAAGATAATTTTCTAAAAGTTATTTCTTGCATTTGTATTATCCTTACAGGACCTTCCGTTTTGAATTTTGAAAATCTGAAAAAACGGATTCGGGATCAGCGACCCCAAAAATCCCCGAGTGATACTTTTCAGCCTCTTATTGAGCAGGATTCATGGCGAAAATCACGGTTTAAAAATACCCAAACCCCCTTTACCCCCACCCCCTTAGCGTTAAAATTTCGAAAAATCTCGATGGTGGGACATATTCTGAAAGTTTCAAGTCTCTATCTTCAGGGGTTTGGGCTGGGCGTCAGGTTAAACGATTTTATATATAGAGCAGATGGTTTTCACTTTTTCCAATAAACACTCAATTTCAACAAAAAAAAAAATATTTTGCCACCGCTCAGAATTGAACCCGTACCTGGCGCGATGTAGTTTACACTTATTCAGTAGTAAGAATATAAATTTTAAAGATAAATTAAGTAATAAAAAACTGCAGTCATTGGGGACTGCCAACAGAAATGTAAACAATAATATATGTAAGGTAATAATTATATTGTCGTGTATTTATACCTATATATTTTTCAACATGAAATTTCGAAAATATATGCTAATAAACAGTAAATTTCAAATAAAAGTCAATATGCATATTAAGGTTTGAATTCCTGAGCAGCACATGATTTTCTTATACAACAAATAGCTAGAGATATTTAATTATTTTGCTGTATATTTTCCAAAAAAAATCGATTTTTTTTTGTATAAGTCAACTGGTTTCAGAAATTTTCTGTCTCATTTTATTTTGCTGTATATTTTCCAAAAAAAATCGATTTTCTGTTGTATAAGAAAGTCACGTGCTGTTCAGAAATTTTCTGTCTAATTTTATTTTGCTGAATATTTTCCAAAAAAAAATCGATTTTTTGTTATATAACAAAGTCACGTAATGTTCAGAAATTTTCTCTCATTTTATTTTGCTGTATGATATTTTCAAAAAAAAAATCGATTTTTTCTGGATAAAAAAATCAAATGAAAGCAAATCAGCATTCTTAAGGTGTTAAATTAGCATGTCGGTGACGCGAACTCATAAGATTTTACCCATCCAAAAATCGCCCAACGCGCCTAAAGAAGTATAATATAAATAAAATAAATAATTTAAGGTAAAAAAAAATTAAAAAAAAAAACATTTTGTCACCACTCGGAATCGAACTCGCACATCTGGCGCATTGTTGTCTAACACTTATTCAGGAGTAAAAATGTAAACTTAAAGATAAATTAAGTAATAAAATATTAATAAAAGTAAAAAAATCAAAAAAAAAAGAATTTGAAAAGAAAAAAAAAGAATTTGAATAGAAAAAAAAAAGAATTTGAAAAAAAAGAACTTTGTCACCGATGAGAATTGAACCCGGTGCTGGCGCATGGTAATCAAACTTCTAACTCACTGCGCTGATCAGACAGTATGGAATGTCGTGTTAACATTGAAGACTTAGTTAGCGGAATATTTATAATTTTGAAAGGCAAATAACTAATAAAGTATTATTAAAAATTGAAAAAAAGTAAAACGGACATATCTATAGAGCTTTCATTTAAAAAAAGGATCATCAAAATTGGAGCCGCTGGAGCTCTGCGGAAAGAAATCCAAACAAAATCGCTTTGCCTTTTAAATATATAGATTCGTGATCAGCGAACCCGAAAACCCCCTAATGACATTTTTTCCCGAGAAAAAGGATATTTGCATTATCCTTACAGGACCTTCCGTTTTGAATTTTCAAAATCTAACACCGGATTCGTGATCAGCGGCCCCAAAAACCCCCGAGTGATACTTTTCAGCCTCCTATTGAGCAGGATTCATGGCGAAAATCACGGTTTAAAAACAGCCAAACCCTTCTTACCCCCTTAGCCCTAAAATTTCGAAAAATCTCGCCTTAGTGAGCGCCTACGCGATGGTTCTGAAAGTTTCAAGTCTCTATCTTCAGGGGTTTGGGCTGGGCGTCAGGTTAAACGATTTTATATATAGAGAAGATGGTTTTCACTTTTTCCGATAAAAGACGATGCGTAACAGATATTTTTAATTTTACGTTTAAAAAACTCAATTTCAACAAAAAAAAATTAAATAAAAATATTTTGCCTGCGCTCAGAATTGAACCCGTACCTGGCGCGATGTAATTTACATTTATTCAGTAGTAAGAATATAAATTTTAAAGATAAATTAAGTAAAAAAAACTGCAGTCATTGGGGACTGCCAACAGAAATGAAAACAATAATATATGTAAGGTAATAATTATATTGTCGTGTATTTATACCTATATATTTTTCAACCTGAAATTTCGAAAATATATGCTAATAAGCAGTAAATTTCAAATAAAAGTCAATATGCATATTAAGGTTTGAATTCCTGAGCAGCACATGATTTTCTTATACAACAAATAGCTAGAGATATTTAATTATTTTGCTGTATATTTTCCAAAAAAAATCGATTTTTTGTTGTATAAGTCAACTGGTTTCAGAAATTTTCTGTCTCATTTTATTTTGCTGTATATTTTCCAAAAAAAATCGATTTTCTGTTGTATAAGAAAGTCACGTGCTGTTCAGAAATTTTCTGTCTAATTTTATTATGCCGTATGAAATTTTCCAAAAAAAAATCGATTTTTTGTTATATAACAAAGTCACCGAATGTTCAGAAATTTTCTCTCATTTTATTTTGCCGTATGATATTTTCAAAAAAAAATCGATTTTTTCTGGATAAAAAAATCAAATGAAAGCAAATCAGCATTCTTAAGGTGTTAAATTAGCATGTCGGTGACGCGAACTCATAAGATTTTACCCATCCAAAAATCGCCCAACGCGCCTAAAGAACTATAATATAAATAAAATAAATAATTTAAGGTAAAAAAAAATTAAAAAAAAAAACATTTTGTCACCACTCGGAATCGAACTCGCACACCTGGCGCATTGTTGTCTAACACTTATTCAGGAGTAAAAATGTAAACTTAAAGATAAATTAAGTAATAAAATATTAATAAAAGTAAAAAAATCAAAAAAAAAGAATTTGAAAAGAAAAAAAAAAGAATTTGAATAGAAAAAAAAAAAGAATTTGAAAAAAAAACACTTTAAAAAACAAGTTTTATAACCTTATACACTTTCAAAATGCACTAAAAAGTAAAAAACAAGTTCAAAGTTTCACAAAAAATGTTTTTATAAATTGCGTGTTGTTGTGAAAGTATAAAGTGTGTGACGTTGCATTTGCTCTTGAATCTGTAATAGCGGTTTCATACTGTGCAACGCAGCACACTTTATACTTTCACAACAACACGCAATTTATAAAAACATTTTTTGTGAAACTTTGAACTTGTTTTTTACTTTTTAGTGCATTTTGAAAGTGTATAAGGTTATAAAACTTGTTTTTTAAAGTGTTTTTTTTATTTTATACTTTTTAGTCTTGAATTAGCCTACCAAAAACCTCCAGAAAAGATCTTTCGCGGGAAATTTGAGCAAAAGGAAACTCACGTTATCTTTGCAGGACATTCCGTTATCCTTACAGAATTTTAAATGTCAGAATCGGATTCAGCGACCCCAAAAACCCCCTAATGCAATTTTTCCCCGGAAAAAATGGGAAAAGGATATGTGCGTCATCCTTACAGGACCTTCCGTTTTGAATTTTGAAAATCTAACACCGAATTCGTGATCAGCGACCCCGAAAACCCCCTGATGCCAGTTTTTCCCGGGAAAAATGGGAAAAAGGATATTTGCGTTATCCTTACAGGACCTTCCGTTTTGAATTTTGAAAATCTAACACCGAATTCGTGATCAGCGACCCCGAAAACCCCCTGGTGCCAGTTTTTCCCGGGAAAAATGGGAAAAAGGATATTTGCGTTATCCTTACAGGACCTTCCGTTTTGAATTTTGAAAATCTAACACCGAATTCGTGATCAGCGACCCCGAAAACCCCCTGATGCCAGTTTTTCCCGGAAAAAATGGGAAAAAGGATATTTGCGTTATCCTTACAGGACCTTCCGTTTTGAATTTTGAAAATCTAACACCGAATTCGTGATCAGCGACCCCGAAAACCCCCTGGTGCCAGTTTTTCCCGGGAAAAATGGGAAAAAGGATATTTGCGTTATCCTTACAGGACCTTCCATTATCCTTACAAGGATGGAGTAGTAAAAATATTGAACTGTCACCGGAACTACGCAAGGTGACAAAATTTCATCTTCCTAGGTTGCATAGTTTCGGAGATATAAGGTTCCAAAGATTCCAGAGAAAGACACATAGCCACATAGTTAGGTCGCGACACTTCAACTTAATAGAAAGTGTATAAAAAAAGAACTTTGTCACCGATGGGAATTGAACCTGGTGCTGGCGCATGGTAGTCCAACTGCTAACTCACTGTACTGATCAGGCAGTATGTAATGTCGTGTTAACATTGAAGACTTAGTTAGCGGCATATTGATAATTTTGAAAGGCAAATCACTAATAAAGTATTATTAAAAATTGAAAAAAAAGTAAAACGGACATATCTACAGCTATAGAGCTTTCATTTAAAAAAAGAATCATCAAAATCGGTTCAATAGGAACTGCAGGAGCTCTGTCGAAAGAAATCCATACAAAATCGCTTTGCCTTTTAAATATATAGATTAAAATTTTAAAAAAAGTAAAACGGACATATCTATAGCTATAGAGCTTTCATTTAAAAAAGGATCATCAAAATCGGAGCCGCTGGAGCTCTGCGGAAAGAAATCCAAACAAAATCGCTTTGCATTTTAAATATAGATTCGTGATCAGCGACCCCGAAAACCCCCGAGTGATACTTTTCAGCCTCCTATTGAACAGGATTCATGGCGAAAATCACGGTTTAAAAACACCCAAACCCCCTTGACCCCCCGTTCACCTCCTTAGCACTAAAATTTCGAAAAATCTCGTCTTAGTGAGCGCCTACGCGATGGTTGGGACATATTCTGAAAGTTTCAAGTCTCTATCTTCAGGTTAAACGATTTTATATATAGAGAAGATCGTTTTCACTTTTTCCAATAAAAGACGATGCGTAACAGATATTTTTAATTTTACGTTTAAAAAACTCAATTTCAACAAAATAAAATAAAATAAAAATATTTTGCCACCGCTCAGAATTGAATCCGTACCTGGCGCGATGTAGTTTACACTTATTCAGTAGTAAGAATATAAATTTTAAAGATAAATTAAGTAATAAAAAAACAGGCAGTCATTGGGTGCTGCCAACAGAAGTGAAAACAATAACATATGTAAGGTAATAATTATTTTGTCGTGTATTTATACCTATATATTTTTCAACCTGAAATTTTGAAAATATATGCTAATAAACAGTAAATTTTCAATAAAAGTCAATATGTATATTAAGGTTTGAATTCCTGAGCAGAACATGATATTCTTATACAAAAAATTGCCAGATATTTAATTTTTTCTGTATAAGAATGCCACCTGATGTTCAGAAATTTTCTGTGTAATTTTATTTTGTTGTATGATATTTTCCAAAAAAAAATCGATTTTTTGTTGTATAACAAAATCACGTGCTGTTCAGAAATGTTCTGTCTCGTTTTATTATGCCGTATGAAATTTTCCAAAAAAAATCGATTTTTTGTTGTATAACAAAGTCACGTGCTGTTCAGAAATTTTCTTGCTAATTTTGTTTTGCTCGGTACTGTCTTCCAAAAAAAAAAATCGATTTTTTCTGTATAAAAAAATCAAATGAAAGCAAATCAGCATTCTTAAGCTGTTAAATTAGCATGTCGGTGACGCGAACTCATAAGGTTTTACCCATTCAAAAATCGCCCAACGCGCCTAAAGCAGTATAATATAAATAAAATAAATAATTTAAGGTCAAAAAAAAATTTAAAAAAAACATTTTGTCACCACTCGGAATCGAACCCGCACATCTGGCGCATTGTAGTCTAACACTTATTCAGGAGTAAAAATGTAAACTTAAAGATAAATTAAGTAATAAAATATTAAAAAAAGTAAATAAATCAAAAAAAAATTGCAAAGAAAAAAAAAAAGAATTTGAATAGAAAAAAAAAAAGAATTTGAAAAAAAAGAACTTTGTCACCGATGAGAATTGAACCTGGTGCTGGCGCATGGTAGTCCAACTGCTAACTCACTGTGCTGATCAGGCAGTATGTAATGTCGTGTTAACATTGAAGACTTAGTTAGCGGCATATTGATAATTTTGAAAGGTAAATCACTAATAAAGTATTATTAAAAATTGAAAAAAAAGTAAAACGGACATATCTACAGCTATAGAGCTTTCATTTAAAAAAAGAATCATCAAAATCGGTTCAATAGGAACTGCAGGAGCTCTGTCGAAAGAAATCCATACAAAATCGCTTTGCCTTTTAAATATACAGATAAGAAACGAAATAATAATAAAAGAAAACGGATAAGAAACGTTATCGTAACGTAACGAAATAACGAAATGACGTTATAATGAACGTTATAGAAATTCAATTCCGTTACCATAACGAAAAACGAAAAAAATATTACGTTTTTTCGTTGTTTATTAGTATTTCCTTGTTTTGTTCAGTATTATTTTTTGTGAAATTTCCCACAAAAGTTCATCAAGTATAACCCCACAGACATAAAATATAATCAAAAATATTGGAGTAGTGTTTTTAATCGTATTTTGATACTAAATCGGATTTTGTTTTGGCCAGATTCACTCTATTTCTGGAGATACAAAAATGGAAATCTTCTAAGCCAGTTTTTTGGTAGCGAAAAGATTTTCTTTTTAGTAACTCCAGAAGTAGAGCGAAATTCTATAAAAAAATTCTATATCTTTGATATCAAAATCACGCTTTTGTGGAGACAGTTTTTTTAATGAACAAAACTTTTGTGTGATTTTTTGTCTTTTGTATTTTTTATTGATTTTTTAACTTAATAATCACATTTTTTTCCGTTTTTATTTGTATTTTCTTTTTGCTGAGTTTTATTATTTGTTATACAATTTATTTTTATGGAAACTGAACTGAATTACTTTGTGATAAACTATTATTACAGTGCGTTTTTTTGTTTTCAATTTCAATACAATGTGTAACGGAATAATAACATTATAACGTAACGAAATTAAATTTTTATCGATACAAAACGAAATAACGTCACGAAATATAAGTTTAATTTTGCCACGTAAGGAAATTTATAACGTTATGATTTTTTATTTCGTTCATAGCCCGGTTTACACTTGGCAACAGTTACTGGCAGAACTTTTTTTTTATGGACAAGAGAAGAGAGGCGAGGGAAAGAGTGACACTTCGCTTCCTTGTCCGTAAACAAAAATTGTTGCCAAGTATAAAACTGTTCCTAAAAAAAGTTTTTAGGTTTTCAAAAGTATGCAGAAAACAATTTCGTTTCAGCATTTTTTCAGATTTAATTTTTTGATTTTCGGTGGTAACGATTATCTCTAGATAAATGGGATTTTCCTTTATCTAGATAAGATAAAGATAACTTTTTTGGGGTGTTATCTAGATAAGATAAAGATAACATTTTTTTTTATCTAGATGATTATCTAGATAATTATTATCTAGATAACCCCAACACTGGTCGGGACATATTCTGAAAGTTTCAAGTCTCTATCTTCAGGGGTTTGGGCTGGGTGTCAGGTTAAACGATTTTATATATAGAGAAGATGGTTTTCACGATGCGTAACAGATATTTTTAATTTTACGTTTAAAAAACTCAATTAAAAAAAAAATAATAAAATAAAAATATTTTGCCACCACTCAGAATTGAACCCGTACCTGGCGCGATGTAGTTTACACTTATTCAGTAGTAAGAATATAAATTTTAAAGATAAATTAAGTAATAAAAAAACAGGCAGTCATTGGGTGCTGCCAACAGAAGTGAAAACAATAACATATGTAAGGTAATAATTATTTTGTCGTGTATTTATACCTATATATTTTTCAACCTGAAATTTTGAAAATATATGCTAATAAACAGTAAATTTTCAATAAAAGTCAATATGTATATTAAGGTTTGAATTCCTGAGCAGAACATGATATTCTTATACAAAAAATTGCCAGATATTTAATTTTTTCTGTATAAGAATGCCACCTGATGTTCAGAAATTTTCTGTGTAATTTTATTTTGCTGTATATTTTCAAAAAAAAAAATCGATTTTTTGTTGTATAAGTCAACTGGTATTCAGAAATTTTCTGTCTCATTTTAGTTTGCTATATGATATTTTCCAAAAAAAAAATCGTTTTTTCGTTGTGTAAGAAAGTCATGTGCTATTCAGAAATTTCCTCGCTAATTTTATTTTGTTCGGTACTGTCTTCCAAAAAAAAATCCATTTTTTTGTATAAAAAAATCAAATGAAAGTGAATCAGCATTCTTAATTTTGTCAACACTCGGAATCAAACCCGCACACAGAGCTGGGCAAAATACTCAGTACATCAGTACCAGTACCAGTATATGGTACTGGTACTGAAATAGCATTTTCAGTACCAGTACATAATTTACTGGTACTTAACACCAGTACCAGTACTGTTTTGTACTGGTACTGTAAACAAAAATCAGTACTTTTCAAAAAATACTGAAAAAATTGAAAGATTTATTATTGATGGCATAAAAAGTATGTACAATATATTGTACATCTTCTAAAACCCCTGCTTAAAAAAATATTTTAAAAAACTTGATTTTTTATGTTAATTAAGCCTCCCTTAATTAGTTGAAATGCTTCAAATAATTATTTCAGGTCTAGAAATAATTCGTGAATGAAAGCGTTAATAAAACTCGGTTATGTTATTTGTTTAGTTAGTTTACTTTCGAAAATTATTGAACAACTACATAAAGTATTACGGGGAGATGTAAGAAAATGTTTTGTGCAATTTCCGCGACTTCCGAATACATTTATGAATGGTCACGTGGGGCTCAAAGTGTTAAACTTCTATTGGCGTTCGTTGTAGGCGTATCCACGTCTTTTGGCCGTCTCTACGACAGACACCGGCTTTTAATTTTAAAAAAATTTAAGAAAACAAGTGTTTGAATATAAAAAAAAAATTCAGCATATTCATATGCAAACTATTGCATGACGTACTCTTCAAACTAATTGTGGAAGTGACTTTAATCCCAAACGTTTTTCCACGAAATTTAAAAATGATCACCTATTCGTATAAAATTATGTTTAATACCACTCCAACCACTCCAAACCACAATTAATTTTCCTGAGCTTAGGGAAATTAATTGTGGATTTTTGACTTCAATTCAGTCAAAAAACCATTAGACAGTTTACAATTACAACAAACATTACATCAAACATTATTCTATACGATGAGCATAAATTTTCTCGATTATTGACACTTCAAAATCACCGCGGATCAGGCTGCTGCAAATTATTTTTCATAAAAATTTTGATATTTCATTTGCCAAATGGTAAACTTATGCGGTTTTCTCAGTTTAAGAGCTATTTCCGCGAGTACATGTAAAGTGCAAACTATGTAATGTAAAGTGCAAACTTTGATTTAATTCAGAAAATGATGAAATCGCCTCTCATGTATTGAAAAACTTGCAGTATTTTTAAAGTAATGCAGTATTTTTAAAATTCTGAAGTGCGTACTGACGCTTTTCCAGTACCAGTACTCAGTACTGATACTTGTTTTTTCCAGTACCAGTATTTTAGTACTTGTACTAATACTGGTACTGTATTTCTCTGTATCTAAAATACTGGTACTGATTTTTTCCAGTATCAGTACCAATGTACTGGTACTGCTTTTGTACTGCAGTACAAAAAGTACTTAAGTACGCCCAGCTCTGCCCGCACATCTGGCGCATTGTAGTCTAACACTTATTCAAGAGTAAAAATGTAAACTTAAAGATAAATTAAGTAATAAAATATTAATAAAAGTTAATAAATCAACAAAAAAAAATTTGAAAAGAAAAAAAAAGAATTTTGTCACCGATAAGAATTGAGCCCGGTGTCTGGCGCATGGTAGTCCAACTGCTAACTCACTGCGCTGATCAGACAGTATGGAATGTCGTGTTAACATTGAAGACTTAGTTAGCGGCATATTGATAATTTTGAAAGGCAAATCACTAATAAAGTATTATTAAAAATTAAAAAAAAAAATAAAACGGACATATCTACAGCTATAGAGCTTTCATTTAAAAAAAGAATCATCAAAATCGGTTCAATAGGATCTGCAGGAGCTCTGTCGAAAGAAATCCATACAAAATCGCTTTGCCTTTTAAATATATAGATTTGTTTCCTTAATTTCCTTTTCACTAAAATTTCTTACTTAAATATCTATTGGCGATCGTTGTAGGCGGATCCACGTCTTCTGGCCGTCTCTACGAGATAGACACCTTGCTTTTTATAAGACTTCTTGCATTGAAATTTTAAAACGGTTTAATATGAAGATAAAATTTTAAAAAAGATTCATATCTTAAAACCATCAAATGCTTTAGATATTTGTTTTCGAAAAAATCAACCGTCCATAAATGAACTGTACATCGAAAATCCTAGAATTTCAAATAAATTAAATGCTCAAAGTTTAGACGATGAGACGATGAATTCTCTTCCGCATTCAAATGCTGATTGCGAACGAGTTTTTTTTTCAAAAATAAACTTAATAAAAACAAAAATAAGAAACAAATTTATTTCACAAACAACAAATATTGTAATTTTAGCATCAGAATATACAAAAAGTACGAGTTGCGTAAAGTCTGTGCCATCAAAAGAAATGATATCAAAATGTACAGATAATTATAGAATCAATGAAGAAGAAACATCCGATATTCAATACATATTAGAAATAAATAAAATAATTAAATGCATATATAAGAATAAAGAATAAAAACTGAATTATGCAACAAAATAGAAAAATATTAAAATCTACGTTGTTTCAAGATAATTTATACCAAAACTATATAAAAGATGTGAAAACAAGGTAAAATAAAAATTTGGCAACGCTGCATAGACGTATATTTTATAGGATACTCTAACTAGGCATAAACGTATATTTTATAGGATACTCTACATGTTTGCGAATTGAATTGAGCTGAGCGAATTTTTAAAGGGAAGATGGAATAATTCTTACTAAAAAAGTTTTCCTTTTGTAGTTCACAGGTAATTGGCAAAAGTGGTGTTGGTCAAACATCACTTGGGGAAAGTTAGCCCTATCCGGAATGGTAATTTTTAGCCGTCGCCCCTTCCTCTTCCCTATTCGGAGCTATTTACAGTTTGTATGAAACTTTTTGATGAAAGGTCCAGAAATGCAGATTCCAAAAATATATATCCCCATAGATTTACCACCCTTTGATTTAAACCCCCATGAAAATAGTGGAATTATTGAAGTAGTGGAGAAGTTTTTTCTTCTTTTAAAAAACTAGGGTCATTCGCTCTTAAAACATAATGGAAACAATTGCGGCAATATCTCTTTGCATTCTTAAGCTGCATCAAAATGGGTGAGGACACTTTCAACCAAATAATCAAAAAAAAAAAGCAAGGTGTCTGTCTCGTAGAGACGACCAGAAGACGTGGATCCGCCTACAACGATCGCCAATAGATCTTTAAGTAAGAAAATTTAGTGAAAAGGAAACTAAAGAAACAATTTGATTGACCGTAATGTTACGGGATTTGACTTTCCGTTTGGTGAATTTTGGCATCTTGTACCTAAAAATCAAATTTCACTTGCAACACAACGAACAATGTTTAATAGGGCATTTTCATAAATGTACTCGGAACTTACGCAAATTGCACAAAACATTTTCTTCGTAAACTAAACGAATAACAAGTAAACTAAACGAATAACATAAACTGGGTTATTTATTAAGAAAAATCTTTTGTTATTTTTTAATCAAAAATCTTTTTTTGCAGAACTTGAATTTATGAAAACGCCCATATATAAAAAAATTACACGATAAAAGCAACGAAGCAATTTCAATTTAGAGCAACTAAAAACAGTGTTCAAAACCATGGCCGAATTATACAAGGTCTGTTTGACAGCTCAGTTGCTTCTGGCTCTGACGTTATCGGCAAGAAATTCTTATATACGATTCAATGGGAATTTTCCCTTTTTATATGAAATATTATTGAAATTAGCGCACACACAATCAACATTAGAAAGAATGCACCGATATTTCTTGCCGATGACGTAGCAAAATGGTGGCTGTTAAAAAGCAACCAGCAGACCTGTGTTTAATTCGGCCATGCGATCGATGCACATTTTTCCTTCTCCCCCCAAGTTAAGATCGAAATTGTTTCTTTTTAAGTTTTCCGCTCTTGTTCAAAGCGGTTTGTATGCTTTGAATAAAAATGAATGAAAGGTTCGAGCGATGGCTGCTGTTGGGTATGATGCACACACACATACAAGTATGCATTTCATTAGTAAGAGAGCGATATCTCGGTCCCAGCATTAAAGTTGTGTTCTCAAAGCAAATTAAAACCATAATTTTTTCTCGTTCTTTGGAGCGTTTTACTGAAATTCTGAATTTCGTTTTCTCGAGAGTGATTATTGTTTTCAATTTTTTTCAATTCCTCCAAAGCGAATTGAACCGAAATAATATGAATAGCCAGAATCAGAACAACCCATTTAGAGAAGAGAAACAATCAAGTTCTATATGAGATTCAATACACACAAAGAAAGCATAAAAAGAGTATACATGTGAAATCTGTACTGCAAGCAGCAGACACAGCATAACAGCGGAGTAAAAATTTTGATTTTGCTGTTTAAAAACATAATTGAACATAGTTTAACATAACAAAATACCCTATACAATGCTTTAATGTAGCCCTCATCTTATAAAACAGGTTTTGTTCAGATATCACCACAAACTATCCAGTTTCATCGATTGCAAATTTGTTATCATGGCAGCAAGCCGATTTTCTAATTTGTACCCCCATTACCAAAATCCAAGACGTATCCACGTCAAAAATCGGGAAAAATTTAGTTTTCTGTTATTAGTTGATGCCATTGCATACAGTTCAATTATGAAATGTTTGAATGAAACAATTCTCTCTGGGAGTCGATAAAACCCCTTTTAGACACTCTATCACTGCTAATTTATTCAATTATACGACATATTCTGGGTTTCATTTGTTCGATTTTTTGATTATTTAGTCGAAAATGTCCTCATACTTTTTGATGCAGTTTGAGAACGGAATGAGATGTTGTCGTAAATCTTTCCATAATGTAATGAGGACAAAAGCGCAATTTTTTAAGCAAAACAATTTGCGTTTGCCATTTTTTTTGAACCAGGCGATATGATATAAATCTGCATATGACAAAACCAACACGTTGTTATATCACTTAAGCGAGCTAAAACATGCCATAGCCAGTGGTTCGAAAGTAGTTTCAGCAATGTTTTAGGCGATCACAAAATACTTCTCGAAAAATATGTAGATACGCAATCGGTAGAATTATCTCATTGCATGAATAGCTTTAATATATTTGTGAAGCCTAAATTCTAACACGAAATAAATATTTTTTTACCCATAAACTGATTTAGTAAAACAGTTATTATTTGGATAGAACAACATCTGGTACCTGAAATCCCAACCCATTTAACAGATCCCATTTAACAGAGCCCATTTAACAGTTATTCGAGTTATTTTTTGAAAAAATATACTACATACCTATTTTCGTTGCACTGTAAATATTTTCAATTGGAAATATTTGGCCCAAGCCAAATAATAAAATTTTTGCTAGAGCAGGTACTAATTGTGTTGTAGTAACTAGCACATTTGCGCAATTTTCCCTTTGGGCAATCATATTAAGGCATTTCATTGCCAAAGTAGGCCAATTATCTGTAGCTATTTCAATTTCAGATCTTACTTGTAACCACTGATCTCGTTTTGGTTGTCCTATAAGTCCACCAACACTATAATAAAAAAAAGGTTTAAAATTTTTAACTCAGAATCGGAATTAGAAATAAGTACTTGTTTCTATATGTCATGTATGTGTCTTTAATTTTTCTGTAACGAAAAGCTAATTTACGCATCCAATCAACTCCACCACGGACTCCAGTTGGTAAGCAGAGATTTGGGGGAGCACCTTGCTGCGAACCCGAGTGAAAGCCGTCTGTCACAAAATTATAGTTAGCTAAGTCTTGTCCGTTGTCATCTGATGAAACATCGTCGATATGAACTTGATCACAGTCTTCAACATCATTGAAAAAAAAATGCGTATCTGCCATATTAAATATCATTTCTTCCATACGAAAACCAAGCTGGACCATGTGATCAGGATCTTTAGAGTAGCGATTAGCGTAACTTCCGGTTAATAAGGAATGGAAAACAATTATAGTTTCATCTAAATCCCAAACAAATACTCGTTCTGGTGCTTTTATACTCTCTTGAACACCAGAATCTGAGGCTGTACTTCTTGTCGGGCTCGGATTGGCATGACGACGTCCTCTTGTTCTTCCTGTTTTACTTGTTAGTGTTACAGTTTTTACAGCTAATGAGTTGTTCGGGGAAATTGGTATTGGTGAATGTGGAGAATGTGCATGAAGTATTGGAGTATTTGCATTTCCATCTGATGGGCTCTCTGGTAAATTTGAAGCTACATGAAATCCTTGACTTGCACTCGATCCCGGAGAACTGACATAGGTCGAATAGCTAGCCGCGTTATAATAATTACTATATTGATCATTGTAATACCCTGTATATTCTTGCTGAGCAGCAGTACTAAATTGACCAAAAGTATTATAACCGTAAGTAGAATAAAGCTGCGATGTATTGTTGTTAGAAGCTGCACTGTAGCTGGATGTTAAATATGTATTTGGCGAAGGAATTTTAGTTGGGTTTCTTGCCGGATAAGGTGATCCATACGATGTATAGAATGAGGGAGTGTATTGTTGCATGGTATTGTAATAGTTGTAATAATCGGATTTATGATCATAAGCACTGGAATTTTGAGTTGATGGTGCTAAACAAATACCATCTGCCGAGCCAGTATTGGTACAAAGTAGTGCGGTATCCAAATTTGTGGCACTGCCAACTATACTTCTAGTAACAGATGTTGGTGCTGATGGTATTATTATCGTATCTATAGTTGGGCTACGATTCTCTGATTTCACAGCAGATGTTTCACTTAACCAATGGGACATTCCCAAATAACAATTCAAGCTGACAATTATGGTAACTTAAAATCTAATGATCGATAGATTCAGACCAATATGTAAGGTTATCAAAAGAATTAATTTGGTTAAACGTATCGAAAACGAACGATTAATAATTTCGATTCATGATGATTACTTAGACCTTTATTCTGTGTTGATGTAATTAGCTAAAAATATAAATGCTTTTTTTACATATGATGTGTACTGAATAATGTTTGGAATTAATATTTAACATTTAAATTACTTCTAGAGCTGACGATACAGATGTCGATCTATCCTATTGTCACTGGTGATAATAACTGCGGCCTGTGTAGACCACTCATGCTAAGTATGTTGACAACTATGTGATATACTGTTGCTGCATTCTCTGAAAAAAAAAAAATTCATTATACTTTTGCTATATGTTCTTTGTTCTATTTTTTGTATGGAAAAAATTAAGCCAATTGGTTTTCTTTTACCCTCAAACGACATCAACATTTGCTTAACACGTGTGCTTGCTCTTTGAAATATATTCGTTTAAAGTTTGTCATAGATCATGTTTATTTAGGTTTTGAATTGTTAGCTATTTAATTAGATTTTTTACGATTGGTAACAGAGACACACACATGGAAAATCATCAGCAATACATCGTGTGTGGAAAATAGTTTAGCACAATGGACATCATCATTATTAAATTGCCGCTTGAGTTTTGTGTTGATGTATACGCCATTTACTACAGCCAAGATATTTGCGTTTCAACTCCAAGTGCCATTACTGCCAAATATGACCCATAGATTTTTTTTCCTTTTTCTCGAAAAATAATATTAAAGTCTCGAACGTAACTGTTTCTATCTTTTCCCCCACTCCGTTAAAGCCAAAAAGGAGAATAATGTGCTTGGCAAGTTTTTCAAGCTTGTGGCCATTAATAACGGATTAAATTTCAATAATATCACCGCCATAGTTACACTTGGAACACATTGACGATACATCACACTGGTGCAAATATGGGCAAAGAGGTCGGCGAAATCACGGACCAAATGTGAATATCATCTTCGTTATAAATATACGGTCTGCTATAGAAATTTTCATGTACGTGAGAAATTGTTTATCGGGTAACAGTTTTAAAGTTAGATTTAACAAGAAAATATGTTTTTTGAACCTTATAACACAAAAGGTCTCAGGTCTTTCTACTGACAGTAAAATTTCGACCGTGAAAGTAAAAATGTATCAAAAGTTTTTTCCGATACTACGAGTTTTTCAGAAAAAGTTTTTTTTCTGCACAAACAACCTTTTTACAAGTACGGTATCGAAATGGTTTAAAAAAAATAATTAAAAGTTGTCTTTAGAAAAGGTCGTAAGTGTCTATAAAACTTTTTACAACAAACTTTATTAATTGCAGTATGAGTTTATGACGCTAATTTTACATATAACTAGCCAATAACTAACTATCGATTTTCCTATCTAACGGTACTACATTTCAAAACTCACAGTTTCGAACAAAAATATTTGAATATTACTTCGAGCTCAAGTGTATATTAGGGTGTATCGAAAAAACGTTTTTTTTTGGAAATTCAAAATTTCAACTTGATAAAAAGTTGTCTCTGTTGACCCACATATACCACAAAAAAAAAATTGGCTCAATTGAAAAATAATTAGGTCTCCCGCAGGAGGCCTACAGTTTATAATTTTGTTCAAAAAATTGAAATGAAAAAAAAACATAACAAAAGCTATAATTGCCAATCTGGCAATTATTGAAAACCCGTATGGTGATATTCGTATAGAAATTCGAACAGTTGTACCAAAATTCCACTTTGAAGTCAAACTTTCCAATAAGATTTTTTTAAATTTATTCCAATCGGATTTTGATGTATGGGAGTTTTATGTAAAATAATATCCTAAACAACTTTTGTTCTTGGACTTTTTTGATAGGATGCACCGTTTTTGAGATATTTGTAAAAAACGTTTTCGTTCGTATTTTTGCCCATTAACGAACTTGGCCTCGCATTTTACGAAAAACGGATCTGTGCAAAATTTCAAGTCTCTAGCTCAATCCGTGCGCCCGCAATCCGCGCCACAGACGGACGGACGGACAGACGGACGGACGGACGGACATGCTAAATTGAACTTTTTTTTATCATTCTAAACACAATGGTGTAATTCATTTTTTTGTGTGATGACGGGATCTTGGCATTACAAACGGTAAGGCAAATCTAATATACCCTTTGGTTTCACCATACGGGTATAATAAAAATAATTAATTTCTGCATGTCCGTCCGTCTGTCCGCCTGTCTGTCCGTCTGTCCGTCCGTCTGTGGCGCGGATTGCGGGCGGACGGATTGAGCTAGAGACTTGAAATTTTGCGTGGATCCGTTTTTCGTAAAATGCGAGGCTAAGTTCGTTAACGGGCAAAAATTGAATTGGGTGGGGGGGGGGGGTACCCCCCATACAAACGAAAACGTTTTTTGTGAATACCTCAAAAACGGTACATCTTATCAAAAAAGTCCAAGAACAAAAGTTATTTAGGATATGATTCTACATAAAACTTCCATACATCAAAATCCGATTGAAAAAAAAAATAAAAAATCTTATTGGAAAATTTGACTTCAAAGTGGAATTTTGATACAATTGTTCGCCGTTCACTTAAATCACCATACGGGTTTTCAATAATTGCCAGATTGGCAATTATAGCTTTTGTTATGTTTTTAATTTGGTTTTGTTTGCGTTGTGGATTTTTTTAGAGCTAAGTAAAATACTTGTATCTATTAACTGTTTTGCTGTATTTATTTTCTGAAAATATGGGTGGTTTGAGTGAAAATTTAGTATTCGGTTAGAGGATATGGGTTTAGAGAACTAGTTTGTGTCGATTATGTCTCCGTTTCTTATATTTAAAAGGGTGATCAAAATAAAGGGTGATCAAATAAGACTTTCCTGTTTTTTAAACACATAATAATTAATATATTGAGGAAAATCTTTATTTAAGTTGTTAGTTTGGTTCATGCCATTTAATGTTTAAAGATAATTTCCTTCAAATGTTGCCCACGACTAACTCTTAAATGCAGTGACGTTTCTTCTAAGGTGCGAGGGTGTTCACTGCACACCCTACTGAAATCCAATATGTATCGGAAATCTATTGTTAATTAATTTATTTTTTCTGTTTCTTTATCTTTCGATCTTTCGACCAACCAAGTGTTCTCCACTTTACAGCGAACCAAAGTAAAAATTGCTTGTGGCCTTCTTTCCTACTCGCCCCTTAGCGAAACACACTCGAAACGCAATACCGACTCTTTCGGTCGTTCGACCGACTCGAGTGTTCTCCAATTTACAGCGCACCAAAGCAAAGTAAAAACACAATTACTATGTAAAAGTCTATAATGAAAAACGTTTCTCCACACACAAAGTTCAGAAGAAGCAACCGCACACAACGATGAATTTGGGTGCTCCAGAAAAAGCCGCACGGCGAACCGATGCGATGTTGCTTGCTGCTAGCCGCGATGCTGCGAAACCCGACAATAGAAAACCGACCATCGTATAGCTGTTCGGCTGACGTGCTGATGCGTGTGGGTGTGTGTGCCAAGCAAAACAGCAATATTGCTTGCTCATCAGCTCAGTCGGTTTCTGATTTTACAGGTGTTCAGTTGGCTTTTGTGTATGAGAAATAATAAATTTAATATTATGGCTTGTGAATGCGGATGCGCAATCGAAAAATTGTTTGAGAAACCATTTTCTCAATTAAATATCGAGGAAAAATTGGAAATTATCAATTCAGGTAAGCCGACACCGGCACTTCCCGACTTAACTTGCAAAGTAGTATCGAAAGGAAAATCTTTTAGTAGACATTTTCAGCCTTCTTCTTATGAATCAAAACTCTGGCTATGCGGTTGCTCTGCTATTAATAAATTATTTTGTTGGCCATGTTTACTTTTTTCAAGTAATCAAGAAAAGGGTGTTTGGACTACAGGCTACAATGATTTAAATCATTTAACTGCCGCAATAACAAAACATACCGTCTCCCAAGTGCACATTAATAATAGCGTTACACTAAAAACTTATGGAAATATACGCATTGATTTATTACTCGACAAAGAAAAAAAAAATACAAAAACAAAAAAAAATTTAAAAAAAATTAAAAAAGAAAAAAATTGGATCTTCGTCTATCACGTCCTCGACGTGATCCTGCATAAAATAAGAGTAGACGTCTATCATTTAACAGAAACTTAAATATTGAACACCCTACTGAAAGCAGCACGCCACGTCACTGCTTAAATGGTCCATTCTGTGGGTCTAATTTTCGACCACTCTTTCAAGCGGTCGGTATTCCGAGAAAAGCACGGATTATGTTTGCTTCCAAAGCTGTACTCGTTCTGGGTTTATCGACGTAAACAAGAGATTTTACATATCACCACAGAAAGTAATCCAATGATGTCAGATCACAAGATCTCGGTGGCCAATTAACAGGACCATTTCTTGAGATGATGTTTTCATCGAACGTTTCCCTCAATAAAGCGATTGTATCGTTAGCTGTATGACATGTAGCGCCATCCTGTTGTAACCACAAGTCAGACCAATATTTTGACCAATATCTTGACCAATATCTTGAATTTTTGGCAACAAAAATTCATTGATCATTGCTCTGTAGCGAGCTCCATTGACAGTACCACGTACTCCTTCCCCATTTTTAAAGAATACCGGTCCGATGATGCCGCCTGCCCATAAACCACACCAAACAGTGCATTTTTCGGGTTGCATTGGTAGCTCTTGGATTGCTTCTGGCTGTTCATCGGCCCAACCACGACAATTTTGCTTGTTAACGTAGCCGTTTAACCAAAAATGAGCTTCGTCATTGAACACAATTGTTCGATAAAAAAAATTATTGCAAGGCCTATAAACCGAAATTAAAACGTAAACCAAGGTCACCCGGCTTTAATTCTTGAACGAGTTGTTTTTTTAAGCTTTTAAACCAAGATCATGCATCAAAATACGCCACAACGTTCCACAAGAGATGCCCAAACCTTGATAACGGCGACGAATTGATTGATCACGGTCTTCACGAACACTGCTACTGCAGCAATATTCTCATTACTACGGGCTGTACACACTCTGGTTGATGGATGAATGTCTAATAGTGTAAAATTAGTTCGAAATTTGGTGATGGTTTCACGAATAGTGCGTTCAGTGGGACGATTATGACGACCAAAATGTGGAAGAAGAGCTCTATAACAATTTCTAACTGAGCACTGATTTTCGAAATAAGTTTCCACAATTAGTAAACGTTGTCCACACGTAAGTCTATTCATGATGAAATGGCACTGAATACTGAACACAAACGTCATATAGACAAGCCAGTTGACACATAAGAACTATCAAAACAACCCTATTGGAAAAAGTACGTCCAATTGGAACACCCTTTATAACAAAAATTCGGGACAGTAACATTTTCTACATCTTTGTCTTTTACTAGAACTCCGTATCTTAAGCCGTTATCGAGATATACCGTTATTTAAAAAAAATCAGTTTTTTCCGATTATCTTGAAAAATAACGGGTTTATGAAACTACCATATATAAGATGAATTGAAGAGAAGAAAGTGTGCCATGATTTTGTATTTTACTATTTTCCGATATCTTTGACCGTTATCGAGGTATTGTCATTAAAAAGATTTTTTTTTTTGTAAATTGCTTGCGAACTAATGGTTTATCGAAAATTAACAGATAATGGCTGAATTAAAGATTTTCTACATTTTTGGCTTTTACCATAAATCGATATATTCTACCGATATCGAGATATTTCAGATTTTTTTTTTAAATTAATATTTTTATATAAACTAATATTTTATTCACCAGGTAAATTGTGCAGAAACGTAGATTTTGTATAAGAAAGTCATGTGCTGTTCACATCAGATATTTTCTTTAGATTTTAGAGGATCGACCAACGAACTCGGTTACTTAGTGCACTTAAAGCAGTAACAATTAATTGCACGGTAAACAATAACAATAAAGTGCAAATGTAAATATATAAAAGTTGCGGAAAGTAGTGGAAAATGAATCGCACAAAAAAACATTTAAAATGTTAAAATTTTGTGTTGAGAACTGAGCGATGGGGTCTTTTGGTTATATTCAAAATACTTTAATAAAAAAGAGCCATATCCAGCCATAAGGGTCAGTTGATGACAGTCACTGAGACATGATTGATCTTATCAATTGCCGTGTGCCTGACGAGTAGACTTGCGCGACTAAAAATATGAGTTTTGTGTACTTAACATTCGTTTTATAAATTTGTACATTTACGAGGCTCAAATATTGCAACAATCCACTCTACAGACTTTTTGGTTTCTTATATGAAGGACGTAGTATCAAAAGTATTGTACAGTACACTCACGATTATATGTACAGGAAATTTTAAGCTTTTTATTTAACAGAGAATTTATTCTCAAAAAGTCTAGTTTATCCTTAGATGCTTACGCATCCTTGAACAATTTTTATGTGACAAATTTAAGAAATATTAAGAGGTATTCATTTCGAATTGCGGTCAAATTAAAAATGCTTGATTGCATCCTAAAATGTGGCCTTTAGGCAATCGCCATAAGAAAAAGGCAGATTTATAGGCGTGAGAAGGAGTGGTCAAATTAAATTCAGCTGGATGGAATCTCAAAAATATTTTCACTTGAACGAGAGTTTCTGGAATGGTTGGATTGATTTTGCTCATCAACGAACTTAGTTTTCATTTTTTGAGAAAAGCTCTTTGTCAAATTTAAAGTTCCTAGCCAAACCTAGCACCCGGAATCGTACCCCTCAGAAAGCGTAATAAGGTCTCTAGTATATAGATGAACATTTCAACTAACAGTTGTTTTTGGGTCAAGGAATCGTGAAATGAGTTTTGATTCGGTAATCTTTGTACAAATTTATGAAACGAATGTTAAGTACACAAAACTCATATTTTTAGTCGCGCAAGTCTACTAGTCAGGCACACGGCAATTGATAAGATCAATCATGTCTCAGTGACTGTCATCAACTGACCCTTATGGCTGGATATGGCTCTTTTTTATTAAAGTATTTTGAATATAACCAAAAGACCCCATCGCTCAGTTCTCAACACAAAATTTTAACATTTTAAATGTTTTTTTGTGCGATATGGATTTTTTTTGCTCCTTTGTAATTTATTAGCAGACCCTACGTTGGCAGCTAAAAGTTTTTTGTATAAATTTTAGAATTCCAAAAAACCATAAATAACTTAAAAAGTTTTGGGAAAAAATGTTATCCTTACAGGACCTTCCGTTTCGAATTTTGAAATTCCAACACCGGATTCGTGATCAGCGACCCCAAAAACCACATAATGGCAATTTTTCCGGAGAAAAATGGGAAAAAGGATATTTGCGTTATCCTTACAGGACCTTCCGTTTCGAATTTTGAAATTCCAACACCGAATTCGTGATCAGCGACCCCAAAAACGCCATAATGGCCATTTTGCCGCGGAAAAATGGGAAATAGGATATTTGCGTTATCCTTACAGGACCTCCCGTTTCGAATTTTGAAATTCCAACACCGGATTCGTGATCAGCGACCCCAAAAACCCCATAATGCAAATTTTTCCGGAAAAAAATGAGAAAAAGGATACTTCCGTTATCCTTACAGGACCTTCCGTTTCGAATTTTAAAATGAATTCTAAAAACCTGCTCCTGGCAACGCAGATCATTTTGCAAAAAACCGCGTCAAAATCGGTCCAGTAGTTTTTCAGTTTTGTAATCTCAAACGGACAGACAAACCAACAAACATCCATTTTTATATATATAGATGAAAGTAATGACATCTCACTCTCTCTTTCGGCGCTACTAATGTCGACACAGTCTTATCAATTTATTTGGGATAGCGAATTCTCTCATCGCTTTATAAAGTTCTACCCTGACTATGCTATCATAGGCGGTTTTAAAGTCTGTGAAGATGCAAACGCATATTGTACCAATTAAAATTTGTACTTTTTTTCTGTCCATGATGCTTCGAAAATGCTTCACTTTTTTAATAAAGTTATTCAACTTTAACATGCTTTTGACTCAAATGTCAGATTCAAACAAAATATAATTTCTACACATTGTTTGAAAATTTCATGGCTATGGTCAGGAAATAAGATTCAAATCCCTATGCTAGTTTTCCTAGAAAAGTACCGTGTCAGACAGAATGCGGATAATATATTTGTCTCTTTCTAGTTTTCTGCAAAATTTTATGACGTCTGTTACCAATTTTTTTTTCGTGTAAAAATTACAAGAAAAAGACAACCATTTTCCATAGAAATTTTTTCCAATAATAAATTTTTTTCCCAATAATACAAATTCTTGATCTCGGAAATCTAATAGCAAATTTTATTAATATTTCTAATAGCAAATTTTATTATTTCATACAAATGTTTCAAAATTACCCGCTTATAAAATCAAAATTGCATGCCAGACACACACATAACATGTCATGCCTTAATAAGATTTCACTGGTTTTTTTTTAATAATCATGCCTTAATAAGGTTTCACTGGAATCTTAGGAAAAAAAATCTTGTTGAAATCGGGCGAAAAGTGAAATCGGGTTTTCAAAAGTGGTACTTAGAAAAAGTGTACGCGTTTTAAAAGTGGTTTTTATGAAAGAAGGGCATTAAAGTAATACCCTCGTGTCATTTTGAAATCGGATTAAAGTGTTAAACGAAAATAAAGTGCAAAAACGTCCAACGTTTGACGTTTCTCAACTAGTGTTCCACAAAATAATGCTTGTAGTTTGGTCCTCAACACATGCCAACTACCGTCAGCATTGATCAATATTTTTTATTCTTTAAAAGAAAACAAAAAATTGACGCACAAACACCTCCGTCATCCAACTACGTCGTCCTTCAGCCTCCTTATTCCTATCCTCCTTGGCCTTCAGTCTAGAGGATTAGGGTGGGGTAGAGTAATAATATTAAGTCAAATCTAAATACATTTAGGGGTTTAAGATATATCAGAAGAAGATGCAAGATGGAAGAGAAATGTTGAAGCACAGCATACCCTACCTCATACTCCGTGATACTCTGAACCCAACACTAAAGCTTTTAATGAAAAATTTTGGTACAAAAAACCGACTTTCCCTTATCATACTAATATTAGTTTTGCTTTCTTCTCCATGTTTAATTATACCCGTATGGTGAAACCAAAGGATATATTAAATTTGCCTTACCGTTTGTAACGTCAAGATCCCGTCATCACACACAAAAATGAATTACACCAGTGTGTTTAGAATGACAAAAATAACTAATTTTTGCATGTCCTTCCGTCCGTCCGTCTGTGGCGCATATTGCGGGCGCACGCATTGAGCTAGAGACTTGAAATTTTGCGCAGATTCGTTTTTCGTAAAATGCAAGGCTAAGTTCGTTCATGAGCAAAAATGGACCCCCCATACGAACGACCACATTTTTTCCGAATATCTCAAAAAACGATGCATCTTATCAAAAAAGTGTAAGAACAAAAGTTATTTAGGATATGATTCTACATAAAATTCCCATACATCAAAATCTGATTGGAATAAATTTTAAGAAATCTTATTGAAAAGTTTGACTTCAAAGTGGAATTTCCAAAATAATTCTATTATTTATTTTTTGGTTGTAATATTGTATGATAATTCAATCTCACAGTCATACAAATACTGATCAATATCATTTTGTTTGGGATTACCATTTGTGTGTATTTGAAAATATGAGCATTCTTGGCTGCTGGAGAAGGAGTATAGAAAATGGTACACGGTTAGAAAAATTGGGATATTTTTTAAGTCTGCCCTTGGGTTACAGCCGTATTCAAGTCTTAAAAGATTATATTTCAATATTTCCAAAAACTTACGAAAAAGTATAAGAATTTTTGTATTGAATTGTAATATTTTCTTTCTTTAACACACATTTTCGATTAAATGTACACCAAAAATGTTTATATTGTAATATAATTAAATTATATAAAGAGGTAAAGTTTGTTTGTTTGTTTGTGCAGGGTAATCTCTGGAACCACTGATCCGATTCTGAAAATTCTTTCACTGATAGAAAGCTACACTATTCCCGAGTGACATAGGCTACTTTTTATTGACCTCCCCCTCTCCTTCGGTACCCCTTCTCTGATAACTTTCGAACCGTTCAACCGATTGGGGTGCGGCTTTCATTAATATAGAAGTCATTCCTCAAGGAAATTTTTCGCCCACTAATATCTACCCTCCCTCCTCTCAGTAAACCCCCTCGCCAGCTACCTTCTACAAC
This sequence comes from Chrysopilus asiliformis, assembly GCA_964034945.1. Taxonomy (NCBI): domain Eukaryota; kingdom Metazoa; phylum Arthropoda; class Insecta; order Diptera; family Rhagionidae; genus Chrysopilus; species Chrysopilus asiliformis. Next base: position 73,069,271 of record OZ035960.1, on the reverse strand, counting down.
AATGAGAGATTCGGATTCGGTTTTCTCCTTTAGGAAGGTCAGCCCTTAGGGAGATTTTTCGCCCACTAATATCTACCCTCCCTCTTCTCAGTAAACCCCCTCGCCTGCTACCTTCTACAACAATGAGAGATTCGGAGTCGGTTTTCTCCTTTAGGAAGGTCAGCCCTTAGGGAGATTTTTCGCCCACTAATATCTACCCCCCCCCCCCCCCTAGGGGAAGGGTAGGGGAAGGGGAAGGGGTAGGGGAAGGGGAAGGGGAAGGGGAAGGGGAAGGGGAAGGGGAAGGGGAAGGGGAAGGGGAAGGGGAAGGGGAAGGGGAAGGGGAAGGGGAAGGGGAAGGGGAAGGGGAAGGGGAAGGGGAAGGGGAAGGGGAAGGGGAAGGGGAAGGGGAAGGGGAAGGGGAAGGAGAAGGGGAAGGGGAAGGGGAAGGGGAAGGGGAAGGGGAAGGGGAAGGGGAAGGGGAAGGGGAAGGGGAAGGGGAAGGGGAAGGGGAAGGGGAAGGGGAAGGGGAAGGGGAAGGGGAAGGGGAAGGGGAAGGGGAAGGGGAAGGGGAAGGGGAAGGGGAAGGGGAAGGGGAAGGGGAAGGGGAAGGGGAAGGGGAAGGGGAAGGGGAAGGGGAAGGGGAAGGGGAAGGGGAAGGGGAAGGGGAAGGGGAAGGGGAAGGGGAAGGGGAAGGGGAAGGGGAAGGGGAAGGGGAAGGGGAAGGGGAAGGGGAAGGGGAAGGAGAAGGGGAAGGGGAAGGGGAAGGGGAAGGGGAAGGGGAAGGGGAAGGGGAAGGGGAAGGGGAAGGGGAAGGGGAAGGGGAAGGGGAAGGGAAGTGGGGAAGGGAGAAGAGTTGGGAGGGAGGAAGTGGAGAGAGGAGGGGATAAATTACTGATGTTTCGTCATACATTGCAATATATACATATCTATATATATATATAAATGGATGTTTGTCTGTCTGTCTGAGATTACAAAACTCAAAAACTACTGGACCGATTTTTACGCGGTTTTTTGCAAAATGATCTGTGTTGTTGGAACATTGGCATTAGGTTTGGGATCGCTGATCACGAATCCGATATTAGATTTTCAAAATTCGAAACGAGATGTCCTGTAAGGATAACGCAAATGTCCTTTTTCCAATTTTTCTTGAAACAATTGACACTAGGGGGTTTTCGAGGTCGCTGATCGCGAATCCAGTGTTCGATTTTTCAAATGCTAAACGGGAGGTCCTGTAATAACAACGGAAATGTCCTTTTTCCAATTTTTCTCGCAAAAAAAAACAGGCTTTGGGAGGTTTTCAGGGTTGCTTATCACGAATCTGGAGTTGGAATTTCAAAATTCGAAACGGAAGGTCCTATAAGTTATTTTATGGTTTTTTGGCATTCTAAAATTTACACAAAAAAACTTTTAGCTGCCAACGAAGGGTCTGCTAGTATTGTAATATTTTAAAACTTGATTCCTTCTCACACAACGACTTCATTTGTCTGCGGTAGTGAATACTTCTATATTCATTATGGTAATTAAAGTCAAATGCTATTATAGATTTAACCCCAAATAACTTAAAATAGTAACTATCCAAGTCTGACAATGGGCCGTATTCTATAACGAAAATTTTATCATTTTATGTTATGTTATGTCTTAAAATAACAAAATTACCTCGATTGGTATTCTGTAAGGACAATTTCATTTTATGTTACGCGCTATAACATAAAATTTTTCCTGTTATGACTCATAACATAAAAGCTCCGAGATAGTACCTTTTATAATCATTTTATCATCTTTTATGCCATTTGACATTTGAAGTGTGACGTTTCACGAGTGAAATTTCAAATCTATATATATAAAAAAAAAGTAAAAAAAACCGACTTAAAAATGCACTAAAAAGGAAAAAATAATTTTTTTTTTGGAAGTTGGTGCCAAAATAGAAACAAACAATTTGCTCTCTTTTATTGTACAATATATAAAATTAAAAAATTTCTAATAAATAAAATTATTATTTATTGAATTGTACCAAAAGTTTTTGTTTTCTAATAAGTCACAGAGATGAGATTCAAACCAATTTTTTTTTACAGCCTACCTACATAATATAAACATAACAAAAGCTATATTTGCCAATCTGGCAATTATTGAAAACCCGTTTGGTGATTTAAGTGAACTGGAGCGCGTTCGCCGTTGCAAAATAGTCAGCTATAGTTGACTATTTGTGACTATCGGTCGTTCGTGAACGCCGTAGCTGACTACTTAGCTACAGCTCTGGTCGTTCGTGGATGCCAATAGTCGACTACGGTAGTTGACTATTTCTGACTATGCTCGGTGAGTAGAGTTAGAAATAGTCAAGCGTAGCTAACACACACATAGACAGTGTGTAAATTATGTTTCACACATAAATGTCAAAATTCCAGCTTGAGTTTAGTTTTTAGGAAAAGAAAAAGGAAAATGAACATAAAAATATTTACGCAGATGAAAATTAATAGCGATATGCTTTAAAAAATTGGAGCTTTTGTTCATTCTTCAGTGTGTGTGTGAGCTGTCAATCGAAAAGCAACTACGACTATGACTATGGTCGTTCGTGGTGCACATGACTATAGTTGACTACGGCGAGCTATGACAGATTGACGTCATTAGCTATTGCTAGCTACGACTACGACTATCAATGCGTCGACGAACGCGCTCCAGTTGTACCAAAATTACACTTTGAAGTCAAAGTTTCCAATGAGATTTTTGAAAATTTGTTCCAATCGGATTTTGATGTATGGAAGTTTTATGTAGAATCATATCCTAAATAACTTTTGTTCTTGCACTTTTTTGATAAGATGCACCGTTTTTGAGATATTCGCAAAAAACGATTTCGTTCGTATGGGGGGTACCCCCCCCCCCCCTAATGGACCGTTTTCGCCCATTAACGAACTTAGCCTCGCATTTTACGAAAAACGGATCTGCGCAAAATTTCAAGGCTCTAGCTCAATCCGTGCGTCCGCAATCGAGTTCACAGACAGACGGACAGACGGACGGACGGACATGCGGAAATCAAAATCTTTTGTCATTCCTAACACACTGGTGTAATTCATTTTTGTGTGTGATGACGGGATCTTGGCGTTACAAACGGTAAGGCAAAGTTAGTATACCCTTTGGTATTCCATACCATACGGGTATAAAAATTTCAGCGGTATTGTTCCTTACTTGGCACGTTGCCCTTAACCCACGTCAACATTAACAAATATTCTTTTGTTTTTGGGTAAGCTCCGTTAAAATTAAAAAAATATTCTTTTGTCAGATGTCGTCACGAAAGATAAAATATTTTCATTTGGATAGCAGTAATAGAATTGGTGATAGCTGTAAAAGTAACACTCAAGAAATATGAATAGAAGTCCTCTTTAAGTTTCTATTTTGGCCCCAACTTCCAAAAAAATTATTTTTTCCTTTTTAGTGCACTTTTAGATTGTACAATAAAAGAGAGCAAATTGTTTGTTTCTATTTTGGCACCAACTTCCAAAAAAAAAAATTATTTTTTCCTTTTTAGTGCATTTTTAAGTCGGTTTTTTTTTACTTTTTTTTTAAAAAGTTTTTTATTTTATAATTTTTAGTGACTTTTGGTATTATACATATTATATAGATATATTTAATGTTAGGAAATGGGTAGAGCTGCGCCCCACGTGCGAAAACGGCGTTACGAATCGATAGCCTTCAACCCCCTTAGTGACACTGGAAAGTTTCATTAAGATCGGACCAGCCAATTCGAAGATACCAGGTGAGGGGTATTGAGGGGAGGGAAAAGTCAGGTTTTGTAGTGGAAAATCAAACCCCTTAGCCTTCTTAGTAATACTGTAAAGCTTCATTAAGATCGGACCACCGAATTCGAAGATACCTGGCGAGGAGTGTCGAAGGGGAATTTTCTCAGAGGGGATACCTATCTAGATCGTATTTTTGTCCCCGAAAATCCCTAACACCCAAGTTTCATGAAAATCGTTAGGCCTGTTTTCGAGATCCATTGTGCAGACAGACAGACTGACAGACAGAAGGACGACAGTCCTAGTATTATATTATAGGATATACCTATTTAATGTTAGGAAATGGGTAGAGCAAAACTTTAATCGTTCCAAACAGCGAATTTTTAGGGATGGCAACAGTAAGTTGTAAACTAAATTTTAGAGGTCGACAGCAAAAATTTTGGTCACCAACATTTTTTAGATCGACAGAAACCTTTCGTTAACCTTACAGACTTCTAAACATTAGAAATTTCAGGGTTGAAGGATTCGCTGCCCCCCAAAATATACGCATAAAAATTTTCAGACCGATCGGACCATCCGATTAGGGGACAGGGGAGGGGTTAAGAAGCGAAAGGGGTAGGGGAAAATAGATAAGGGGAAAACACTAGCCGTCCCCCAAAATGTGAGCATACAAATTTTCAGATCGATCGGACCATCCGATTGGGAGTTGATAGGGGAGGGGTTAAGAAGCGAAAGGGGTAGGGGAAAATAGATAAGGGGAAAACACTAGCCGTCCCCCAAAATGTGAGCATACAAATTTTCAGATCGATCGGACCATCCGATTGGGAGTTGATAGGGGAGGGGTTAAGAAGCGAAAGGGGTAGGGGAAAATAGATAAGGGGAAAACACTAGCCGTCCCCCAAAATGTGAGCATACAAATTTTCAGATCGATCGGACCATCCGATTGGGAGTTGACAGGGGAGGGGTTAAGAAGCGAAAGGGGTAGGGGAAAATAGATAAGGGGAAAACACTAGCCGTCCCCCAAAATGTGAGCATACAAATTTTCAGATCGATCGGACCATCCGATTGGGAGTTGATAGTGGAGGGGTTAAGAAGCGAAAGGGGTAGGGGAAAATAGATAAGGGGAAAACACTAGCCGTCCCCCAAAATGTGAGCATACAAATTTTCAGATCGATCGGACCATCCGATTGGGAGTTGATAGGGGAGGGGTTAAGAAGCGAAAGGGGTAGGGGAAAATAGATAAGGGGAAAACACTAGCCGTCCCCCAAAATGTGAGCATACCAATTTTCAGATCGATCGGACCATCCGATTGGGAGTTGATAGGGGAGGGGTTAAGAAGCAAAAGGGGTAGGGGAAAACAGATAAGGGGAAAACACTAGCCGTCCCCCAAAATGTGAGCATACAAATTTTCAGACCGATCGGACCATCCGATTGGGAGTTGACAGGGGAGGGGTTAAGAAGCGAAAGGGGTAGGGGAAAATACATAAGGGGAAAACAGTAGCCGTCCCCCAAAATGTACGCATACAAATTTTCAGATCGATCGGACCATCCGATTGGGAGTTGACAGGGGAGGGGTTAAGAAGCGAGGGGTTAAGAAGCGAAAGGGGTAGGGGAAAATAGATAAGGGGAAAACACTAGCCGTCCCCCAAAATGTGAGCATACAAATTTTCAGATCGATCGGACCATCCGATTGGGAGTTGACAGGGGAGGGGTTAAGAAGCGAAAGGGGTAGGGGAAAATACATAAGGGGAAAACACTAGCCGTCCCCCAAAATGTACGCATACAAATTTTCAGATCGATCGGACCATCCGATTGGGAGTTGACAGGGGAGGGGTTAAGAAGCGAGGGGTTAAGAAGCGAAAGGGGTAGGGGAAAATAGATAAGGGGAAAACACTAGCCGTCCCCCAAAATGTGAGCATACAAATTTTCAGATCGATCGGACCATCCGATTGGGAGTTGACAGGGGAGGGGTTAAGAAGCGAAAGGGGTAGGGGAAAATAGATAAGGGGAAAACACTAGCCGTCCCCCAAAATGTGAGCATACAAATTTTCAGATCGATCGGACCATCCGATTGGGAGTTGATAGGGGAGGGGTTAAGAAGCGAAAGGGGTAGGGGAAAATAGATAAGGGGAAAACACTAGCCGTCCCCCAAAATGTGAGCATACAAATTTTCAGACCGATCGGACCATCCGATTGGGAGTTGACAGGGGAGGGGTTAAGAAGCGAAAGGGGTAGGGGAAAATACATAAGGGGAAAACACTAGCCGTCCCCCAAAATGTACGCATACAAATTTTCAGATCGATCGGACCATCCGATTGGGAGTTGACAGGGGAGGGGAAGGCCGGGAAACGTCGGAGAGAGGGGAAATTAAAATGGGACCAACTAGGGAGTGAACTCTGTCATCCACCAACGTTTCAACAAAATCCATGCAACGGCACCCAAGTACTGCGTGAACATACAGATATAAAATAAATAAATAAATAAATAAATAAATAAATAAATAAATAAATAAAAAAAAACTTTTTAAAAAAAAGTAAAAAAAAACCGACTTAAAAATGCACTAAAAAGGAAAAAATAATTTTTTTGGAAGTTGGTGCCAAAATAGAAACAAACAATTTGCTCTCTTTTATTGTACAATATATAAAATTAAAAAATTTCTAATAAATAAAATTATTATTTATTGAATTGTACCAAAAGTTTTTGTTTTCTAATAAGTCACAGAGATGAGATTCAAACCATTATTTTTTTACAGCCTACTTACATAATATAAACATAACAAAAGCTATAATTGCCAATCTGGCAATTATTGAAAACCCGTATGGTGATTTAAGTGAACAGTTGTATCAAAATTCCAGTTTGAAGTCAAAGTTTCCAATGAGATTTTTTAAAATTTGTTCCAATCGGATTTTGATGTATGGAAGTTTTATGTAGAATCATATCCTAAATAACTTTTGTTCTTGGACTTTTTTGATAAGATGCACATTGTTTAAACAAAATATTAGTTGATATAATATATACGTCCCCACAATGTAATTAAAACAATAACCCCAAAATCGCGGTTTTGGCAGTTATGACAGTTTACCTCTGGGGTACAGATATATTGGTTTAGTTTTCATTTCAGTCGGTTTAGTTTTCATTTCAGTCAAGGTGGTACTTATTTAAAAAAACATTATTTTAAAGAACCGTTAAGTAGTGAAAGGAAAAATTTTAAGTTTTAAAGCTTTCCGAATTTGAAATTACCACATACAACAATTTAGATAAATAGGTGCTCGTAGAGGTGAGTGAAAATTGTATTAAAATACATATTGAATGGGTTTTATATTCCCCAAATTTTGAATATCGATTCTTGTCACTATAAAAAATTTATTTTTATCACATCATTGTGATATTTTAACCGCGAGTCTATTGTACATAAAAGTACTCGACAACTGTAAAAAGCTTTTGATTGTCTTAACAATTCTTGTTACAATAAAATTATTTGTAACACTCAAGAAATATGAATAGAAGTCCTCTTTAAGTTTCTATTTTGGCCCCAACTTCCAAAAAAATTATTTTTTCCTTTTTAGTGCATTTTTAAGTTGGTTTTTTTTTACTTTTTTTTAAAAAGTTTTTTATTTTATAATTTTTAGTGATTTTTGGTATATACATTATATAGATATATTTAATGTTAGGAAATGGGTAGAGCTGCGGCCCGCTTGCGAAAACGGCATTACGAATCGATAGCCTTCAACCCCCTTAGTGACACTGGAAAGTTTCATTAAGATCGGACCAGCCAATTCGAAGATACCAGGTGAGGGGTTTCGAGGGGAGGGAAAAGTCAGGTTTTGTAGTGGAAAATCAAACCCCTTAGCCTTCTTAGTAATACTGTAAAGATTCATTAAGATCGGACCACCGAATTCGAAGATACCAGGCGAGGGGTGTTGAAGGGGAATTTTCTCAGAGGGGATACCTATCTAGATCGTATTTTTGTCCCCGAAAATCCCTAACACCCAAGTTTCATGAAAATCGTTAGGCCTGTTTTCGAGATCCATTGTGCAGACAGACAGACTGACAGACAGAAGGACGACAGTCCTCGTATTATATTATAGGATATACCTATTTAATGTTAGGAAATGGGTAGAGCAAAACTTTGATCGTTCCAAACAGCGAATTTTTAGGGATGGCAACAGTAAGTTGTAAACTAAATTTTAGAGGTCGACAGCAAAAATTTTGGTCACCAACATTTTTTTAGATCGACAGAAACCTTTCGTTAACCTTACAGACTTGTAAACATTAGAATTGGATTAGGCGACCCCAAAAACTCCCATATGTGTTTGTTTTTTATCTGGAAAATTTGAGGGTTGAAGGATTCACTGCCCCCCAAAATATACGCATAAAAATTTTCAGACCGATCGGACCATCCGATTAGTGGACAGGGGAGGGGTTAAGAAGCGAAAGGGGTAGGGGAAAATAGATAAGGGGAAAACACTAGCCGTCCCCCAAAATGTGAGCATACAAATTTTCAGATCGATCGGACCATCCGATTGGGAGTTGATAGGGGAGAGGTTAAGAAGCGAAAGGGGTAGGGGAAAAAAGATAAGGGGAAAACACTAGCCGTCCCCCAAAAAGGTACGCATACAAATTTTCAGACCGATCGGACCATCCGATTCGGAGTTGACAGGGGAGGGGTTAAGAAGCGAAAGGGGTAGGGGAAAATAGATAAAGGGAAAACAATAGCCGTCCCCCAAAAAGGTACGCATACAAATTTTCAGACTGATCGGACCATCCGATTGGGAGTTGACAGGGGAGGGGTTAAGAACCGAAAGGGGTAGGGGAAAATAGATAAGGGGAAAACACTAGCCGTCCCCCAAAATGTAGGCATACAAATTTTCAGATCGATCAGACCATCCGATTGGGAGTTGACAGGGGAGGAGTTAAGAAGCGAAAGGGGTAGGGGAAAATAGATAAGGGGAAAACACTAGCCGTCCCCCAAAATGTACGCATACAAATTTTCAGATCGATCGGACCATCCGATTGGGAGTTGACAGGGGAGGGGAAGGCCGGGAAACGTCGGAGAGAGGGGAAATTAAAATGGGACCAACTAGGGAGTGAACTCTGTCATCCACCAACGTTTCAACAAAATCCATGCAACGGCACCCAAGTACTGCGTGAACATACAGATATAAAATAAATAAATAAATAAAGTTGGACCAAAACGAATTGATAACCTCCTCCTTTTTGGAAGTCGATTAATAAATAAAGTTGGACCAAAAACGAATTGATAACCTCCTCCTTTTTTGGAAGTCGGTTAAAAATGGATGTTTGTCTGTTTTCTGTCTGTCTGTTTGAGATTACAAAACTCAAAAACGACTGGACGGATTTTTACGCGGTTTTTTGCAAAATGAACTGCGTTGCCAGGAGCAGGTTTTTAGCTATGTTAGATCTTAAAAATTCGAAACGGAAGGTCCTGTAAGAATAACGCAAATGTCCTTTTTCTCATTTTGTTTCCGAAAAACTGGCTTTAGGGGGTTTTCGTGGTCGCTGATCACGAGTTGGATGTTGGAATTTCAAAATTCTAAACGGGAGGTCCTGTAAGGATAACGAAATTTTTTTTTCTAATTTTTCTCGAAAAAAATTGCATTATGGTCTTTTTGTGGTCGCTGATTACGAATCCGGCGTTTCAATTTCAATAACTCTAATGAAGGTCCTGTAAGGATTCCGTTGATATGTAAAAAATGGATTTTTGTGATTGTATAACTAGGCTTATACTATTTATACTAAAATAAAAACGCTGGTTTTTAACTTTTTTGCTGCTCTACGAAATATTTCGTATTAGTGTTCAAACTTAACCATTTAACTGACAATAAAATGTTTCGGTAAACGGTTTATTTCTGTTCATAAAATGTTAAATATTTTAAACTGTATTAATTAATTATATAGCTCCTGAAGATGGTGAAATAAATTTACCGAAACCTAGAGCAGCAAAAAAGTTAAAAACAAGCGTTTTTATTTTAATATAAATTTCGACCGAAAAGCCTAGTTATACAATCACAAAACGGTCAACAGCAAAAACAAAGTAAAAAATGGATGTTGGTATAATTTTTGTCTGATATTTAGTTGAATTATTTAGCTTTCTCAGCAAAAAAAATCTTTAAAGCAAACGAATCTTTGAATTTTTTTTATTGTCACTCGACCAGCTGTTCAAAAAGTAATAGAATTCACACCGAAATGTACTAAATCTTTTATGTTAAAGGTTCGTAAAATGAACGATAAAATTATTTTATTCAAGCCTTGTAAAATTTTATTTTCATTTTATGAAGAAAAAATTTTATCATCATAACATAACATAAAATGAAATTTTATGGGAAATTACAGAATACGGCCCAATATTGCATTTTAAGACAAATGGTGTAAAAATGGCAACACGATGTCTAACGGTAGTTTTGATAGACATTTCGAATGCCTCAGTATTACAGCAGAAAGTTCTCGTAAAAAGTGCCGAAAAATGGCATTAAAAATCGAAACCGATGTAATTTTAAAACTAAAATTTCGGGATGAGTTGAAATACATCCGAATAGATAAATATATTTTGGATTTAGAAAGCTCCGAGAGGCCAATCTGTGAGAACGATATTGTGCTTTCTAGTGAGTTTTGAAAACTATATTGTGCTGTCTTCTGAATTACAGAAAAACTTTGGAAACAGTATAAATAAAACATAACAAAAGCTATAATTCCCAATCTGGCAATTATTTAAAACCTGTATGGTGATATTCGTATCAAAATTCGAACAGTTATACCCAAATTCCACTTTGAAGTCAAACTTTCCAATAAGATTTTTTAAAATATATTCCAATCGGATTTTGAATCATTTCCTACAATCATTTCCTAAATAACTTTTGTTCTTGCACTTTTTTCATAAGATGCACCGTTTTTGAAATATAGAGGGTACCCCCCCTAATGGTCAATTTTTGGCCATTTATGCGGCAGTCACACGACGCTGTTTTGCCAGCGCTACTAGCTGTTTGGCTGTTAGCAGCCGTTTCAGCAGCACCGTGTGAACCCTAGTGCGTTGCTACTGCCAGCAGCGGCGTGATGATTTTAGCAGCGCTAGTGAAGTAGAGACCGTTCTACTTTGCCAGCGCTACTAGGGATCACGTGACCCTGTCACATGGTTTCTGAGCTGTCAAAAGTGTTTTGTGAAAACTCTCCAGCGTCTGATAAGTGGTAAAGTTGGTTGATTGTAAGTTGTTTTACGTTTATTTATTTGAGTTTTGTGTTTTATTATAGAAAAGAAAATAATATCACGGTATCATGGAAGCAAAGTGGAAACTAACTCTAGGAGCTCTTCAAATTTTCCTACAGGCAATCTTAATATGTTGAAGAAAGAGGATGGATCCTCTGCACCTAATTCTTTAATTAGCCTCGATGAAGCTCCAAGTTGGTTCCTTCGTTCGATCCAGCCTCGAACCCATTTGCGTTTCTCTGTACTTAAATTTTTCAACAAATGCTCACTCACTTCAGCCACTTGCGTTCGTAAAACTTTCCTGAAAGTTTTCTTTCTTAAAGACATTTTGTAAAAAAAAGACACCAAAATCAAATTCAAATGTCAAACGACTGTTTTGCTGCTTGCCAGCGCTACTAAGTTATAAATCGTGTGAACCCTCTCAGTACGCTGCCTGCTGTTGCTATTTGCCAGCGCTACTAACCCAATAGCTAGTAGCGCTGGCAAAATAGCGTCGTGTGACCGCCGCATAACGAACTTAGCCTTGCATTTTACGAAAAACGAATTGCGTGACATTTCAAGTCTCTAGCTCAATCCGTGCGCCCCCAATCCGCGCCACAGACGGACGGTCGGACGGACAGACGGACGGACATGCATTCTAAACACACTGGTGTAATTCATTTTTGTGTTTGATAACGGGATCTTGGCGTTTGATAACGGGATCTTGTGTTTGATAACGGGATCTTTTATCATTCTAAACACACTGGTGTAATTCATTTTTGTGTTTGATAACGGGATCTTGGCGTTACAAACGGTAAGGCAAATCTAATATACCCGTTGGTTTCACCATACGGGTATAAAAATAAACTTCTCAGTCTTTCAGATGTTTAGCATTCCCGAAGAAAAAACATTTGATTTTACAGGCCAATCGAATACAGAAATCCCATTTGCAAATTTATTGCAAATCGTCTCTAATTACAAGCAGTGTGCATGTTTTTTCATGAAAATTCGAATGTCAAGTATATCTGTAAGTATATCTGCTCTTTATTGTAACTTCAATGTTGTCCGGTTTTATAAGAAAAGACTAACTAAAATTATGTTTTATAATTTGCAATTTTATGTTAGGATGTCTTCTATAATCCAAAGAAAAACACCGGATATTTGGCTGTTAAACAAAAAAAACGCCAATACGAAGCGGCGAAAAGTTGAAGACCTCGTAGCTCCGAAAGCGGGTCCTTCTTCGTCCAGAAACGACCATAATGTAGGAGTATCAATGGATCAAGATGATTTGAAATTTGTAAAGTTTTTTTTGCTAGATATTGTTTGACTTCTCTATTCGATATCCGAATTCTTGAAATAATCTATCGTCTAATTGGTAGAGGTACGCTGATTTAGTTAGTTCCTGAGATTTTCAAGGATAGTTTAAATGAAGAGTTTGATCCGATTTATGATGGTAAAACCAAGCCAAAATTTCAAAACAAAGAACTGAAAAAATTATTTACATTTTTTACAGAGTGGAAAAACGAAACCAAATCATTTTTAATGCTATTGAAATTGCTACCGGCAACTGCAAAGGGAAAACATCATATGATGACACACTATCCTAAACTAATTCCTCTTATACATACGTGGGCAATGAGATATGAATCAAAACATAGGTATTTTACAAAACTGAATTCTTCCATTAATAATTATATTTACCTTTGCAAAACCCTTTCAACACGTCATCAGGAAATGATGTTTCATTTATGGAAAACTTTAAAATTTAAACTAATCATAACGTTCGGCCCACTTAAAAAAAACTAGTATAAGTGAAACAAATTTAACCAAAGAATTAATGAGTTTCTGTTTTGAAAAAGATACTGATATTTTTTCAACTGATTGGTTTAAGAGGCTATCCTAAGGAAAAAAAGCTCAGAGTTAGATAGTGGAGCCATTTCATTTTCGATTAACCGATAAAAAAGCTTGGTCGAAGTAATAAGTGTGACTAATCAAAAGTTAGAAAGTTTTTCTTATGGGCATATTTCTCGTATAACATGGGTCTATTAATTCAGGCAATAAGCAGTTCTCATAAAATAATTGTAATTTAGAGCACATTTGTTGGCAAAAATCAGAGTCGTAATTAATAAGTTCTGTATACATCGGATGATTATTACCCGTCCAAATTGCAAAAATGCCAAAATGCCGCTGAGTTATATGCATTTGACCTTGTATTTGGTAATAATATAGATGAATAGTTTTTAATCCTTTTGGTCCAATGCATGGTACTTTTTTTCCCTTAATCGCATCTAAAATATTGCAATCTCTTAAAGAATACATACATTTAATTTCTACGACGGTATCATTCCCAATTAAACCATCTGGAGAGGCTGCCATAAAATAATGTTTTAGGTCAATAAAAAGACCACATTTTTCAATATTGTTACAGACACTTATGTATATTATTTATGTATTTCATATTTAATACTTAGTTACTAATATTGCATGTGTTTAATAGTCCTTTGTCGCATTGGTTATTAATATTTGTTAATGTATGTTCATTTGTTCTTAATTTACTTAAAAGTATGTTCATTTGTTCTTAATTTACTTAAAAATATCAATTATTAAAAACCGTTTATTCACTTTAGAAAAAAATTAAAATTTGTTCCTACTTAGCTTTTGATGTAATTTAATATTGTAAAAATCAGTTTTCATTAGTAGAAAAAAGAAATTTGAAGAAATCGGACTAAGATTTTTAAAAGCGTAGGCAATTGGCCAAATAAACTCAATTTAAAGAAAAAATAAGTTTTTCATTGAAGCCTAAGGAATTGCCGCGCTATACAAACTTAGTGAAACAATATTTCTTTTAAAAATCTTAATAATTTCCGTGTCTGCGTAAAAGTTGGAATCGAAGAAAATCTTCTAAAGGATTCCTAAATATCGGTTCGGAATTGCGGTTCATAGTTAAAAACCCGGGATTCTATACGTGATTTAAAATAAAAAAAGTGTACCGGAAAAAAGAACTAAACATTTTTGTGAAAATTGAATATTTTCTTAAAACTTAAATTTTGTTGTGTTCTCGATTTCAAGTGTGGAGAAAATTCTTTAAAACATGTCGGAACAAGGAAGACTTGAAAACATTACAAATATGGAGTGTGATCGTGCGGGTAATTCCAATGAAAAAACTGAATCGAAATCATTTTATGGGTGGAGTGCTTCCCAAAAGTCACACGTTTCGGCAGATATGCCAGTGATGGGACAATCAGCATCCGGAAATGCAAAATCAAATAATGTTCTTTCGCAAAGATCTTCTGAAGGGTCAAGGCGTTCAAAACGTACCGAAGTTTCTGAGCGAAGAATGGAATTAGAGTTGCAACAATTAGAAGAAGAGAAGAAAATTGAGCAAGAGTTCCTGAAGAAAAAATACGAGGTATTGCACCGATCCACAGCTAGCAGCCGTTACAGTGACGTCAGTGAGTCAATTTGTGAAGAAAATGTTAAACAGAAGCTAACTTCAGAGTGGGTTAATAAGGTACAATGTCCGGAAAAAGTCAGGTATGGAAATTCAATTTTAGTTTCAAATGAAAAGGATCAGTTCGGAGAAAGTGCAGGAAAGGCTTATGATGCATCAAAATTTAAGCCAGGACCTTCTGCATATCAAATATCTGCGAGACATGGGATGTCCAAAGAATTGCCAAACTTTAGTGGTAAACCGGAAGAGTGGCCAATATTCATCAGTTGCTACGAAACTAGTACTGAAGCTTGCGGTTTTTCAAATGTAGAAAATTTAGTTCGTCTACAAAAATGTCTGCGTGGTAAAGCTTTAGAATCAGTACGAAGTCGCCTTCTACTTCCGGGTACGGTTCCAGAAGTTATTGAAACTTTAAAAATGTTGTTTGGCCGTCCTGAATTGATTATCAGTTCTTTGATTAATCAAATAAGAAAAGAACCTCCTCCAAAAGATGATAAACTTGAAACACTTATAAATTATTCTCTGATGGTACGGAATTTGTGCGCTTCTATAGAGGCTTCTGGCTTAAATTCCCATTTGAATAATCCGGTACTTATTCAAGAATTAATTGAAAAATTACCTACGAGTATTAAATTAAATTGGGCATTGCAAAATGTTAACAATGTTGAATCCAACACTAATCTATCGATATTTAGCGATTGGCTTTATAATATCGCTAAAGCTGCTAGTCTGGTCTCGTTCTCCAATTACAATAATTCAAGTACTGGCTATCAAAAGCCTATATCAAATGCTCGTGTTAACACACATGTGAATGAACAAGAATCATTTAAAAAATCACTGTGCGTCGCTTGTAAGGAAAACCACGATTTGGATAAATGCGATAAATTTAAAAATTTCAAAATTGTTGAAAAATGGGATTTGGTTCGGAAACATAAGTTATGTAAATGTTGTTTAAAGAAACATCACTTCTTACAATGTAAGAAAACTAAACCGTGCGGTGTTGACAATTGTGAAGCAATACACAATCAACTTCTTCATAATAAAAAATCTGAAGTAGAATCACACTCAACTATTTCAACTTGCAATACCCATGAAAATAGTCATCCTGTAAAATCCGTTTTCTTTCGTATTGTACCCGTAAAGTTGTATGGGAATAATAACAAAACGATAAACGAATTCGCATTTCTCGATGAAGGATCTTAATAACCTTAATGGACGAAGAATTGGCAACTGAATTAGAATTAGACGGTATTAATGAGACTCTTTGCTTAAAATGGACTGGAGATATAGTTCGCCAAGAAAGTAATTCAAAAAGAGTCACAATTAAAATATCACAGAACAAACCTAATAATCCCTGCTATACGCTACATAATGTGAGGACTGTATCAGATCTCAATTTACCAATTCAGACATTGTCTTTTGATTCTATACCTTTTCAACTTCAAATTGGAAATAAGCAATATCAAATTGGAAATAAGCAATGTCAAATTGGAAATAATCATTTTCAAATTGGAAATAATCATTTTCAAATTGGAAATAATCATTTTCAATTCAAAATTGGAAAAAATCATTAAAAATTGGAAATAATCATTAAACATAACAAAAGCTATAATTGCCAATCTGGCAATCATTGAGACCCGTATGGTGATATTCGTATCAAAATTCGAACAGTTAGGCACTTGGCACACCGAATGCGAATTCGCACCGCATTGCGAAATTCGCATAACGTAGCACACCCAATGCGGCAATATCGTAGAAACGTCAAAGTAATGTCAAATTACCAAAGATGTGGACAAAACGCAAAAGAGTTTTATTTTATATTTATCTATATATATAAAAATGGAAGTTTGTTGGTTTGTTGGTTTGTTGGTTTGTTGGTTGGTTTGAGATTACAAAACGCAAAAACTACTGGACCGATTTTGACGCGGTTTTTTGCAAAATGATGTGTGTTGCCAGGAGCAGGTTTTTAGCTATGTAGATTTTGAAAATTCAAAACGGAAGGTCCTGTAAGGATAACGCAAATATCCTTTTTCTCATTTTTCTCCGGAAAAATTGCCATTATGGGGTTTTTGGGGTCGCTGATCACGAATCCGGTATTAGATTTTCAAAATTCGAAACGGAAGGTCCTGTAAGGATAATGAAAATATCCTTTTTCCCATTTCTCCCCGGAAAAATTTGCATTATGGGTTTTTTGGGGTCGCTGATCACGAATCCGATATTAGATTTTCAAAATTCGAAACGAA
Organism: Chrysopilus asiliformis; assembly: GCA_964034945.1. NCBI lineage: Eukaryota > Metazoa > Arthropoda > Insecta > Diptera > Rhagionidae > Chrysopilus > Chrysopilus asiliformis. The sequence goes on along the minus strand of OZ035960.1, from coordinate 73,052,666 downwards.
AGGTCCTGTAAGGATAAATATCCTTTTTCCCGTTTTTCCTCGGAAAATCGGTATAAGGGGGTTTTTGGCGCGCTGATCACGAATCCGATATTAGATTTTCAAAATTCGAAACGAAAAGTCCTGTAAGGATAAATATCCTGTTTCCCGTTTTTCCTCGGAAAATCGGTATAAGGGGGTTTTTGGCGCGCTGATCACGAATCCGATATTAGATTTTCAAAATTCGAAACGAAAAGTCCTGTAAGGATAAATATCCTGTTTCCCGTTCTTCCTCGGAAAAATCTGTATAAGGGGGTTTTTGTGGGCGCTGATCACGAATCCGGTATTATATTTTCAAAATTCGAAACGGAAGGTCCTGTAAATATAACGCAAATATCCTTTTTCCCATTTTTCTCCGGAAAAATTGCCATTATGGGGTTTTTGGGGTCGCTAATCACGAATCCGGTGTTGGAATTTCAAAATTCGAAACGGAGGGTCCTGTAAGGATAAATATCCTTTTTCCCGTTCTTCCTCGGAAAAATCGGTATAAGGGGGTTTTTGGGGCGCTGATCACGAATCCGGTATTAGATTTTCAAAATTCTAAACGGAAGGTCCTGTAAGGATAACGCAAATATCCTTTTTCCCGTTTTTCCTGGGAAAAATCGGCATAAGGTTTCCGGGGTCGCTGACCGCGAATCCGGTGTTAGATTTTCAAAATTCTAAACGGAAGGTCCTGTAAGGATAATGAAAATATCCTTTTTCCCATTTCTCCCCGGAAAAATTTACATTATAGGGTTTTTGGGGTCGCTGATAACGAATCCGGTATTAGATTTTCAAAATTCGAAACGGAAGGTCCTGTAAGGATAATGAAAATATCCTTTTTCCCATTTCTCCCCGGAAAAATTTGCATTATGGGGTTTTTGGGGTCGCTGATCACGAATCCGATATTAGATTTTCAAAATTCGAAACGAAAGGTCCTGTAAGGATAAATATCCTTTTTCCCGTTTTTCCTCGGAAAATCCGTATAAGGGGGTTTTTGGCGCGCTGATCACGAATCCGATATTAGATTTTCAAAATTCGAAACGAAAAGTCCTGTAAGGATAAATATCCTGTTTCCCGTTCTTCCTCGGAAAAATCTGTATAAGGGGGTTTTTGTGGGCGCTGATCACGAATCCGGTATTATATTTTCAAAATTCGAAACGGAAGGTCCTGTAAATATAACGCAAATATCCTTTTTCCCATTTTTCTCCGGAAAAATTGCCATTATGGGGTTTTTGGGGTCGCTAATCACGAATCCGGTGTTGGAATTTCAAAATTCGAAACGGAGGGTCCTGTAAGGATAAATATCCTTTTTCCCGTTCTTCCTCGGAAAAATCGGTATAAGGGGGTTTTTGGGGCGCTGATCACGAATCCGGTATTAGATTTTCAAAATTCTAAACGGAAGGTCCTATAAGGATAACGCAAATATCCTTTTTCCATATTTTTCCCCGGAAAAATTGCCATTATGGGGTTCTTGGGGTCGCTGATCACGAATCCGGTGTTGGAATTTCAAAGTTCGAAACGGAAAGACCTGTAAGGATAACGAAGTATCCTTCTCATTTTATCCGAGAAAAAAATTGCATTATGGGGTTTTTGGGTTCGCTGATGACGGATCCGGTGTTAGATTTTCAAAACTCGAAACGGAAGGTCCTGTAAGGGTAACGGAAGTATCTTTTTCCCATTTGTTCCAGGAAATATTGCATTAGGGGGTTTCTGAGCTCGCTGATCACAGCTCTGCAGTGGGATTTTTAAAAATCGAAACGGAAGGTCCTGTCAGGATAACGAAAATATTCTTTTTCCAAAATTTCCCCGGAAAAATTGGCATTATGGGATTTTCGGGGTCGCTGATCACGCATCCGGTAATAGTTTTTAAAAAGTCTAAACGGAAGGTCCTGTAAGGATAACGCAAATATCCTTTTTCCAATTTTTCTCGCAAAAACTGGCTTTAGGAGGTTTTCATGGTTGCTTATCACGAATCTGTTGTTGAAATTTCAAAATTCGAAACGCAAGGTCCTGTAAGAATAATATTTTTTCCCAAAAGTTTTTAAATTATTTATGGTTTTTTTGCATTCTAAAATTTATACAAAAAACTTTAAGCTGGCATTCGTAGGGTCTGCTAGTATAATATACAGAAGAAAAGCACTTAAAAGAAAATATTGGCGACATCCGTTTTTAAATAAAGACAGGGATGGGGAATATGTTAGGGTTTGTAAAAAATTGGAAAGATTTCCTGAAAAATGCTACCTATATACCCGCCTTCACGTCAATGAATTCAACGAATTATTGAATCTTCTTGATAAACATATAACTGGTCCAGGGACAAATTATAGGAAGTCCATCAGTGCAAAAGAAAAGCTTTTATATACTTTGCGGTATTTTTAAAAATTTCTAAAGGTTGAATGTTTTTTGATGAAACTAATTCTATGTTTCAGGTATCTTTCATCAGGTTTATGTTTACGACAATTATCGCTTAATTATATGATAGGGGATTCTACAGGCCGAAAATGTTTTTATGAAACTATAGGAGCGATTACGAAATATTTAATGCCTGTTTTTTTGCCTCGTATATGCAAACATGATTGGCTAGAAATAGCTAAAAGATTTTTGGATCGGTGGAATTTCCCCAATTGCGTGGGGTCCGTCGACGGAAAACACATAACATTATTTTGTCCTTTGAAGTCTGGCTCAACGTACTTCAACTATAAAAAGACTTTTTCAATCAATTTAATGGCAATAGCTGATGCCGATTATAGGTTTTTAATGATAGACGTCGGCGCATATGGATCGAGTGCGGATTCAACTGTGTTCTCTCATTCAGTTTTTGGAAAAATGTGGCTCAACGATGATGTTAATTTGGATTTGCCTAAGGAACGAGCTTTGCCAAATACAACAGAAAAAGTTCCTTACGTGCTTATAGGTGACGAAGCATTTCCTTTAAAACATAATATAATGAGACCATATCCAGGGTGTAATTTAACTGAGAGACAAATCGAGTATAACACTAGGTTGAGTCGTGCTCGTCGAACAGTAGAGAGCTCATTTGGGATCCTAGCACACACTTGGAGATTATTGTTAACAAAAATTCTGTTACAGCCAGATAATGCAACAAATATGGTTAAAGCTTGTTGCACATTACATAATTTTATAAAAATAAAACGTCGTGACTTTTCTGCAACAATACACATTGATTCTGAAAATCAAAATATTAATCAAGATATCATTACAAATATCAGAAATCAACATCCATCCGAAATTAGAGAAAAATTTGTGGACTGGTTTGCTCTAAACCCAAAAGGAATCAATTACACCTGAATTTTGTGTTTTTAAATAAAAAATATATTATAGTTCGCACAGAGCGTTATTTATTACTTTCATAATTTCGATTTTTACAGATCGAAGGTTCTGTTTTGGAAGCGACTCCAAATCTTCTTTCAGGCTAAGAAGCCATTGGGTCAGTGAATCTGTTTCATTTGTTTCCGTGATGGCTTTTAATAGAGCATCTTCAAAATATTCTTTCTTTGACGAAGGCGACTTAGATGAGGATCTGGCAGAGATACTGCAGTCGAAACTGTCTGTCGAAACGTCCTGAAGTTGTATGCTATTTTCGGTGTCTCCATAGTTTCCTGAAGTTCTAAAAATAAAAATGTGAAAGGCAATTGCACCAAGATAAATATTAACACATTGTTTACGCACGGGTGTGGTAAACTGATAATCGAATAGAAAACAAATAAAAAACTAGCAAGTTTAACTAAATAATATATTAACTTTATATTTTTAATTTATAATATAAATCTATAATCAAATCAATTCTGAAAGTCGTGAATGTGCTTTAAACTAAGCTGTTTATAAATAAATTTCAATTCTGATAATTCAATCTAATTCATTCCAATGTGGTTACAATGTGATGATGATTCCACGCGTAGTGATGCTCTCTAGTTTGATGATGCTGCGTTTATTGTAAATTGTTTGACCAGACAAGGCTGGTAGGTTGACCAGACAAAGCTGGTTGGTTGGCTGCGAAAACAGCGATTGACCAGGCAAAGCTGGTGGGTTGACCAGACACGGCTGGTTGGTTGGCTGCGAAAACAGCGATTGACCAGGCAAAACTGGTAGGTTGACCAGACACGGCTGGTGGATTGACCAGATAAAACTGGTGGATTGACCAGACAAAGCTGGTGGATTGACCAGACAAAGCTGGTGGGTTGACCAGACAAAGCTGGTAGATTGGCTGCAATAACAGCGGTTGACCAGTCAAGGCTGGTAGTTGTGAACTCGTCCACGTCTGGATGAATTCTGGTCTCGCTAAGTGTCTTGCTCTGTTTTTATAGGCACTCTAGCGGAAGTCGTTTGTTTTCTCGAACATTCTGACATGGATCAAACCTCACAAATGTTCGTTTTTGGTTGGCAGGGTTTGATTTTGACATTTGATGTTTGTTTATAATGTGATAAAACGATGTTGATCGCGGATTTTAAAGGTAACAATTTTACGTTATTTCATTTATAATTTCCTTTAATTCTCTCAGGTGTGCGTGGATTACTGATCCTTTAATTTGGTAAGTTTGTTTTATCTTCGGATGTTTGATGTTTTATTAATTTTTTCTATTTTGTTTAATTTTAGGTTAAGATCTTCCGGCGGTACGGAACATACTCCCCGCCTTGAAATATCGAAGAATTTCAATGAGCAAAAGGTAGTTATTAGTTAATTCCATATTTGTTCGTTTGGATTAATTCATTATTTATTAATTTTAGTTTAATTATTCCAAATGGAGTTTTAAATTTGAAATTTGTTCTGTTCAATTGTAGGACTTTCTTCCTGTCGAAGTAGACAACGGCCTGGATGACTTCTGATGGTTCAGCTACTGGGATTGTTGGAGACTCTGGAACGGGTCGTATTATTGCTGACCTTATGGACGGTGTTGAAGATGATGGCTTTCCTAGTTCCGAATTTGGATTCTCCCGGATTTTCCGTTTTACTGCGTCTACCATTCGTTGGTTTACCGGCGCGATTTTTCTTTTTCGTTTATTGACGGATTTGTCGCGTATATTTTCGTCTTCGAATGTGACATGACTGGTATTTGGAATTTGTTCGTAATCTGTTTCTACATTGACCGTGAGTGCGGTGACTTCATTAGTTGATGGGGTGGAGTCTGATGTAGAAGAACCAGATGCATCTATATGTATGAGTGTATGATGACGCTGGTTACAAATAAAGCATCTTTTGTTGTTAGAGCAATTATCCAAGTGATGGTTATTTGATAAGCAATTTTGGCACAATTTCAATTTTTCAACCTCTTCCCATCGCCTTTTGGAGTTTAATTGTTTGAATCTAACACACTGATTCGAAAAATGGGTTCCTCGACAAAACACGCATTTATAATTTTGTTTGACGGATATGAATGACTGTTTGAAATCGCCTTTGGATACCGGAGCCTTTCGATTCTCAACTGCTTCCAATGTTCTGAATCTAGTTTCTAGAAATGTTTTGAGTTCATTGAAACTTGGGAGCGTTGTTTGTTGTGTTAATGATGGCTCCCATAACACAAGAGAATCAGGATGTAATTTTTGGGTGATTAGGTATATTAATATTGGGTCCCAATCTGTCATACTGACCCCAAGGTTTTTTAACGATTCTAAGCTCTCAGTTGTTGTATCCAACAGTTTTTTTATTGTTTTCTGCAGTGTCAGCGGAATTATTTGGTTGGGAAAATATTCTCTTTAGTTCAGTAGAAACCAAAACTCTTTTATTATCGTATCTGGATTGTAACAAATTCCAGGCTATCATGTAATTTGCATCTGTGGTTTGATATCGGCTTATTAATTTGGCTGCTTCTCCGCGTACACTAGTCTTTAAATAGTGTAATTTTTCCACATTGCTGAGTTTACTTGTGTGGATGAGCGATTGAAATAAATCATGAAATGTTGCCCAATCGGAGTAATTGCCAGAAAAATTTGGTAAGCAAATTCTAGGAAGTTTGATTGCGTTGGAGCTTGAATTTGTATTTTCTCCGATAGATTGGTTAATGATCTCAGGCGTCATTAATGGTATTTTAAGCTCTTCTAATTCAGAGCAGAATGATATGTATAATTCTTCAATGGTAAAATAAATATCCTTTTTAAAATATTCATTTTCTTTAAAGTGTTTTGGACGACAAGTGTAGAGTTTCCGGTTATTTGCCTTGAAATCGTTCCAGTATTCATTTAGACAGGAAATTTTTTTAGTAATATACGTGAGAGACTTGCGTGTAGCGGAATCCTTTTTAAAATTTCGTTTGAGATTTGTGATCTGTTCAGCGAGCATGTCCTGCTGGACTAAAATCTCTTCGTATGGAGTGAGAGTAGTTTCTTCGTCACTCATGGTTACAAATTTGATTTTAAATTGTAGATTGAATTGATTTGATACTTGACTACGTTTGTCTTATTTGTTTCTATCCGGCTCGAAGGACCAAAATGTTTACGCACGGGTGTGGTAAACTGATAATCGAATAGAAAACAAATAAAAAACTAGCAAGTTTAACTAAATAATATATTAACTTTATATTTTTAATTTATAATATAAATCTATAATCAAATCAATTCTGAAAGTCGTAAATGTGCTTTAAACTAAGCTGTTTATAAATAAATTTCAATTCTGATGATAATTCAATCTAATTCATTCCAATGTGGTTACAATGTGATGATGATTCCACGCGTAGTGATGCTCTCTAGTTTGATGATGCTGCGTTTATTGTAAATTGTTTGACCAGACAAGGCTGGTAGGTTGACCAGACAAAGCTGGTTGGTTGGCTGCGAAAACAGCGATTGACCAGGCAAAGCTGGTGGGTTGACCAGACACGGCTGGTTGGTTGGCTGCGAAAACAGCGATTGACCAGGCAAAACTGGTAGGTTGACCAGACACGGCTGGTGGATTGACCAGATAAAACTGGTGGATTGACCAGACAAAGCTGGTGGATTGACCAGACAAAGCTGGTGGGTTGACCAGACAAAGCTGGTAGATTGGCTGCAATAACAGCGGTTGACCAGTCAAGGCTGGTAGTTGTGAACTCGTCCACGTCTGGATGAATTCTGGTCTCGCTAAGTGTCTTGCTCTGTTTTTATAGGCACTCTAGCGGAAGTCGTTTGTTTTCTCGAACATTCTGACATGGATCAAACCTCACAAATGTTCGTTTTTGGTTGGCAGGGTTTGATTTTGACATTTGATGTTTGTTTATAATGTGATAAAACGATGTTGATCGCGGATTTTAAAGGTAACAATTTTACGTTATTTCATTTATAATTTCCTTTAATTCTCTCAGGTGTGCGTGGATTACTGATCCTTTAATTTGGTAAGTTTGTTTTATCTTCGGATGTTTGATGTTTTATTAATTTTTTCTATTTTGTTTAATTTTAGGTTAAGATCTTCCGGCGGTACGGAACACACATTACTCAGCCAAGGCTAATGTTGGTTTCAGGAACATCAAGATTTCCACATACGCCCATTTCTTTCTTTTTGTGGGAGCGCCAGACCCACTCGGCAAATCTTCTTGCCGAATGCACTTTTTGAAGGTGTCTCTTAAATTCCGCCATCGTTTTTTTTACAATGCTTTCTACATGAAAATGTTGTTTATTGACAAGAAACATAACAACAGTCATATTTACCATCGTAATTAAGGATATTACTTATTTCTTTCCACGAACGTTCGCGCTTAAATTGGTTTTTGTACCCCGGATCAGCTTTATCCCATAGCCACGGACAACGCTCCACCTCCACGATAATCATTTCATCAATTGAAATTGCGTCCTAAATTAAAATTTCAAATAAATAATAAAAATAATAAAGTTTTGCGTTTTTACCATGTTTTCACGAAATGACATCTAGGGACTTTTTTTTAGAAAAACAGCTTTGTGAGGTATTGGAAACAGCACATTGAACGCCCTTAAGCATATTGAACGCACTTGCCGCGTGCGAATAGATTTGGTCGCATGCGAAAATTACCTTTTCCACACTGCCATGTAATACAAAATTAGAGCTCATGTAGATGACATACAATACAAAATTACTTGGCTTAGTCTGAAATTTTTCGCAATACGGTGCGAATTCGCATTCGGTGTGCCGAGTGCCTTATACCAAAATTCCACTTTGAAGTCAAACTTTCCAAAAAGATTTTTTAAAATTTATTCCAATCGGATTTTGATGTATGGGAGTTTTACGTAAAATCATGTCCTAAATAACTTTTGTTCTTGCACTTTTTTGATAAGATGCACCGTTTTTGAGATATTCACAAAAACCGTTTTCGTTCGTATGGGGGGTACCCCCCCTAATGGTCCATTTTTGCCCATTAACGAACTTAGCCTTGCATTTTACGAAAAACGGATCTGTGCAAACTTTCAAGTCTCTAGCTCAATCCGTGCGCCCGCAATCCGCGCCACAGACAGACGGACAGACAGACGGACGGACATGCAAAAATCAATTTTTTTAGTCATTCTAAACTCACTGGTGTAATTCATTTTTGTGTGTGATAACGGGATCTTGGCGTTACAAACGGTAAGGCAAAGTTAATATACCCTTTGGTTTCACCATACGGGTATAAAAATTGGAAAAAAATCATATTAAGAAAAGGGAAGTTGATAATATTAAAACATAACAAAAGCTATAATTGCCAATCTGGCAATAATTGAAAACCCGTATGGTGATTTAATTGAACGGCGTATCAAAATTTCATTTGAATTCAAATTTTCCAATAAGATTTTTTTAAAACTTGTTCCAATCGGATTTTGATGTATAGGAGATATATGTAGAATAATATTCTAAATAACTTTTGTTCTTGCACTTTTTTGATAACATGTACCGTTTTTGAGATATTCGCAAAAAACCTTTTCGTTCGTATGGGGGGTACCCCCCCTAATGGTCCATTTTTGCCCATTAACGAACTTAGCCTCGCATTTTACGAAAAACGAATCTGCGCAAAATTTCAAGTCTCTAGTTCAATCCGTGCGCCCGCAATCCGCGCCACAGACAGACAGACAGACGGACAGACAGACGGACAGACGGACAGACAGACGGACGGACGGACATGCTAAATTCAACTTTTTTCATCATTCTAAACACATTGGTGTAATTGATTTTTTTGTGTGATGACGGGATCTTGGCGTTACAAACGGTAAGGCAAAGTTAATATACCCTTTGGTTTCACCATACGGGTATAAAAACAAAGGCCATAGAGGGATAAGGGAACAAAAAGTGCCCCCAGAGATAGAAGCTTGAAATTTTTTTCGTAAGTTGCCACCATTACAACAAATATTTTCCCAAAATTTCAGTCCAAAAAAACCAGTAGTTTTGGAGAAAAAAAATAAAACATGATTTTTTTGAAAAAATTCTAGCTCCGTAACGGGTTAACCGTGAAATGCACTTTTGAAAAATTATTAAAAATTATTAAAAATTATTAAAAATTATTAAAAATTATTAAAAATTATTAAAAATTATTAAAAATCGTTAAAAACAGTGATTGAAAAAAAATACGAAGAGTGAGTATAATTTTTCTATATATTTGAAAAAAAAAACAATTAAAAAGCAAAACGAAGCCAAAAATCTAAATTCGCTTCAAAACTAACATGTTGCGCTACAAAGCGTTAAGTAGAGTTTTGATACACAATGGTTTTCGAAAAATATTTTAGGTATATATTAGTTATTTTGTACATAGTTAGCTTCTAAAAATAATTCTGGTAAAAAAACTTATGTCAAAAATTCCCCGCAAAAAAAACCTTCTAACTGTAATTTTTCGTTTTGACAAAACTTCTTAAGTCGAAATTGTGGTTTTTACCAAATTAAGAATTCTTACAAGCTTACTCCTAAGTTTACATTACATATGATGATTTCGAAAGGTTATTGAAACATAAAATCTTTTTCGCAAACCAACTTAAGTCGACATTATACCACGTTTTGGTATTTCATTTTTTTGGTAAAAACCTTTATGTTACATAAGTTTTTCTGGGATTTGAATTAATCGTATTTCTTAATAAGTCAAAAGAACTTTTTTATAATTTTAATAGTATCGCTTTTTTAAATCAAGATATGCAAATACTATGGATGAAATACGGAGCTCAAATTTGGCTATCGAATGGTATACTTCACATGTGTTAAAACTTATAGTTTTTTTCAGAACATTATTTTACTCTTAAAATCGCTCTCCTGAAAAATGCCGATTTTCGACTTAACCCTTTCACTCGGCGCGTACACAATTGTGTACATCATATTTAACTCGTATTTCTAAGAGAATTAGAAGGGATAGGGACAATGATTGACAATTTAGGTACACAAATGAGTACATAATAAAAAAGAGACTTCTAAAAAGATATTTAAATTTTTTAAATTTTGAAATATATTTTGTTGCTATATATTATTATTAAAAAAAGCAAAAAAAAAAAATTTTTGTTTTTTTTTAATAATAATATGTATATATTTTTATATATTATTATTGAAAAAAGCAACAACATATTTTTTTTGCTATTAGAAATAAATGCCGAGTGAAAGGGTTAAGTGACTTTGTCATAAAAGCACAGATATAATGCCGGGTTTTAAGTATCTGCCTTTTTCGCCCTCCTTTACCTCTTCGACTAAACTTTATAGTTCACAAATTGATTCATCTTTCACATTTTATTCTTTTTGAATATGAAGTACCTCTCCGATTGCCCTGTAATTTTTTTTGTTTTGTAGGTCAGGGATTAAGGAGTTTTTGAGAAAAAAATAAAAGTAGTGCAAAACCGTTAAGTTACCGTTATATTTTTTTAAAAACAAAAAATATTTTTTCCTAACGGTTCCTCACACTTAATTTTCTTGCTATAATTTTTTTTGAAAACTATGACTTTCAACGAAAAAATTCCGACAAGTTTCATCAAAATCGGTTAACCCGTTACGGAGCTAGAATTTTTTCAAAAAAATCATGTTTTATTTTTTTTCTCCAAAACTACTGGTTTTTTTGGACTGAAATTTTGGGAAAATATTTGTTGTAATGGTGGCAACTTACGAAAAAAATTTCAAGCTTCTATCTCTGGGGGCACTTTTTGTTCCCTTATCCCTCTATGGCCTTTATCTGTCGCAAATTGTGCTAAATATGTTGCTTATGTTCAAAAATTCATACCAGATGTTTTAAATTTGATTTAAATTTGATTTGTGTGTTTTTTTAACTTAAATGATTTTTTCCAATTTTTAATGATTATTTCCAATTTTTAATGATTCCTTCTAATTTTTAAAGTTTATTTCCAATTTGAAAATGATTATTTCCAATTTGAAAATGATTATTTCCAATTTGACATTGCTTATTTCCAATTTGATATTGCTTATTTCCAATTTGATATTGCTTATTTCCAATTTGATATTGCTTATTCCCAATTTGAAGTTGAAAAGGTATAGTTCGTATTCGAATCTTGAGTTATTAAAATGTTGCCTAACGATAGGCAATTTGAGCAAAAAGTCAAAATTTCCCATATCATCGACCAAAATATTATATGAGCTTTGAGCAGGTGTTGCGAGATTTTATTTTGATTTTTTTTGTGTGTCAATTTTAGTTGGTTTGTATTTATATATAGAGGGTGTTGTTATTATTTAAAAAAAAAATTTTCCTCGATTTAAAATATTTACTAAATTTTGGTATTTGGCTAAAGATTTGCTAGATTTTAATAAATTTTGAGAAATTTTTTCTTATCACCGGAAAAAAGTTTTCGTTGGGGACATAAGTCGCAGTACTGTGGATATAGAAATGTTTTCGAAATTATCTTTCCACCGCAGCTACAACGAATGTGAAGCCCCAACTGGTTCCAAAGCTAGCCCGGGGGCATAAAAAACGTCAAATCCTGCATGGAAAATTCATTGCGTTTAAGATGGGAGCTGACCATCCCCCTGCAGTTTCCCGCCAAAAAGAGCTTGTGTCCATGAAACTAGAGCAAGCAAATTACCTTTCCAACGCAGGTTCAACAAATGTGAAACCCCAACTGGTTCAAAAGTTAGCCCGGGGGCATAGAAATCCTGCATGGTTTTTTGAGTAACAGAAAAATTTAAATGGTTATTAAAATATAGAGGAATGGGTATTCTTATATTTGTAAATATGTAGTCGAAGCAATATCAGTATGATACATCTTAAACCAAAAAAGTCCCAAAATGACTTACTACCGTTTTCTTGCATACAAACTCTTATTGCACCGACTTTATATTTACAAATATAAGAATACCCATAACGCCAGATTTTAATAACAATTAAAATTTTGCTAGTACTTTAATTTGACTTGATCAAATTACTGTTAAAGCAAAAATCGTGGAAAATTTTATATCCTTTAATTTTGTTACAAGTATTTTTTCCGGAAAGCGCACAGTATTTGAAAGATTCTCAAAATACTGTAGTTTTTAAAAAATATGGTACCCGTTATAGCTAACATCACGTTTCCAAAAGTTGACAGAAAACTATGATTTTCATAAAAATCATTCGCAAAAAATTTTAAGTGACTAGCTCAACGAATTGTCGAGTTATTTAAGATACGTAAAACGGATAGACTGACAGACTGATCGGCAGACATACAGGCAGATGCAGGGACATCCTCAAATTTTGCCTGAAATGGATTTCTTACTGATCCCCGTTCTCGAGTATGTTTCCGTCATGAAGACAATACTTTCCCTATAGAGCAGAGGAATATAAAAAAAACTTTCCTGGTTTTGTACTGAACACGACACAAAAAAATTTTAGCTCGATATCTCAAACGATGTAAAATCTAGCAGGGGAGGGGGTATAGCGACACGGAGAGGGGGAGGGGGGGGACTTGCAGCGGCACCCACCCAAGAACTTTCTGGTTTTGTTTGCAATAACCAAAATCGGCCAACCCAGGAACAAGTTATGCGTAAACATACATACATAAAAAAAATACATAGGAGTCGAATTGAGAATCTTTTTCTTTTTCTAAATCGGTTAAAAACGCGTCACTGCTTCATAAAATTAGTTAAAAAAAATTCTGTAAAATATATTTGTGATCTTTTACAGTTTTTTATTATTTTTTTGTGTTGTACTGATTGGGTGAAAAATCCAACTATTAAAACATTTAAAACGCAAAAAACCACAGTATCGAATAAAGATTAGACCTAATCATACTTTGGATTCTTACTTTACTTCTTTAATTTGACCTGGCTGCATGGAATTTAATTTAGCTATTAAAGCTAGTAAAATAAGCCAAACAAACCAAAGGTTTATCTGAGCTCTAACTCCGTACAAAAGTTTGTTGAGAAAATTTTGGAAATAAAATAATTCGTTACACGTGCTGAATGCTCTTTATTCAAATAATATGGTCAAAAACTTAAGTGATGTTGCATATGGTGCTTAAAATTTCTTTCGGCACAAACACTATCTTTATACCCGAAAAATGATGAGACTTCCGTACAGAGAGTAAATCTGCTTAAAAACGCATTTGTACACATATGGATTTTTTTTACTTTTATGATTCGTATGCATATGGGTTAGTATTTTTCTATTTTCCTTTAGAATAATTTCTAACTACAGGTCATATTGGAATACTTTATTTTGTTTCTCTCGACACCACTTTCATTCAAGTACCATATGTCTCATGGGTACAATGAGGAATTGGAAAATAATTTTGGTGGGAAACATCAAGTTTCAAAAATATTTGAAAGGGGGCGTTCTTTATTAACCTTTATGTGGCTGACGGTGGTACCCGGATATTTTTATACCCGTATGGTGAAACCAAAGGGTATACTAACTTTGCCTTACCGTTTGTAACGCCAAGATCCCGTCATCGCACACAAAAATGAATTACACCAGTGTGTTTAGAATGATGAAAAAAGTTGAATTTTCCATGTCCGACCGTCTGTCCGTCCGTCCGTCTGTCCGTCCGTCCGTCCGTCTGTCCGTCTGTCTGTCTGTGGCGCGGATTGCGGGCGCATGGATTGGGCTAGAGACTTGAAATTTTGCGCAGATCCGTTTTTCGTAAAATGCGAGGCTAAGTTCGTTAATGGGCAAAAATGGACTATTAGGGGGGGTACCCCCCATAGGAACGAAAATGTTTTTCGCGAATATCTCAAAAACTTTGCATCCTATCAAAAAAGTGCAAGAACAAAAGTTATTTAGAATATGATTCTACATAAAACTCTAATACATCAAAATCCGATTGGAACAAGTTTTAAAAAATCTTATTTGAAAATTTGAATTCAAATGAAATTTTGATACGCCGTTCAATTAAATCACCATACGAGTTTTCAATAATTGCCAGATTGGCAAAATTCCCCTTCGATACCCCTCGCCTGTTATCTTCGAATTGGGTGGTCCGATTTTAGTGATACTTTACAGTATTACTAAGGGGACTAGGGGCTTTCGATTTTTCCACTACAAACCTGACTTTTCCCTCCCCTCGATACCCCTCGTCTGGTATCAACGAATTGGGTGATCCGATCTTAATGAAACTTTACAGTATTACTAAGGAGGCTAATGGCTTTCGATTTTTCCACTACAAACCTGACTTTTCCCTCCCCTCTAAACCCCTCCCCTGGTATTTTCGGATTGTGTGGTCCGATCTTAATGAAACTTTACAGTATTACTAAGGGGCCTTAGGGCTTTCCATTTTTCCACTACAAACCTGACTTTTCCCTCCCCTCGATAACCCTCACTCAAAACAACGTTTCAAAAATCGGTGACTCAAAACAACGTTTCAAAAATCGGTGACTCAAAACAACGTTTCAAAAATCGGTGACAGCGATTACTCAATAACCACTCAACCGATTTCTATGTAATTTTGTTATCGCGCGTTAGTTTTAGATCTAGCTTTCTAGGTCGGGAATTTAAAAAGAGGGGAGACGACTTTAAGGTGGCCGAGCATGGCTCGGTTTTCCAGGTACTAATTCTTTAAAAGATTTCGATTAAGCATTAGCCAAATATCTTTATCGCAGCAGCTTTATCCGTTTGAGCCTTTGCTGGCCGGGTAATATGGTTATCGAATCTTATCGAAGAATCTGTTTAAAGCGATCTCTACTTATTGCTACTTTGTACAATGGTAAGGCGTCAGATTTCCAAAGTTCGTTAACGTGTTCATTATTGGATTTATGAAAGCCTACCATTAGCACTATCTCAAAAAAGCATCTAGCTCCTCATACCGTCGGCTGAGAGTGAAATTGTGCTAAGTCCATTTGGTATAATTTTCCAGAAGAACAATAAAAACCTTGTTAAATCGTTTTAATTCTCTTTCAATAACACTGAGTTTTCTTTAAATGAGAAAAATTGGGCTCAGTTTACTTTAAATGAGACTCTGTTTTCTTTAAATGAAAATTAAAATGATTTAACAAGGTTTTTATTGCTCTTCTGGCAAATTTGGTATAATGGACTTAGCACAATTTCACTTTTAGCCGACGATATGTAATATTTTTCCATACTTTTGATGCCGATGTGGTGTTCTTAGGCGCATCTTAATACACTTGATTGGCTTTGCGATTCGATTCTCTTATTATTATGTTTTTGTATGTCCGCCATTTACGCAATAAATTTTTTACCGCCACATAACGGTTAATATATATGGTACATATGTACACTACATATCGCTATGTAATGGCAGTCAATGTTATCAGTAAATTTACATATCACTATGTAATGAAGTCAATATTATATATAATTTTACATATCGCCTTTGAAAAAAGCTTCACCGTACAACTGTGTTAACCTTGAAACATTTATTATACGAATAGAAAAATATTTCTCTTGTCTTAAAAAGATTTCACATAGAGTTGTTACGCGTAAACTTTAACCGATGGTGTGTCTACGCCATAAGTGCGGCTTCAAGCTTGATAATGACGAGAGAACTACCCAGAATAAGGGTTTCAATCTACGTCGACAGTCAGGCAGCAATCAAGGCACTGGATTCGTCGACGATCAAGTCAAAGACCGTGTCTAATTGCCGCAGAGCACTCAATCAACTCGGCCTCCAACATGCCGTTAGACTTTGCTGGGTCCCCGGGCACAGCAACATATATGGCAATGAGAGAGTTGACGAGCTGGCAAAGCTAGGGACCGAAATTGCTATGGAGAGCGCGGACCGCTCGGTCGAAATGCCGATCGAATGCGCAAAAAGTATAATTGATAGGAAAGGGGTGAACAACATAAATATCCGTTGGCAAACAAGGAGCGAGTGTGTAATCACAAGGTCGTTCTGGCCTATATTTAATAGGAATAGAACCGACACCCTTCTTAGACTCAGCAGGACCTCCGTAAGGCTACTCACAGGCTTAATCACGGGGCACTGCCCCCTTGGCGCTATGGCCAGAAGGTGGGGCGCGGCCGCAAATGATTTTTGCCGCAGTTGTGGTGACGAGGAGGAGCCGGAGATCGTGAAACACTTACTCTGTGAGTGTCCAGCCCTACAAGCACGCCGATATGGGACGCTTGGGGCCAGATTTTATAGTAGCCTGACGGAGCTTGGCAACCACCCACTCGAGGATATGCTGAGCTTCGTCAACAAGTCGGGCTGGTTCAAATAGGATCAGCTAGTTTGATGAAAGGTCTTATGAGTACCGAAGACATCACAATGGGCCTGTAGGCCTCCGAGTGTAGCGCTGTGCTCACGCCTGGGCGCGCGCGGTCTTCTTAACCTAACCTAACCGATGGTGTCATTCTTGCGGCCGCGCACCGCATTGGGTCCACCGAGAATATTGTTGAGGTCCCATATAACTGTAGGTAACAAATTAAAAAAAAAAATCGAAGTTAAATATTCAAAATATCTTATTAATGGCGAACCACAACATTTGCATATGACGGATTACTAGTCTTGTTACTGCATGTTAGCCTTTAACAGCCTTGCATTTAACAGTTTTAGAGCCTTGCAATTGAGAATAATCTGAACAAAAAAAAGCTAAATTAAAACAAAAAATTAATTTTTTTAAAAGCTTTTATTTCAAAAAAATCACTAAAAGAAAAAAATATTATTTGGGCACTGTGTATCACAAATAAAAGCGAGATAAATATATATTTTATTTTTTGTGCTTTTATCTTGTTTATATTTCTGATACACAGCGTCAAAAAACCATTTTATCTTTTTTAATACATTTTTTAACCCTAATGTGTGTGACGACCCAAAACCCTTGGTCAGGGTAAAAACATCGTTTTACACTTGCATATTGTAAATATTCATGTTTAGGCACTTTTGGCGAAGACAATACCGGTATTTATAAAGACCTATATCTTTATATATAAAAATGAATAAGAGGAATTTCGATCCAGTTTTCACCGTTAGGGAAGTCAACCCATAAAGAAATTTTTTCTCCCAATAAAATCAACTCCGCTTCCTGTGATCGCCTCTTCTGCTGCCTCCTAAACTACTCAATGGATTTTGATATGGTTTTGACCAATAGAGAGGTCTTCTCTCAAAGAAATTTTTGCCCGACTGAAATCAGCCCTCCTTATCCTAAACTACAGAATGCATTTCGATGTGGTTTTTTTTCATTGGAATGGTCATTCCACAGACCAGATTCGAGGTGGGGCAAGGATGAATCGCGGAGCGGTTCGGGGCGGAGCCCTTAGTTAATGTATATGATATAAAGAAAAAATGTTTCAACCTCTGGCGGGAGAAATTCAGAAATTAAACATGCAACAAGTATAGTAGTGCATAAGGAGCTGCACAAGTTGACCTGAGATAGGTATTTGGAGGATGTGATGTCATGTAATGGACTCCGTCTGCCTGCTACAGGCCCGAGTTGACTTGTCAAAAAGTTGACAAGGATCAGCTTTATTATTTTTTCTAAGAATGTGACTAATATAACCCTCTTTAGAAATGTTTTCTTTTTTCGAGATGAAAAAAAGTGTGGAATTCTAATAATTGGTAAGAGGATAATAGCACGTGACTCGTCTGGGATACAGACGTTTCTAAAAATCAGTCATTTTTCGTGATTTAGTAGATAGTTAAATGACAGAATCTTAGTAGTATTATAAATTTTACAGTAGAACGATTTGTTTTTTGTAAAATTCTGTTATTTTCATAGAGTTAAATCTTCCTTCCGTTACAAGATTTTTTTTTACCTTGACAAAATAATATATTTTTCAATAAAATACACAGTAAATTTAATATAACAAAATCTTCCTTCCACAAACAACGTTAGAACTTGCCGAAACAAAATAAAACTCGACTCACATCAAGTAATAAAGTACCAGAACTAAAAATTTTCAGCATTTTTTAATTAAAGTACCAGGAAGACCGAGCCATGCTCGGCGAGCTCAAAATCCTACTTTTGCTGATTTTTGGGGGAAAACTAAATTCACATTATATTTACAGAGCTTTTCCAGAGTTTTTAAATTCCCGACCTAGAAAGCTAGAACTAAAACTAACGCGCGACAACAAAATTTCATAGAAATCGGTTGAGTGAGTATTGAGTAATCGCTGTCACCGATTTTTGCAACCTTTTGAGACACCAGGTGAGGGTTATCGAGGGGAGGGAAAAGTCAGGTTTGTAGTGGGAAAATCCAAAGCCCCTAGCCCCCTTAGTAATACTGTAAAGTTTTATTAAGATCGGACCACCCAATTCGAAGATAACAGGCGAGGGGTATCGAAGAGGAATTTTCTCAGGGGTGAGACCTATCTAGATCGATTTCTTGTCCCCGAAAATCCCTAACCCCGAAGTTTCGTGAAAATCGTTAGTCGGGTTTTCGAGATCGTTTGTGCAGACAGACAGACATTCCTCGTATTATATTATAGGATACCAGGAAAACCGAGCCATGCTCGCCCACCTCAAAGTCGTCTCACCTCTTTTTAAATTCCCGACCTAGAAAGCTAGAACTAAAATTAACGTTCAATAGATTGTTATTCTCCAAGTAAGAATTAATTTGGCTTTTTAAAGGAAATTCAAATACTTTGGAAAGGCATTTTTGAATACTGATCGAACGAAAATCTTTAGCATCAGTTGGATAACTGATTTTGGGAATAGGTGTGACAATTGAGTATTTCCAGGAGGAGGGATAAGTAAATGTCATTATGATATGATTGAAGATGTTTGTAATCGAAAGCACTATAATAGGTAAAAGAAGCTTGTAAAACGTCAATGGAATGTCATCATATCCCAGTGCATTAGATTTGATGCAGTAAAATGAATTAAAGACTTCCTCTTCAGTTAAAAATTGGAAGGAAAATTTACTATTGGGGACATCATTAGGGCCAGGTAAGGGCAATACAACAGTAGTTTTTGGAAGATCCAAAAACACATCATTTAACACATCCGGTTCAATGTGACATTCAGCTGTATCATCACGGGATTTACTCAAACCACACTCTCGTATATTTTTCCAAAGCTTCTTGTAAGGAATATTATTATCAAGAGTCTTCATGTAATAAATTCGTTTTGCTCTTTTAACTTCAATTGTCACTTTGTTTCGTAGAGTTTTGTATACATTTTTATCGTAAGGATCGCGATGCTTGACCCATCTAACATACGCGGCATATCTGTCTTGAATAAGCTTATGTACAGGGTGCGCCATCTATTCCTCCGGTATGTAAACATTCAATAACTTCGCCATTTGTCAACCGATTTGCTTTCCTAGACACGTTTTGGAAACGTCAAACCAGTACAATTTTAACCATGAACCGCTTCACACCGAAAGAACGCGCCGAAATAGTGACGATGTACATTGAAAATAGTCGTTCAATTGTGCTAACTCAACGTGCATATCGTGCAAAATATCGTGGCAAAAAAGCGCCTACCGACAAAACAATTCGGGCGCTGGGTAAAAATTTCTTTGAGCACGGAACAGTAGGCAATCTAACCTATAATCATCCACGCCCAAGACGTTCCAATGAAATTATTGAAGCCGTGAGAGAGAGTGTTGCCGAGGACCCAAATGTCTCGTATCGCCACCGAACTCAGCGGTTGAAAATGAGTGGAACCACGTTGCGGCGCATTTTCCTTACAAAATACAACTAACTCAAAGAATATTGGCAACAGACAAGTCGCGTCGTATAGAATACGGCAAATTAGTCGGCCGAATGTTGGAAACCATGCCGGACTTTTGGATGCAAGTTTTAATGACCGACGAGGCACATTTCACTCTCTCTGGCGGTGTTAATAAACAAAATTGCCGCATTTGGGCGACAGAAAATCCTCACGAGATTCATGAAATACCATTGCATGATCGAAAAGTGACTGTTTGGGCCGGCGTGTGCGCAAAAACCATCATTGGGCCATTTTTCTTCAATGAAGGTGAAACAGTTAATGGTAATCGATATCGGTGGATGTTGGCACATTTTGTGTGTCCGAAAATGCGTGAAAAAGGTCTGACTGACTTCTGGTTTCAGCAAGACGGGGCGCCATGCCACACAGCGGACCAAACAATACGGTTTTTGCAACAAAAATTCCCTAGACGTGTGATATCGAAAAGAGGCGATATTGACTGGCCACCAAGATCCCCTGATTTAACCCCCCCAGACTTCTTTTTGTGGGGTTATTTGAAGAGTAAAGTTTACGCCAGCAACCCGAAGACCATTGACGAGCTCAAGACCAATATTCGTGCCGAAATAGCTTCCATACCGACGGAGATGCTCGAAGAAGTGATGGAAAATGCCCGAAAAAGAGCACAGTTTGCGGTGGCCAATAAAGGTGGTCATTTGATCGATGTTGTTTTCAAAAAGTAGTCCACATAAATTGTAAAGGATTGAACTAAATAAAAAAACACCATTTTTTGCAATCTATTGTTTCTTTCAAAAGTTATTCAACATTCTCATACCGGAGGAATAGATGGCGCACCCTGTATATGTTCACTAAACCATGGAACAGAGGGTGGCGGCTTGAAAGTTCTAACAATCGGTACATGGATATCATAAAGTTGTTGAATGAAATCATTAAAAAGGTCTAATTTACCATTTATATCTGGTATATGGTCTAAGCTATGCCAAGGAATCAAATGAGCATTCTGAGACAAAGCTTTGCTGTCTAGTTTATGCAGTTGCTCCTGCAGAGTATAATATGGTAGTTGGGTCGAAAATTAAAATTAACGAAAATTACATCATGGCCTGCAATTGCTTTATACTGACCGTAATTGATCACACTACTTTTCAAATTTGATGGAACGATGAAGTAATCAAGCAGACTTATGATACGAGTAGCATTCCTTGGTAGAAAGAAATTCGCAGACGAATGAATAAAGTCCTTGAATTCGCAACTGATTATACTATCCGAAAGAAGATTGATATTCAAATCTCCCACAAATATACAATTGTCATAAGTCTGCATCAATGAACGAAAAGTCTCCCCCATATTTTCAATCTGTACTAGATCCCGTACAGGCGGTGGATAGTATGTTACAACAATTAAAAATTTCAAACAACACAAAGTTATCATCGCTGCAAGGTATTCCAATGGAGCACAATCAATATCCGACTGGACCACAATTTCGCATTTTATACCTTTGCGAACATACAGTGCAACTCCACCTCCACGTTTTTTCGGCGCATGCTCCCTGTCTTTACGAAATATGTTATACATTTTGACATTATATTTTATTCTAGGCGTAGAACTGGTCAGAAAAATTTCCGAAATTGCAAATAAATCAAAATTATGACGGTAAATCTGATCCTTGATTTGATCAATATGTCTAGGTATGCTCCAAGCATTAACATGTGCAATATTTAGACCTGCTTTGCCTTTAGAAGGTGTACTTCTAAAACATTTGCTATAAAAAGAACAGTCTCTCTCCTCGTCCACATCTTCAAAATTTAGATGGTCTCCCATACTTGAGCCGCCAGACAACCCATAAAGCCCAGAACGGAATGCATTTTAAATTCGATATAAGCGAAATATAACTGATTATAATAATAATAATAATGAAAAGGTGCTAAATAAGTGAATTCAAAGTTACGACGCACATCAGAAGTAATGGCTTTGTTATTATAAAATGTCTCACTACAAAACAATTTCCATTTGGTGTAAATAGCGCAAATAGAAGGAAAATCTTAAACTAATTAATTCAGAATTCAATATATTAATTTTAAAGAAACTTACAACTAAGTAATTTATATAAATATTAATGTTCAATTTTATAAATTCATCCATCATAAATTGTTTAGCTCCAGCTCTCATGATGTCTCTGCTAACTAGTATTAAACTGTAATATTTGACGCAATCGCCTTCAGCTGATCAATGGTACTGATCTCAATCCGGTTTCCACCCATCTTCGAAATGACAAAAATTTTGTTGTTGTTGGAGAAGCACTTGTAGATAACGTTTTTTTGCGAAGGATTTGTGCGGATTTCAATAATTCGTGTGCAGTTGAAGTCAGATTATCATAAATGAAAATCCTCTGATTGTGAGCGCAGGCTAATTGTACGTCCGAAAGGGACAATGTCCGATGTGACAAATATTTTGACATAAACATATTCCGTTGGAAATTCGATGATAGTCGGAGAAAAATCGGTAGTGAGTCAACGGTGGCGGCTTTTTTACTCATGCGAAAGATGACATAATCATCAGTATTTCGGAAACCAATTACTTTTGAGATAGATTCCAGGATCGTATAAAGATTCTCACCTGCTTTGAACGGGATATTGTAGATGATAACTTCCGTTAATCGCGAGAGTTCCTTGAGTGAGATAACATTCGGATCTGTTATTGTACTATTCTTCTCACACCCGGCAACACGTTTCTCTAAAGCGTCGACCTTTTCATTCACATGGCCTTTAAATGAATTAAACGCCGTTTTGACACTTTCTATCTGAAATGACAATGTTGACATTTTGAGCGAGAAGGCATCAACTTTTCCCTATAGCGGTGTAAATCGATCATTAAATGTCTTCTTATTTCCAGAAATTTCGTTCATTTTAGCAAACAATCTGGCGAACGACGTCTCAAGGGAAGAACTTTGATTTAATTTTTCAATGTCGGAGGTTGAATTTTTTCGTTTTATATCTCTCGAAAATTCGTAATCCAGAAGCGATGAGCTGCGAGGACGCTTGCCCGCCGTTTCACCTGACGCCCCTTTATCCAGATGATCGTTCATGGCTGAGTGCAGTCCAGAGTTTTGATTGTTTTCCCACTTAATATGGCCTCCTGAAGGTTTTACTAATTAACAGAGTGTTAATCACCACCCAAGTAAACTTTTCCGACTATTTTGATAAAAAAAATGCGCACACCAAAACAACGGAATTTCTTGCAAACTACAGAGCACACCAGAGAGAGAACTGAACTAATCCGCCATCTTCACAACATATCTATTGCTTCTTTTATCATATTTATTGTTTCGTTAAAATGTGAATTTATTGAAAATTGTTGGTTTAATGTACTAATAGCATTTCTGTCATTATATTCAAGTGTATTTAAATGTTCTAGTATATCTTGTCTGTCGTAATCGTCCATTGTACCAAATAACCATTTTGAAGCTAATCCTACAAAATTTAATAAACCTCTTTTCTTCCTATTTATTTTAGGTATGATCGACTTAATTTTTACTCTGATAGTTTTAATTTCTTCTTCTATTAAATTTTTAGTACCAGGAAGCCATGCTCGGCCGAGCCATGCTCGGCGAGCTCAAAATCCTACTTTTGCTGGTTTTTGGGGAAAAACTAAATTCACATTATCTTTACAGAGCTTTTCCAGAGTTTTTAAATTCCCGACCTAGAAAGCTAGAACTAAAACTAACGCGCGACAACAAAATTTCATAGAAATCGGTTGAGTGATTATTGAGTAATCGCTGTCACCGATTTTTGTAACCTTTTGAGACACCAGGTGAGGGTTATCGAGGGGAGGGAAAAGTCAGGTTTGTAGTGGGAAAATCCAAAGCCCTTAGCCCCCTTAGTAATACTGTATAGTTTCATTAAGATCGGACCACCCAGTTCGAAGATACCAGGCGAGGGGTATCGAGGAGAGGGAAAAGTCAGGTTTGTAGTGGAGAAATCGAAAGCCCCTAGCCCCCTTAGTAATACTGTAAAGTTTCATTAAGATCGGACCACCCAATTCGAAGATAACAGGCGAGGGGTATCGAAGAGGAATTTCCTCATGGGTGAGACCTATCTAGATCGATTTCTTGTCCCCGAAAATCCCTAACCCCGAAGTTTCGTGAAAATCGTTAGGCGGGTTTTCGAGATCGTTTGTGCAGACAGACAGACATTCCTCGTATTATATTATAGGATACCAGGAAAACCGAGCCATGCTCGCGCACCTCAAAGTCGTCTCACCTCTTTTTAAATTCCCGACCTAGAAAGCTAGAACTAAAATTAACGCGCGAGAACAAAATGTCATAGAAATCGGTTGAGTGGTTATTGAGTAATCGCTGTTACCGATTTTTGAAACGTTGTTTTGAGACACCAGGTGAGGGTTATCGAGGAGAGGGAAAAGTCAGGTTTGTAGTGAAAAAATCGAAAGCCCTTAACCCCCTTAGTAATACTGTAAAGTTTCATTAAGATAGGATCACCCAATTCGAAGATACCAGGCGAGGGGTATCGCGGGGAGGGAAAAGTCAGGTTTGTAGTGGAAAAATCTAAAGCCTCTAGCCCCCTTAGTAATACTGTAAAGTTTCATTAAGATCGGACCACCCAATTCGAAGATACCAGGCGGGGGGTGTCGAGGGGAGGGAAAAGTCAGGTTTGTAGTGGAAAAATCGAAACCCCTTAGCCCCCTTAGTAATACTGTAAAGTTTCATTAAGATCGGACCACCCAATTCGAAGATAACAGGCGAGGGGTATCGAGGGGAGGGAAAAGTCAGGTTTGTAGTGGAAAAATCGAAACCCCTTAGCCCCCTTAGTGATACTGTAAACTTTCATTAAGATCGGTCCACCCAATTCGAAGACACCAGGCGAGGGGTATCGAGGGGAGGGAAAAGTCAGGTTTGTAGTGGAGAAATCGAAAGCCCCTAGCCCCCTTAGTGATACTGTAAACTTTCATTAAGATCGGTCCACCCAATTCGAAGATACCAGGCGAGGGGTATCGAGGGGAGGGAAAACTCAGGTTTGTAGTGGGAAAATTGGAAGCCCTCAGCCCCCTCAGTAATACTGTAAAGTTTCATTAAAATCGGACCACTCAATTCGAAGATAACAGGCGAGGGATATCGAAGGGGAATTTTCTCAGGGGTGAGACCTATCTAGATCGATTTCTTGTCCCCGAAAATCCCTAACCACCAAGTTTCGTGAAAATCGTTAGGCGGGTTTTTGAGATCGTTTGTGCAGACAGACAAACAAACAGACAGACAAACAGACAGGGGTGCGTTCCTTTATTCCTGAGTAAAGTAAAGGTTGAATTTGTCAAAGTTAGAACAGCTGATTGCCAAAGTTGAAATTTTACCGACGTTAACTCTGATTAAAAGAACGCGATTTGGTTGACTTTGTCAGCAGTGATGTGCACAACAATACATTAAAAATATGTCGGACCAACAAATGATCAAAGCAATCTTTTTGGGAGTTGCGGAATAAAATCCACTATTATCCTGCACAAAACTCATTCGAAACTATGAGACGAATTGACAGTTGATTGACAGTTGTAACCGTCTCGGTTAACTTTATCGCGTTCTTTAATTACAATTAAAGTTAACTTTCTCCAACTCAGCTCTCGAGCAGAGTTGAGAAAAGTAACTTTGACAGCTTAACTTTGGCATTTAGGAACGGCAGTAAAGTTTACTGAGCGTTAACCGTAGGCATTTAAGAACGCATTTCTGTTTACCGCGGTTAACCACGGTTAATAAAGGAACGCACCCCAGACAAACAGACAGACAAACAGCAGACAAACAGACAGACAAACAGACAGACAAACAGACAGACAAACAGACAGACAAACAGACAGACAAACAGACAGACAAACAGACAGACAAACAGACAGACAAACAGACAGACAAACAGACAGACAAACAGACAGACAAACAGACAGACAAACAGACAGACAAACAGACAGACAAACAGACAGACAAACAAACAGACAAACAGACAGACAAACAGACAGACAAACAGACAGACAAACAGACAGACAAACAGACAGACAAACAGACAGACAAACAGACAGACAAACATACAGACAAACAGACAGACAAACAGACAGACAAACAGACAGACAAACAGACAGACAAACAGACAGACAAACAGACAGACAAACAGACAGACAAACAGACAGACAAACAGACAGACAAACAGACAGACAAACAGACAGACAAACAGACAGACAAACAGACAGACAAACAGACAGACAAACAGACAGACAAACAGACAGACAAACAGACAGACAAACAGACAGACAAACAGACAGACAAACAGACAGACAAACAGACAGACAAACAGACAGACAAACAGACAGACAAACAGACAGACAAACAGACAGACAAACAGACAGACAAACAGACAGACAAACAGACAGACAAACAGACAGACAAACAGACAGACAAACAGACAGACAAACAGACAGACAAACAGACAGACAAACAGACAGACAAACAGACAGACAAACAGACAGACAAACAGACAGACAAACAGACAGACAAACAGACAAACAAACAGACAGACAAACAGACAGACAAACAGACAGACAAACAGACAGACAAACAGACAGACAAACAGACAGACAAACAGACAGACAAACAGACAGACAAACAGACAGACAAACAGACAGACAAACAGACAGACAAACAGACAGACAAACAGACAGACAAACAGACAGACAAACAGACAGACAAACAGACAGACAAACAGACAGACAAACAGACAGACAAACAGACAGACAAACAGACAGACAAACAGACAGACAAACAGACAGACAAACAGACAGACAAACAGACAGACAAACAGACAGACAAACACACAGACAAACAGACAGACAAACAGACAGACAAACAGACAGACAAACAGACAGACAAACAGACAGACAAACAGACAGACAAACAGACAGACAAACAGACAGACAAACAGACAGACAAACAGACAGACAAACAGACAGACAAACAGACAGACAAACAGACAGACAAACAGACAGACAAACAGACAGACAAACAGACAGACAAACAGACATAGAAACAGACAGATAAACAGACAGACAAACAGACAGACAAACAGACAGACAAACAGACAGACAAACAGACAGACAAACAGACAGACAAACAGACAGACAAACAGACAGACAAACAGACAGACAAACAGACAGACAAACAGACAGACAAACAGACAGACAAACAGACAGACAAACAGACAGACAAACAGACAGACAAACAGACAGACAAACAGACAGACAAACAGACAGACAAACAGACAGACAAACAGACAGACAAACAGACAGACAAACAGACAGACAAACAGACAGACAAACAGACAGACAAACAGACAGACAAACAGACAGACAAACAGACAGACAAACAGACAGACAAACAGACAGACAAACAGACAGACAAACAGACAGACAAACAGACAGACAAACAGACAGACAAACAGACAGACAAACAGACAGACAAACAGACAGACAAACAGACAGACAAACAGACAGACAAACAGACAGACAAACAGACAGACAAACAGACAGACAAACAGACAGACAAACAGACAGACAAACAGACAGACAAACAGACAGACAAACAGACAGACAAACAGACAGACAAACAGACAGACAAACAGACAGACAAACAGACAGACAAACAGACAGACAAACAGACAGACAAACAGACAGACAAACAGACAGACAAACAGACAGACAAACAGACAGACAAACAGACAGACAAACAGACAGACAAACAGACAGACAAACAGACAGACAAACAGACAGACAAACAGACAGACAAACAGACAGACAAACAGACAGACAAACAGACAGACAAACAGACAGACAAACAGACAGACAAACAGACAGACAAACAGACAGACAAACAGACAGACAAACAGACAGACAAACAGACAGACAAACAGACAGACAAACAGACAGACAAACAGACAGACAAACACAGAGACAAACAGACAGACAAACAGACAGACAAACAGACAGACAAACAGACAGACAGACAAACAGACATAGAAACAGACAGATAAACAGACAGACAAACAGACAGACAAACAGACAGACAAACAGACAGACAAACAGACAGACAAACAGACAGACAAACAGACAGACAAACAGACAGACAAACAGACAGACAAACAGACAGACAAACAGACAGACAAACAGACAGACAAACAGACAGACAAACAGACAGACAAACAGACAGACAAACAGACAGACAAACAGACAGACAAACAGACAGACTAGCAAATACGAAAGCAAGGTAAATAAAAATTTTTAAAAATTGCGATCTTATCGAAATCCATAATTGAATATCCTTTTTGTTCGTTTACTGGGTAAACTTTGAATCGGGATTAAAGATGATATGTATGAAATAATCAAAATATTTTGTACAATTTTTCTAGTTTCCAATAAAAGCTTTTATTTTGCTTGCCTTCGTATTTGTTTGTCCGTTTGTCTGTCAGGGACAAATCTTGCAATATAATCTTGACCCACTTCCAATCATGCGAAGTCTGATGATGATAGAATAGTTTCAACATTTCGTCCTTGAAAAGACAACGAAAGCTCCTGCAAGATCCATCTTGGAGTTTTTGGGGTCGCTGAATGCGATTCTGACATCAAGAAATCTATAACTATAACGGAAGGTCCTGAGAATATAGTGATTATCGTTTTTCTCAAATTATCCGGGAAAAAACTGTTCTGGGTTTTTTGACGTGGATACGTCTTGAATTTTGGTTATGGGGTTACAAATTAGAAAATCGGCTTGCTGCCATGATAACAAATTTGCAATCGATGATACTCGATAGTTTGTGGTGACATCCGAACAGAAACTGTGTTATAAGATCCGGCCTACATTAAAGCATTGTTTAGGGTATTTTGTTATGTTAAACTATGTTCAATTATTTTTTTAAAGATCAAAATCAAAATTTTTACTGCAGCTGCTATGCTGTGTTTGCTGCTTGTAGTACAAATTTCACATTTATACTCTTTTTACGCTCTTCCTTTGTGTTTATTGAATCTGATGTATTGAATGTCATGTTATGTCGTTCTTTTCGCTCTTAACGACAAAAGCATTTGCTGTGGTTTCCGACTCTTGTTCTTGAGAACGAAAATGATTTCTATTTAAGTTGTCGCTTCTTGTTCAAAGCGGTTTGTGGGTCTCGCATAAAAATGAATGAAAGCCTCGAGCGATGGCTGTTGGGTATGATGCACACACATAAATAAGTATGTATTTCATTAGTAAGAGAGCGATATTTCGCTCCCAGCATTAAAGTTCTGTTCAGGGTTGTGACTTTTGATTTTCGAAATCGTAGTAAACCGGCCGAAAAATAGTAGTAGAATCGATGAAATAGTAATAAATTTATGTAAAACCTTCGTCATAATATATATAACTAATTTGAACGAAAGACTAGAAATGGGAGCGTTTTAAACACTGTATGTATGATATTTATTTCATACTTCTCTTATCATAAACCAATTATAAATAAAAACATAACAAAAGCTATAATTGCCAATCTGGCAATTATTGAAAACCCGTATAATGATATTCGTATCAAAATTTGAACAGTTGTACCAAAATTCCACTTTGAAGTCAAACTTTCCAATAAGATTTTTTAAAATTGATTTCAATCGGATTTTGATCTATGGAACTTTTATGTAGAATCATATCCTAAAAAACGTTCGAAATAAAAAAAAAATTTTCTAAAAAAAATAAAACCGACTTTAAAAAAAACTGAAAAGAGAAAAAAGCACTAAAAAGAAAAAAATAATTTCAAACTATGTCCATTAATAGCGTATTTAAAATTCGGCTTTTTTGGAGTGGCGTTAAATTTACACTAAATAAAATCGTTGTAAAATTTCTATTGTCAAGTTTCGCACAAAATCAGTTTGTATATGGAGACAAAAAATAGGATAGATTTCTACAAAAAATAGTAACATATGAGACAGTGGGCTTTTTTATAGCGATTGCTTAAAAATAGGGAATCCAATTTGGGACATAAAAGAACTTAGTTTTGGTGCTTCTAAGAGCCGTGTCTATAGTTAATCTGTTTGACAACAAAATTTTTGGAGTCGATCTTAGTTCCTAGTTAGCCTTAAGGGTTAGAAAGTATGTAAACGATTAGCCTTAAGGGTTAGAAAGTATGTAATTTATTTTAGTTGCAAATTTAACGCCACTCCAAAAAAGCCGAATTTTAAATACGCTATTAATGGACATAGTTTGAAATTATTTTTTTCTTTTTAGTGCTTTTTTCTCTTTTCAGTTTTTTTTTAAAGTCGGTTTTATTTTTTTTAGAAATTTTTTTTTTTTATTTCGAACGTTTTTAGTTTCTATTTTTAATATAGGTAAAATTACAAAGGGTTTGAGGGGATAAGTCCGCAGATGAGAAATATATAAAAGAATCTTCCAGATATTGTACTGAACACAATACAAAGAATTTTACTCGATATCCCAAGCAGGAAGGGGTTTGAAGGGGTAGGTTAACACGGGGGAAATATATAAAAGAACCTTCCTATAATTGCCAATCTGGCAATTATTGAAAGCTATAATTGCCAATCTGGCAATTATTGAAAACCCGTATGGTGATTTAATTGAACGGCGTATCAAAATTTCATTTGAATTCAAATTTTCCAATAATATTTTTTTAAAACTTGTTCCAATCGGATTTTGATGTATGGGAGTTTTATGTAGAATCATATTCTAAATAACTTTTGTTCTTAGACTTTTTTGATAAGATGCACCGTTTTTGAGAAATTCGGAAAAAACGATTTCGTTCCTATGGGGGGTACCCCCCCATTTTTGCCCATTAACCCTCATACTGTCCTCGGGTCATTTCTGACCCAAATTCGATTTTAATTAAAAGTGTCTTCTCAACTACATGAAAAATGTTTGTATGATGTAGGCCCAGTGAACAAATTTCTTTTGAATACCGATAACAATAATCTATTTGTTCATATTTTAATCCATTGAAGAGCACTGATAATTGTGACGGGTGTAGTATTCTATGTAGAGGGTCATTCTTGACCCACGAAGACATCATATGTTATTTTTCTTAAGGACAGTATTAGGATTAACGAACTTAGCCTCGCATTTTACGAAAAACGGATCTGCGCAAAATTTAAAGTCTCTAGCTCAATCCATGCGCCCGCAATCCGCGCCACAGACAGACAGACGGACGGACGGACAGACGGACGGACAGACAGACGGACGGACATGGAAAATTCAATTTTTTTTTTATCATTCTAAACACACTGGTGTAATTCATTTTTGTGTGTGATGAAGGGATCTTGGCGTTACAAACGGTAAGGCAAAGTTAATATACCCTTTGGTTACACCATACGGGTATAAACATAACAAAAGCTATAATTGCCAATCTGGCAATTATTGAAAACCTGTATGGTGATATTGGTATCTTAATTTGAGCATTTGTACCAAAATTACACTTTGAAGTCGATCTTTCCAATAAGATTTTTTAAAATTTATTCCAATCGGATTTTGATGTATGGACGTTTTATGTAGAATCATATCCTAAATAATTTTTGTTCTTGGACTTTTTTGATAAGATGCACCGTTTTTGAGATATTCGGAAAAAACGTTTTCGTTTGTATGGGGGGTACCCCCCCTAATGGTCCATTTTTGCCCACGAACGAACCGGGGTCCAACCAGGAACTTTCTCTACAACTTTCTCTTTGGGATGACCAAAATCGGTCAACCCAGTAAAAAGTTAGGCGTGAACATACATAAAAAAAAAATATTCAGGTGGAATTGAGAACCTTTTCCTTTTTGGAAGTCGGTTAATAACTTTTGTTCTTGGACTTTTTTGATAACATGCACCGTTTTTGAGATATTCACAAAAAACATTTTCGTTTGTATGGGGGGTACCCCCCTAATGGTCCATTTTTGCCCATGAACGAACTTAGCCTCGCATTTTACGAAAAACGGACCTGTGCAAAATTTCAAGTCTCTAGCTCAATCCGTGCGCCCGCAATCCGCGCCACAGAAAGACGGACGGACAGACGGACGGACGGACATGCTAAATTCAACTTTTTTTATCATTCTAAACACAATGGTGTAATTCATTTTTTTGTGTGATGACGGGATCTTGGCGTTACAAACGGTAAGGCAAATCTAATATACCCTTTGGTTTCACCATACGGGTATAAAAACGGTACATCTTATCAAAAAAGTGGAAGAACAAAAGTTATTTAGGATATGATTCTACATAAAACTCCCATACATCAAGATCCGATTGGAAAAAATTCTAACCTGGTCGCCAACCTGGTTGGTAGTTTTTACCACAGACGAGACGGAATGTTGGCAACCAACCTGTCAACATCATTTTTAACAAGATCCCGTCGACTTTAGGTGATTTCTCTAATTTTTTTATTGTTTATAGTTTACTATATGGTTATAGGACAACTATAGCAGAGAACAAATAATCTAGAGAATAAACTCTTAGAACAAATTTTTAGAGAAAATTTTTCCACTGTGAGATGAAGCAAGAGGATCCGATGTAACACGGAAAAAATTATCCATTCGATTCATCCATCTCATTGAATAGATACGACGAGAAATGTTCTCTCTGCTTCGTGCTCCCTAGTCTAAAAGTAATTAACTAGTGAATGATAGGGACATTTTCCCCCCCCTTCGAAGGGGAAATTTGTCAAAAATTTGTTCGGCAGAGTTTTTTCTATATATTCCTTATTCTATGACTATAGGGTATATGTTGACTAGTGAAAAATGAGTAAGGATTTGTTATTGGTATTGGTTTTAAACGAGTTGTGTGAAGATGAGGTGCCCCCTTTGAAAAAGAAAAAAAATTGGGCAAAGGAGTGGTATCAGAACCGTACTCAGTTTTCTCATTCAAATTTAATGCGTGAACTACGTGTGACTGCACCTGACGATTTCAAAAACTTTTTAAGAATGGACAGCAACACCTACGATGAATTATTGGATGCAGTAAGACCATTCATTTAAAAGAAGGACACGATAATGAGAATAGCTATTCCTGCAAATGAAACGCTGTCTGCAACCCTACGGTTTTTGGCAAGTGGCCAGAGCTTCGAGGACTTAAAATTTCCAAACTCAACCGAACTTAATCAAATAAACTATTTTTGACACTTCACTGTTCTCATTGCAGTACTCAATGCAACTGAGATTGGCAACCAGTATAGCGATTATTCCAGAAAAAGTGAGTATTCTCACATGTGAGAAGAATATTTTTGAGGTTGCAACACTCTACTTGTTAAAAGGAATTTTAAGGGAAATTTATTGTATGTTTTGCTAAGGTGGCAATGCTGTGAGCGTTTAAATTGTGTTTTTTTTTTCGAAAAAGTTGTTAAAGTTACAATTGAAGATGATCCCGCTATCAATAATGGAATATTACATCTGAAAAAACCACATGAGAATTCTAAGAAGACAACTTAGGGACGGAAGCGATACATTTGCAATTTCTGAAACTAAAATTCCGGAGTATTTGAGAATTCGAATGCCACTTTAATTAAGAATTTTTAAGCAAGTCAAACACTTTAAGAAGCGAACTTCGTCTCCCTTTTTTCTGGAAGGTTTTGTTAAACATATTATCTTCTGCCACTGAAGAACAGTTTTTCCCGTCCCCAATCCATTTAGCACGCAAGTTATATGCTCCCAAATTTCCGTTTGTCAAGCTTTGCTGGCTGGCGAGCAATGCCGATAGAGGTTTGAAAAATTTTCCTCCAAAATCTCGAATTTATTTCTCTTTTTGCAATGTGCTCGCTCTCACATTCTGTAACAAAAGTAAATTGTTTAAAATTATATTTAAAAAAATTGTAAATATACTCACTTTAGACATTTTTATTAATGTTTATATTTTCTCACCAAGCAAAATTACAGGTGGAACTTTGACAGTTCAAAATGAGTAAATAAATGGGGTTGCCACAACTAGAGGAAATGTTCGCAAACCTTACAAATGTTCATACAAATACTATCTTCCAAATCCACTAACACAACAATGCAAATTTTGTGTTCCTACAGGCTTCTCACATGTGAGAATACTCACTTTTTCTGGAATAATCGCTATACAGGTTGTAAACTTGCCTACAGACACCCCAACATGAACGCCAACATGCTAAGTTTTCAAAATTTTTTGATTTTACACCAACCTGGTCGACAACATGAAAACCCAACCGCCAACTTCGCCACAGACGTACAACATCGACTTCAACATTGCATGTTGGCGACCAGGTGGGCAACAAAGTTGCCCGTCTATGGGCCCTTTTACTTTTGATTGTTTCTCTTCTCTAAATGGGTTGTTCTGGTTCAAGAGAAACAATCAGGTATTCATTTTACCTGGTTGTTTCTCTTGATTGCCCAGTGTTTCCCTTAATTTCTGTATACGAGTTGTGTGAGCAGACGGATTGTGTTCAAGATTTTAGTTGCTGTAAATTGCAATTGCTTTGTTGTTTTTATCGTGTAATATTATTTTATTTTTTTTATCTATGGGCGTTTTCATAAATTCAAGTTCTGCAAATAATAAAAGATTTTACTTAATAAATAACCCGGTTATATGTTATTCGTTTAGTTTACTTTCGCAAATTAACTAAGTATTACGGCGAGATGAAAGAAAATGTTTTGTGCAATTTCCGCAACTTCCGAGTATATTTATGAAAATGCCCTATAACATTTTAGAATTAAACATTTGTTCGTTGTGTTGCAAGTCAAATTTGATTTTTAGGTACAAGATGCCGAAATTCACCATACGTTCAATATATTGAACAATATTTTGGTTGTGTTCAATATATTGAATGTGTAAGGACTATATTGAAGCAAAAATATTGAACCGATCCACACGATTTTGAATACCCTTCAATATATTGAAGCAGAAATATTGAACGTGTAAGGCAGGTCTAAACGTAACATTACGATCAATCAAATTGTTTCTTTAGTTTCCTTTTCACTAAAATTTCTTACTTAAATATCTATTGGCGATCGTTGTAGGTGGATCCCCGTCTTCTGGCCGTCTCTACGAGACAGACACCTTGCTTTTTTTTTAATTCTTACTTTGTCACAATAAAGGACAAAGATTTTTCGTCTAATATGCTAGGAAATTGTTTTAATTACTTTTAATAGACATTAAAGCGGAATATTTTCCATACCAGCATACAGTGAAACCATTAAATGTCACCCTTCTTGATAGTAAAACCGCTTAAAACTGATAATCTTATCCTATAATATAATACGAGGTATGTCTGCACAACGATCTCGAAAACCCGCCTAACGATTTTCACGAAACTTGGGGGTTAAGGATTTTCGGGGACAAGTAATCGATCTAGATAGGTCTCACCTCTGAGAAAATTCCCCTCGATACCCCTCGCCTGGTGTCTTCGAATTACGTGAAGGTATCTTAATGAAAATTCGCAATATTGCTAGGGAGTAAGGTTTTTCGATATGCATTGTAAAAATAACACTTTTTAGATATCTATCGGCAGCGATAAATAGTAATTACATAACAATCAAGTTCCCTGAACCTCATTATACGAATCATGTTGCAATTACAATCGGATTCAATTATTCAGAGACAGAGAGAGAAGGAGGACTTTGAGATCGCCGAGCATGGCTCGGTCTTCCTAGTACTATGAATAATTAGAGCAATAAGAAATCAATAAGAAAAGAATATTAAGAAATTTACATTAATTCGACGATTGAAAGTTATATCCAGATAAATTGTACCAAAATTCCACTTTGAAGTCAAACTTTCCAATAAGATTTTTTAAAATTTATTCCAATCGGATTTTGATGTTTGGGAGTTTTATGTAGAATCATATCCTAAATAACTTTTGTTCTTGAACTTTTTTGATCAAATTCACCGTTTTTGAGATATTCAGAAAAAAAGGGTACCCCCCCTAATGGTCCATTTTTGCCCATTAACGAACTTAGCCTCACATTTTACGAAAAACGGATCTGTGCAAAATTTCAAGTCTCTAGCTCACTCCGTGCGCCCGCAATCCGCGCCACAGACAGACGGACGGACGGACGGACAGACGGACAGACGGACGGACGGACATGCTAAATTCAACTTTTTTTTATCATTCTAAACACAATGGTGTAATTCATTTTTGTGTGTGATGACGGGATCTTGGCGTTACAAACGGCAAGGCAAAGTTAATATACCCTTTGGTTTCACCATACGGGTATAAAAACGGCATACTGGCCAAATATGGGAGTCATTCCTATAAAAAAGTTGTAACAGCTCCCAAGTATTTTAGAACACATTCCAACAAAAAAGTATTCTTTTTTTTTTTGTGTAACCATTCCCAAAATTATGGAAAAGACTCCAACGTGTTACATGGGAGAGATTACTGTATATGTTAGACTGGTTACGACAAACAATAGGGCGACATTCCCTTTTGTAAAGAACTCAATCCTAACATGAAAAGAATGAATCCTATAAAACGTTGTAATGTGTCCATTGATAATTGGATTCTCTCCTATATACATATACTATATTCGCGACATACTAATTTGAAATAGTATTCGTTCCTAGAATTATAGCGCCAAGTCCTATCTGGGCATCAATCTTGTATTGCGACGCGTCTGGGTCTTTCGTTCGACGCGAAGAAATGGACGCGACTCAATATTGCAATCGTATATCTCGACGCCATGTGTGTCGAAAGAAATAATTTAGAGGACATTGGGTTTGATTATCAAAATAGTCCAGTTTGTGTATGGCATAAAGCACACATTCCATTATTTCATCTTGATTGTCAACATATCTGACATTGCTGGGGCAAAATGTTCACGAACTGTCAAAATGATAAGTGCAATCGAAATTGATATCCTTGGTTTGGATAATTCTTAACAAGAAAAAAACTATCATTTTACGCCTAATTAGAAGTGCACTGAAATCACTGAAAGCATTTAAATCATCGGTAAAAGTTTCCCATAAAATCCTTTTCTTGGTTTTCCCCATCGCATTTTTTTCGAGTGAACCTGTGGCAAGTGACGGATTTTCGCCCATAAACAACGGATCGTGACGGATTTTCGCCCATGACAAGAGCCGCCAACTGATGCTTGTTTGTCTGTTCCCTATAATTTAGCTGTCATAATAAAATATAATGTAGATTTAAATTGGAGTTATTTACTTCGGTTTTGGCATTGTTTTAAACCACTTCTTACGAAATTAATTGCGACGAAGTAAACGCCAAAGTCTTTATCGACGCTAGTCAAGGCGTCGTAAGGTTTATGTCGAAGTTTGTTCGACGCGTCGAGCTACATGATCGACTTTTGTGTTGCGATACGCGTTTATGCAGATGCGTCGCAATACAAAATTGGTGCCCTGAATAGGACTGCAAACTTTTTTTATTGGATCTAAAGGGGACAGACAAAAATTCGAGTTATCGAATATTCGAGATAGGGAAGTCCGGGGGCTTGAAAATATTCGAGATATCAAATAACTCGAGTAAAAAAATGCCCTGTGTAATTAAAAATTTATTTCGACACAAGTGTTAGAGTGTGACACTTGGCAGGTCCAAGCTATATAAACCCCGAGTTCGCAAACCACGTGCGAATTATAATCGAAGAAAAAAATCGGCTTGAATTATCATATTCGCTGAATTCTATTTGCATAGGAATGAGCCCGCGAACATTTACGATGCATTCAATTTTTTTTGTAGGACTGAGTCCTACATAATATTGAAGTCACTTCTAAAAGCAGTGGGAACGATTCCATACCATAATATAGCATTGATTCCATCTCAGTTTAGGAATGGCTCCAGTGAAAACTAGGAACGGGTGTTACTTTTGTTGGAGTGTGTCCATTTTTCTCTCAGCCCTATTTACATAGTAATGATTCCACGAAAACTAGGACTACATAGTTCCAATATTTATGGAAGCCTTTGCTACAAAATGGTGCAATGACTCCTATAATTGCTTTCTCATATTTTATAGGAACGATTACTATGCGGATTTTTTCCGTGTAGGCTATGTGATTTATACCCAAGTGAATTTGGTTTTCCTAGACTTTTCCCTATTCACTCTTTTAGCCGGCGAATCTAGGTCAAAATTCTAATTGGTTATAAAACTTTGTGTTTTACGTCACATTATTTCCACAATTCGGAAAAATTTCGTTTGCATTATTGAATAACTAGGGGTTTCGCCTCTGATGTCTTAGAAGAGTACCAATTTAAGAAAAGGGCGATCATTTTTGAATAAAGTCAAATGGTCAAAAAAGAGTGATGATATCCAAAAATGATGAATAAGTTTTTCTTAACCCAAACAAACATTGGACTTCAACCGAATTTTTATCAAGTTATTTTCAAATCAGATCTTTAACATAGTGTTTTTTCTCACAACCACTTGTAATTTTTCATTCGCTTGCATATTCATGGCCGAGTACGTGACTTAGGTCGCTGATGCTGCAAATAATAAATTAATCTACTTGTGCGATAAAAAAAATTTTTCAGATTAAGTGTTTAATATTTTTCAACGTTTTTTTGTAAGTGCAGCTTGGCCTTAGCTTGGCCCCAGATTGAACAAATAGTGGCGCTTTTAATACGAAACTAGCCTCTACGAGGCCTGCTCTAAAGTTATCATGTCACAAACCGTTGTTTGGAGAAAAAGTAGTAAGTGTTAGAAGACCGCAAAAGATTTCGCCAGCACTTAGTGTTTTTCTCCCAAAAAATAGTTTGTAACGTGATAACTCTAGGGTAGGTTATCACTCGTAGACGCCTAGTTTCGTACTAAAAGCCCACTGTTTGGCCAAGCTCAGGCCAAGCTAGTTTTATTTTAAAATTGGTCAATATGTAAGTTTTTCGTTTGATTGAATTTAATGAAATATCTTATGTGAACAATTTTTTCAAATATTTCGAGAACCGTTACAGATATTTTTACCCGCGAAGAAAAAATTTCCCTTCCGGGCGTCCATTATATTGTATACCTATATAACTAACGTCCAGTATAGCGAACAGCAGTTTCGAATTATTATTACGTATTATTATTATATTATTGTATTATTATTATTAGCATCTCTATAGTGAAAGACGAAAAATTTTGTTATTCTATATAACGAAAAACTATTTGTTTTGTAAATAATGTGTGTTATACGTGAAACCGTCGCGAAAAATTAACCTTTTAAGGTAATGTAATCAGTTTAAGTGGGATTTGTAACGCTTATACATACATTAAAGCATTATCCCACTTAAGAATAAATCGTATTAAAATTTACCTCAATCTAAAATCTCATTATGATAATGTTCATAAAAACATACAGCCATGTTCAAAAGTGTTAGCCACCCCCATTTTTTGCAAAGAAATCATAGATTTTGATAGAGCATTTGTGGAGTATTTTGAAGAAAAATATCCGGAAACACAGAAATAACATCAGAAGATACCCTGAAAAGGGCTATTCAGGAGGAATGGGATTTTATAAGTGACGACACGAAAATAGGCTTGTAGCGACAATGCCGAAAAGACTCGCTGCTGTAATAAGAGCTAGGGGTGGGCCCACGTAATATTAGTCAGATAAATAAATTTTGATATTCTTAAAATCACATTGTTTCACTGTGTATATAATAACACGTAAACAGGAAAAAATTGATTTTGAAATGGTGCCTAACACTTTTGAACATGGCTGTATGTTGATCTTTAATGCGCATTTCGTTATAACGAACCCGATTTAACGTACGGGCTGAACATTATATATGTAGGTCGATATATTGGGCCTCCACTGTATTTTGCAGTCACTGAGTTTCAGTTCATACAAAATTATTGGGCAAAGTGACTGTATTACCGAAGATAGAGGTAAATCTTTTGCGGTCTTCTAGCACTTACTACTTTTTCTCCAAACAACGGTTTGTGACATGATAACTTTAGAGCAGGCCTCGTAGAGGCTAGTTTCGTATTAAAAGCGCCACTATTTGTTCAATCTGGGGCCAAGCTAAGGCCAAGCTAGTTTCACCTTAAAATTTCACCATATTTAAGTTTTTCGTATTTTAGTTGTAATTTTTTATACAATCTGTTCTATTCTAACATAGGTTGTCTTTAAACTTTGATCGACGTACATATTGTGTGACACAAGGAGGTAATAGTAAGCCTCGTAGAGACTAGTTAGGCCCTATATTCACCATTAACATGAGTTTTTTTTTTAAATAATGTATCAATCGGGTTATTTACTTTAATAAAAAAAGTATGATTTCAAAAAAATATATACAATTTTACTGTGCCATACCTTTTTTAATTGTATAAATTATTGTATTTTGAATTCTATAACTCCAACATCCACACATTTTTATACACATTCACACATATTTATACACATTCACACATATTTAGATATTCGCGATTGGCATGATTAGTAAATCTCCCTGGGAAAAGCATTTCTATATTTTATTTCAATTTTCAACACCTTTTTAGACATAAGAAAAGTTGAAATTAAAAACAACAAAATTCTAGCTATTGACACAAAAAATTACCTGAGAGGACAACGTATATTTGCCCGTGGGAGAAAACGGGCTCGTACCACACAATCCCCACTTTGTCAAATGTCTGGCCTTGAGATTTGTTGATGGTCATGGGAAACGCAGGTCGAATGGGAAAATACAATATAAGAATAGCTTTGTCAAAATTTTCCGCTTATAATTAATCATTAAAGTTAAATTTCCTGTATAAGCCGGGCCCTGTATAAGCCGGAAACCTACCTAAGCCGAATAGTTTTCAAGTCCCGTGATTTTGAAGTGGTTTTCCATGAATCTGGATAAGCCGGAACCTGCTTAACGCGAACCCGCGGACATAATTTTTTTTGTATAAGCCGGAAATTTTTTTCTATATAAAAATGTTTTTAGAGTTAGTAGACCATTTCTGTGGTCACAAGGAAAAACTGCTTAAGTCGAAAAAGCGTGTTTTGAGTAATTTGGGTTTAAAGTTTTGATTATTTTTTTTTGCAAGCAAAACTGACTTAGGTTATATGGTTTTTGCTCTACCATTCCTCATAGGGGTACAGCATCAAAACCAAATTTTGACAGAATATAGAACTGGTTAAGGAGAATTCAAATATGCACCAACCTTTAAAACTACATAACTCGAGTTAAGCGGTTTTTCCTTGTGACCACAGATTTCTAAAGCATAGAACAAATCGCCCGATCAAAAAATTAGTTACAGTAGTCTCTTGGTCAGAACAGGGTTTTTATCATCTTTTCCCTTACATTATAAACACCTATCTTTCTCAAATGTTGTTTCTTAGCTTAAATTGTTCATAGTTGTAAGACCTTGAGTCGATCTCTAGCATAAAATATATTTTTAAAAAATTGTATTACGATGAATTAATAAACCAACCAATAATAAAAAAAAAAGTTACAGTAGTGTGTTTAGCATGACATAAAAATTTGATTTGCCCTAGTCAGTGGGTAAATCGGAATATTTGCTCTCCCCTCCCCCATACAAATAAAAAAGATTTTAGAATTTTTTGAAAAATACTTTGAGCCAAAAAGGTTCTAAAGACCAAAATAAATCTATAGTTTGAATTCTAATTGGAGTTCTATCAAAATTTTAACAGAAAAATCAATGTAAAATGATTTTGTTCGTTTCCAAGCTCCGGAAGGGTTATTCAAACTCACAGCAATAGTTTATGTTAAAAACCATATCCGCAAGTTTTGAAAATGCATAAAATCTTGCACAAAGTTATTAACTTATGTTATAAAAAGACGCTTCAAGTAGATCTTGTTTCAGCAAGGAGAAGGAAGACATAGTTTAGAGGAAAAATTTCTTTCATAAAAACGTCAGACAACAGTTTTATTGGGAGTATTTTTCATCTCTCGTCTCTAATTGAAATCAATTCGAAATCTTCCTACTTTTTATTGCCACATGTATGTCGAAGAAACATATTTTTTTATAAACCGGATCATTGTTCAAGAACTGGGACATTTTTAGGCTCAAAAGTAATGCACAAATTCAAAAATTTACACTACGAGGTTTCATCGCATAGTTTTGTATATAGTTACATTATCGTAAAACAAAATAAAAACCCGTGTTTTTTACTCCAACCTGTATAAGCCAGAAATCTGTATAAGCCAGAAGCCGGACAAATTTCTTGGTTCTGTGCGAGTCTGGCTAAAACAGGTTTTCCTGTATTAGATCATTTCAGATCATTTGATGTTTAACAAAAAAAATTAATATATGAATATATTCAAAACTCGATAAAGCTTCACAAAAATCAAATTTACCACAAAGAAAAACCTCTAAAAATCATTTAAACAAACAAATTTTGTCACGGGACTGAAAAATCTGCAATTAGGCCATAGCTTTCCCCGTGTTGCAGTTGGCCTGCCCTTAAAAAGTTCGTCCAAATCGGTTGAGTACTTCTCAAATTTTGAACACAAGCCTTAAAACCTATAAGGTTATTATAATATATGAATAACATTTAAACAATAAAATCAAAAATTAAAAAAAAAAAATAATCCCACAGGAGGAGTTGAACCCACAGAAACATTTACTCGGAGCTAATCTTTTCCACGCTACACTATTCAATCACTCAAAAATTCGGTGACGAAAATACGTTTAAAAAACTCTGTTGATTTACCCGTCAAGCATAATATTTTTTGAATATATAAATACGTCAAACACTTTTTTGAATTCATGATTTCGATCAAAGTTTGCTTAATTTGTTGCACCTATAATACATTTAAACAACTAATGCCAGAATTGTGAGTGGCTCAATCGCTATGTCTGTTGGGGTGCAAGCTATTGGTCCCTGGTTCGAATCCTATGTGCCGCAATTTTTATTATTTTTAAAATAAGCTTGTAGGTGAGGGGAGAAGTGGGAGCGGGGTCGACTTATTTAAGAAAAACAATTTGAAATAAGCGCCTTTAGTATAATAGGATTCTTAAGTTGAATGCAAAAATTGTACTCCAATTTCCAGTTCCCCTTTTTGGTGACAGACAATGCAAACAGAATCAAAAAACATAACAAAAGCTATAATTGCCAATCTGGAAATTATTGAAAACCCGTATGGTGATATTCGTATCAAAATTCGAACAGTTGTACCAAAATTCCACTTTGAAATCAAACTTTCCAATAAGATTTTTTAAAATTTATTCCAATCGGATTTTGATGTATGGGAGTTTTATGTATAATCATATCCTAAATAACTTTTGTTCTTGCACTTTTTTGGTAAGATGCACCGTTTTTGAGATATTCGCAAAAAACGTTTTCGTTCGTATGGGGGGTACCCCCCCTAATGGTCCATTTTTGCCCATTAACGAACTTAGCCTTGCATTTTACGAAAAACGATTCTGCGCAAAATTTCAAGTCTGTAGCTCAATCCGTGCGCCCGCAATCCGCGCCACAGACGGATAGACGGATGGACAGACGGACGGACGGACATGCAAAAATTAATTATTTTTATGCCCGTATGGTGAAACCAAAGGGTATATTAACTTTGCCTTACCGTTTGTAACGCTAAGATCCCGTCATCGCACAAAAAAATGAATTACACCAGTGTGTTTAGAATCATGAAAAAAGTTGAATTTAGCATGTCCGTCCGTCTGTCCGTCTGTCTGTCCGTCTGTCTGTCTGTCCGTCTGTCTGTCTGTGGCGCGGATTGCGGGCGCACGGATTGAGCTACAGACTTGAAATTTGGCACAGGTCCGTTTTTCGTAAAATGCGAGGCTAAGTTCGTTAATGGGCAAAAATGGACCATTAGGGGGGGTACCCCCCATACGAACGAAAACGTTTTTTGCGAATAACTCAAAGACGGTGCATCTTATCAAAAAAGTGCAAGAACAAAAGTTCTTTAGGACATGATTCTACATTAAAGTTCCATACATCAAAATCCAATTGGAACAAGTTTTAAAAAAATCTTATTGGAAAGTTTGACTTCAAAGTGGAATTTTGATACGCCGTTCAATTAAATCACCATACGGGTTTTCAATATTTGCCAGATTGGCAATTATAGTTTCGTTTATGTTTATCATTCTAAACACACTGGTGTAATTCATTTTTGTGTGTGATGCCGGGATCTTGGCGTTACAAACGGTAAGGCAAAGTTAATATACCCTTTGGTTTCACCATACGGGTATAAAATCCTCCAACTACATGTATTCTCTCATAATACCACAACAAAAATTATTATTCCACTATCCTATTGACCCTCCGATTTAAATCGCAGTAGTGGAATGTTAATTTAATGGAAAACATTTCCGCCACGATCAAAAACTAATTTTTAAAAAAATTTCCTTGCATTTCAGACTAAAAGTGAAACTTATAGAAGCCTCTCTTGTGCTACAAATTTATGACATGAATGGCTTCCCAACTAACTATTTGACTCTCATAGAACTCTTATAGAGTACTAGAATGTGGATCCGGCTTCGCCCGGCTAAAAGTGTTGAAAGGGCAAAATTTAGGAAAACCAAATTCAGTTGGGTTTAAATCAGGGAGAGCGGTCCTTGTATATTTTTTGCGGAAAATGGTTTATTAAAAATTGAAAATAAAGAAAACAAATTCTGGCATGTAAAATATCTATGACAAAAACTTTTGTTATGAAATTCTAAAAAAAGACTCCCGTCACAAAAAGTCAAAAAAAGACGAAACATCTAAAAGCTGCACTATAAGAAATCTGAATCAAAAAATGTCCTCCGGTTTATTTTTAAGATTTCTCAAAAATTTGAAATGCCCAATATGACGGATTTTTAAAAAGGAGCGTTTCGTTTTTTGCGACTGACTCCAGAACCACAAATCTTATGTATGGCGACATACAAGATCTAA
This sequence comes from Chrysopilus asiliformis, assembly GCA_964034945.1. Classification (NCBI taxonomy): domain Eukaryota; kingdom Metazoa; phylum Arthropoda; class Insecta; order Diptera; family Rhagionidae; genus Chrysopilus; species Chrysopilus asiliformis. The sequence goes on along the minus strand of OZ035960.1, from coordinate 73,007,978 downwards.
AGATTTGCCACACTTTTGGAGATATTATAAATCTTTAACCCTCTAGCCGGAATGCCCGCCTTAAGGCGGGCTTCAGGGAATTCGCTTGTTTATAACGGGTAACAATTTTAATCGCCGGAAATCGCCGGAACGTCTTACACTGACTTTTGTAAGTTATCGCTTTACATGCTGGAAAAAATTTAGCCCTGTACGTTGTCTTGGTTACGGTCTGTCGCAAGTTGAAAGTCATATTTCAGTGAATTTTTCTCGGAAATATTCCGGTTAGAGGGTTAATGTAGTTTGATATTCCTGTAGTCTAATTTTTTCTCGTTCTGAGTTATTCTTCTCGTTCAATGCATGGCCCAATAATACTAAGGTCAGCTGGGTACTTTTTCCCAGCTACTATATTTGCTTGTGTGTCACGTCATCGGCAAGAAATGTTTTCATTCTGATTCTTTCTTGTGGTGGTTTTCGTTGTAAGTTTTGTTGAGTTAAATTTCGCGGTAATTAAAACTAAATTTTTAACATAGTATATGGAAAGTGAAGTAATGTGACTTTATTATATAACGAATATTCAGATTATATGATAATAAAAGATTATATGATAACACATTGATTTTATATCACACTGATTTTATATCACACCGATTTTGTATACTTTTATTTATCGAAATGCGATTTTGTGTGGTGAAAAATTGTACAAGCTGGAAACAGAGAAATAAAAAGTATATAAAATACTTCCAGTACCCAAAAAATGGCGAACTGAAAAAAAAAATGGATCGAAGCATGTGGAAAAGAAAACGTAAATGCAAAAACGGGAACTGAAGACGACTGGCGTTTAAAAGACAGGTTGCTAGGTGTTCCAATAGAAAAAAGATTGTTGGATCCTAATGCCGTGCCAACTCAACTAGTTGAGATTAAGCCTCGCATACTTGCAAATAACAACAGAGCAAAACGTTGTGAAAATCGAGCAGCCAAAAAAATTGTGGAGGAAGCTGTAGCGGAATATGATTTGAGGTTTGCTAAACATTTGAAAATAAATTATTATACTTACTAAACTTTACATATTTATCTAGCGTTTCACAAATGCAGGACCAATCTACTTCCAATTCAGAAGAGCCTAACAACCCAGTTACTTCATCAATATCAGTGGAAGTTCACACAGAGTAAGAAAATTAAACAATAAATAAATTATTTTGCAGGATGGAAATCGAATCTATGAGGGAACTGAAAATTATGGAAATGGAAAAGAAAATCCCAGCTTTGGGAAAAGAGGTAACCGCTGTTAAAACGCAAAACAAACAACTGCAAAATTTGGAAAGTCATATGCGGCATATATTCACTAGTGGGCAGATAAAAAAATTGAAAAACCCACACAAAAAAATCATTGGTCACTAGATGACATATCAGTTGCCACTGGCCTGCATTCTGCTGGTCCACGAGCATATAGATTCTTGTAGAAAAAACAATTTCCTCTTCCGGGGCCATCCAAATTAAGACAATGGGCAACAAAAATGAGTGTTCGTCCCGGGCTGTTACATCATGTCTTAAAATTTATGAAAGATTATCCACTGGAGGAACAACAAAGGATATGCGTCTTTTCATTTGATGTGGTGAAAATAAAATATGAATATGAATACGACAAGGCCAACGATTCAGTACTGAAACCTACGAATTATGTCCAGGTAGAGATGGTCAGAGGCCTGTTTGCAAATTGGAAACAGCCAATATTCTATGAATATGACTGCAAAATGACCGCCAAAATTGTAAAGAAGTCGTCCTGAATCTTGATGCTATTGGATTTTGTGTGGTTGCCCAAATAGCATTTTAAGCAGCAATTATGGTGTTTATCCCAATGTTTATTATATATGCCAATTAAGTAAATTTTAATTTTTTTTTCGAATTTTAACAGCCATATACTAAGATATGTAATATTATTATTATTATGACTATTATTTTCTTTTGTAAATGATTGTACATTAGTTCAGATGGTGTCTCTACCTGTTGACAATAATAAATAAATAAATAAATAAATAAATCCCCATATTTCGTCACCATGCAAATCGCGGCGATATGCAATTTATGTCGCAAATACGTAGTTAGTTGTGCCAACGAGACGCGCAACGAGACCCATAGTGGGGAACACTTTTCAGCGGTTTGCGGCGCCGCAATTATAACGACAGGGACGTAATTAGTTGCCTCATGCGCGAGCGTCATCTGACGGCATTATATCACACAATTACACAAATCATCGAGCGGGTTTTCTTTCTCCCTCGAATGCTTGTTATTAAACAGAGATGAACAAATAAAAACGTAAGCAGAAGACGAACGAGAAAAATCTAATGGCGACAATTTAATGGAAACTTTTGTGGAGTATTATTTTATAATGGACTTTTCTTCCGATTGCATGTCGTGATTTTAATTGCCATTAAAATTTTTCGACAATATTGGATCTGAAATTTAAACAGATTTTAATGGGCCATCAAATTATTTTGTTTTTAATCAAAAATTTCTTTAATTTTATTTTATCGGTAAAATTTTTTTTCTTTTGCAATGAAATTTTGGTGCCAATAAAATTATGCTGTTTCAAAAATGTATGCTATCCACTTTTTATGCAATATCCTTCAGTCATTCGCCTGAAATAAGAAATTTAATTCTCGAAACGAAATCGTTTCCATCAAATGTCAGTGAGAAATATGGCGGCTGAAGGCATCAATTTTTTTTGGTGTTTCTCAGACGGGGAGCTTTAATGAAACTTTAGTGGCAGACTATTTCGACCCGAAAACCATCAAATGCTGCTCTATCGCTGCAGGAATTTTCATGAAGCGAATGTTGCCCCAAAGATGAACCGTGGGTAACCAATTTCCCCACTAAAGCAATTGTGGCTTTGCAGACGCATTATTAATCGGTGCGACGCGCTCGTCACTTCTTTCGCTTCTTTTACGCGGATGTGAATTATAGGTGTAAATTTTTAGCCCCGATTGCGTAAATTGCTGCATTTTAAAGCCGCAAAGAACAAATCTCATGTTCCCGTACTTTTCGATGCTATTTGGGTGCCCTTGTGTCAAACATGGGGTCTACGAATCAACGTCTGTGGAAGGAATTGGGAATCAGTATTGAAAATCCATTTTTCACGAATCCCACAGATAAAAATACAAAAATTTTTGTTTTTGCTGATGTTCCACATCTTATTAAGTTATTAAGAAATCATTTTCTTGACACGGGATTTATTTGGAACAACAAACCTGTAAACAAAGAACCAATAAAGGAATTACTGGAGCTGACTTCGGCATCCGATTTATCCATCGCTTTATAAAATAACAGAAGAATATTTAAATGTGAAGAACGATGCCCGCCAGAAAGTTAAAACTGCAACACAATTATTTTCACACACTACATCACAGGCTATTAGACGATGTGTTTCTCTGGGTCTAGGGAAAAGTTGTGCAGAAAACGGAGTTGTTTGTGCGAATTTCGTCAACGATTGGTTTGACGTATTCAACTCCAAAGTTGCGTCGATTGATTCAAAAGCCAGGACCAAGGCATATCCTTCCTTTTGAAAAAGGTATTTTAATGTCAAATGTTTCATTTCGTCTGCTATTTGAATATTTGAAAGAGAGGTATGAAATTCGATATATATTGACGTACCGTTTGAACCAAGATATATTAGAAAACTTCTTCAGTGCAATACGGGCTAAGGGTGGCCTACATGATCATCCAACTGCACTTGAATTCAAATATTGTTTAAGATCTTATATATTAGGTACTTAATAATTCACTGTAAATAAATATTTTACTAAGTATGGTATTATCAATGTTTTGTGTTGTGTTGTCTTTCCTTTCCCTTCATAACCACTTTGTATTTATAGGAAGAAATGAAACACTTTTCCACACTGCAGCTAGCAGTAACGTACAATACGACGAAACTGAAGTATTAAAATTAGAATACAATATAACCGATTCTGTGATAACACAGGCTGTGTATAGCAATCTTAATTTAAGTCATGAGGAAGTCGAAGTAACCAACGATGAAAATTCTGATCTAGAACTTCAAGTTTTGGAATATAATGAGTTAAAACATGATTTCTTGGAGTATTTAGCAGGGTACATCATTAAAAAACTTGGCTGTGATAATCGATGACAAATAACATCGCACCAAACAAAACCAAATTCTTGGACTTAGGTGGATGAGGTTTCAGAAGGCGGGCTGTATAAACCTTGAAAAGGTTTTTATTAGTATTAATAAGGAAAACATTAAACCGCAATGTGATTACATAAAACACCATATTCAACAATGTGAAAATATTGATCTACCTAGTAATGTAAAAAAATTATTTTTATACCCGTATGGTGAAACCAAAGGGTATATTAACTTTGCCTTACCGTTTGTAACGCCAAGATCCCATCATCACACACAAAAATGAGATACAGCAGTGTGTTTAGAATGATAAAAATAATTAATTTTTGCATGTCCGTCCGTCCGTCTGTCTGTCCGTCCGTCTGTCTGTGGCGCGGATTGCGGGCGCACAGATTGAACTAGAGACTTGAAATTTTTCTCAGATTCGTTTTTCGTAAAATGCGAGGCTAAGTTCGTTCATGGGCAAAAATGGACCATTAGGGGGGGTACCCCCCATACGAACGAAAACGTTTTTTGCGAATATATCAAAAACGGTGCATCTTATCAAAAAAGTGCAAGAACAAAAGTTATTTAGGATATGATGAAATCTCCCATACATCAAAATCCGATTGGAATAAATTTAAAAAAAATCTTATTGGAATACGGGTTTTCAATAATTGCCAGATTGGCAATTATAGCTTTTGTTATGTTTTTTTTCCAATTAAGAAGAGTTCGGTGAACGCGCATATGAAACTGGTGGAGGTCAGTACCTCCAACAAGGTTAAGAACCACTGGTTTAGAGTTTTAAAAATCTAACACCGGTTCGTGATAAGCGGCCCCAAAAACTCCATAATTCCAATTTTTCCGGGGAAAATGGGAAAAAAGATATTTACGTCATCCTTACAGGATCTTGTGTTTCGAATTTTGAAATTTCAACACCGGATTCGTGATCAGCGACCCCGGAAACCCTCTAATGCCTATTATCCCGGGAAAAAGGACATTTGCGTTATCCTTACAGGACGTTCCGTTTCGAATTTTTAAATTCCCACACCGGATTCGTGATTAGCGACCCCATAAACTCCCTAATAGTGATTTTTCCTGGGGAAAAATGGGAAAAAGGATATTTGCGTTATCCTTTCAGGACCTTCCGATTCGAATTTTGAAAATATACATAGCTCCTGGCTACACAGATCATTTTGCAAAAAATCGCGTACAAATCGGTCCAGTAGTTTTTGAGTTTTGTAATCTCAAACCAACCAACCAACAAACTTCCATATATGAGCCGCTCTCTGCACACTCCGACTAAAAAGTTGAGAAATGCGAAGAAATAATGTGCATTGTTTTCCAAAATTCTCTTTATAATATAAAAATGTTGTCGCTTATTATTCAGGAATCCTTATTATTCAGCAAAATTATTATAAATATAAAAAGTTATGACTATACGAAGTGCTTTACACTTAATTTTAAGGTTGTTCAAAATTGGAGTTAATCGATGTGTGCAGTGAGCGGCTCATATATAGATATCATATAGGGTAGAAAAATATAATTTGTATGGGATAGGGAGGAATGGTTTGTATGGGTATGGGATAGACGATTTGGTTTTAACTTATGGAAGAGTTATGTAGAATTATATTATAAACACATTTTGGGTTTATAAATTTTTAGACGTGACTAACCGTTCTCGAGAAAACTGCAAAAAACTGTTTCTTTTGTGTGGGGGGAAGGAACGAATGGTCCGATTTTCGCCGTTCAAGAACATGACGTTGTCATTTACGAGAAATGCAAGTGTACAAAGTCTCAAGTCTTTGGCTCAATCCTTTCGAAAGTTATGGTGTTAAGGAACGAATACTCGGAAATCAATATATTTTGTCATCTTAAACATAACAAAAGCTATAATTGCCAATCTTGCAATTATTGAAAACCCGTATGGTGATATTCGTATCAAAATTCGAACAGTTATACCAAAATTCCACTTTGAAGTCAAACTTTCCAATAAGATTTTTTAAAATTTATTCCAATCGGATTTTGATGTATGGGAGTTTTATGTAGAATCATATCCTAAATAACTTTTGTTCTTGCACTTTTTTGATAAGATGCACCATTTTTGAGATATTCGCAAAAATCGTTTTCGTTCGTATCGGGGATACCCCCCCTAATGGTCCATTTTGCCCATTAACGAACTTAGCCTCGAATTTTACGAAAAACGAATCTGAGCAAAATTTCAAGTCTCTAGCTCAATCCGTGCGCCCGCAATCCGCGCCACAAACGGACGGACGGACTTGCTAAATTCAACTTTTTTTATCATTCTAAACACACTGGTGTAATTCTTTTTTTTTGTGTGATGACGAGATCTTGGCGTTACAAACGGTAAGGCAAATCTAATATACCCTTTGGTTTCACCATACGGGTATAAACACCCTGGTGTAGTTCATTTTTGTGCACGACTCGATGCGTTTTAAACGGTATACTTAATTTCATATACTCCTGTATAATTCTCATATAGAGTGCAATAAAATTTATAACGACGAATATCACAATATTTCAGTTTTGTCATCTTCATCGCGGAGATCGTAAATTAACAACACAATTAATATATTAGGTTTAAAGTTAAATTCCCTCTTTGTGGAAGAGTGAAAAATTTGAATCACGAAGTAAATGACGAAACTGCCGAAACTCTATAATTTTGTATTTTTTTATATATTGGAATGTCTCATGTTTGTCCAATTCAAATCTTGTCGCGTTGGACGTTATCTGAAACCGATCTTTGTTTGTAGAGGCTGGATCATCATAAATTACATTTGTTTAACACCAGTACCTACCTGGAGTTGAGAAGTTTTCGACTTTTATTTTTTAGGCATAATGGTCATTCCTAAGTTTTTATTGTGACAATATTTTCCATGTTTGTGTCTTTTTAACCGACTGGTTACATATTTGTGATTCTTTGTTCTTAATCTGTTATGGTAGGTAAAAACTACGTTATGTACAACTTCAACATATAACTCACAGCTGGAGATATTCATGTTTAGTATTTTGCACTTTTTTTAAATACCCTTGTGTGTTTTTTGCCCCATACAAGAATCTAAAAGAAATACAGAAGAGCCGTGATTATTTGTACATCGCAATATATGTACGACTTGATTATATGAACATATAGGCTCGTTCATCGTGGCTGCGTTTAACTTGGGCTCAACTTAAAAAAATTCTTATTCATAAACAAATTTAGACTGGAGCGTAGTTAAATAATGGTTATATCGCACATGGTCCCGTAGACTGTAGTATCTCAAAAAAATGTGTTTTTGAGTAATTATTCCATTATGTAAAGGAAAATTGACCGAATCAAATGAAAAACAAATTTAAATGTAAACGTAGTCCTAAAATTTATTTATTTTTGGTTTTTTAAATTCCCATTTTTTAAAATTTAAATTGATTTTGTGGAAAACAAACCTAACTCTATCTTTTATTATTGCAAAAAAAAAAAAAATGAAGCAAATGATCTGTAAATTATTATCAAAAGAGTAATCAATTGAAATATTACTGTACAGACAACAGAAAAAAACAATTATTCATAAACAATTATTTTGAAATGAAAACTTTGAATGCGTTTTTCTTGAAATGGCCGATTTTGAGATACTACAGTCTACGGGACCATGTGCGATATTATGTTTTCGGTTTAATTCTCAAAAATTCAATACATCAACTGTCAAATGCATTTTTAGGAAATTTTGTTTCTAAATAAGTGCAAATCATTCCTAGGTTACATCACAAACTATAGATTAGACGAAATTTGCTGTTTATGGTCCCTGATCACCTAAAAATGGCCATCGGGAACTACAGCTGCTGTTGCTCGATCCATGAAATTATTGAGATATTTTTATCTTTTGCTAGAAATACATCTCTAATGCTACATTTACACGAATGACAAATTTGTCATTTTTTTCTTGTCATTATGTTAATTCCCGTGTAAATGGCATAATTTTTGTAATTTTTTCTGTCAGAAAATGTCAATCTCTCATAAAAGAATGAACTTGTCCATTCTTTTATGCCAGATTGTCATTCGTACAAACGCAATATTAGTTATGACAAAAGTTGAATACTAAAGTTGTCATAACTAATATTGCGTTTGCACGAATGACAATCTGGCATAAAAGAATGGACAAGTTCATTCTTTTATGAGAGATTGACATTTTCTGACAGAAAAAATTACAAAAATTATGCCATTTACACGGGAATTAACATAATGACAAGAAAAAAATGACAAATTTGTCATTCGTGTAAATGTAGCATAAAGCCGTTATCGAAATATGTCATTATTTAAAAAAAAACAGTTTTTTGCGACTTTCTCGAAAACACGAATTGAAGAGAATAATACTCGTATTCGTCAAACTTTTGCCTTTTGCTGTTATCCGCTATCTTTTACCGTTATTGAGATATTTTCATTAAAATTTAAAAAGAATAGAATTTTGCAAATTTCTTGCAAACTAACAGTTTTTCGAAAAAGTATTGTAATTTAAGGTTGAATTAGAGTCGGTAAAGATCTCTACATTTTTTTCTTTTACAGTAAATCGATGTATTTTACGGTTGTCGAGATATTTTAGATTTGGTAAAATAAAAATTCATATTTTTATAAATATAATCATACTAATATATAAAAAAACACTTTAAAAAACAAGTTTTATAACCTTATACACTTTCAAAATGCACTAAAAAGTAAAAAAACAAGTTTAAAGTTTCACAAAAAATGTGTTTATAAATTGCGTGTTGTTGAGAAAATATAAAGTGTGCTGCGTTGCACAGTAGGAAACCGCTATTACAGATTCAAGAGCAAATGCAACGCCACACACTTTATATTTTCACAACAACACGCAATTTATAAAAATATTTTTTGTGAAACTTTAAACTTGTTTTTTACTTTTTAGTGCATTTTGAAAGTGTATAAGGTTATAAAACTTGTTTTTTAGTGTTTTTTTTATTTTATACTTTTTAGTCTTGAATTAGCCTACCAAAAACCTCCAGAAAACATCTTTCGCGGGAAATTTGAGCAAAAGGAAACTCACGTTATCTTTGCAGGACATTTCGTTATCCTTACAGAATTTTAAATGTCAGAATGGGATTCAGCGACCCCAAAAACCCCCTAATGCCGTTTTTCCCCGGGAAAGACGGGAAAAGGATATTTACGTCATCCTTACAGGACCTTCCGTTTCTAATTTCGAAAATCTAACACCGGATTCGTAATCAGCGACCCCAAAAACCCCCTGATGTCAATTTTTCCCGGAAAAAATTGGGAAAAGGATATTTGCGTTATCCTTACAGGACCCTCCGTTTCTAATTTCAAAAATCTAACACCGGATTCGTAATCAGCGACCCCGAAAACCCCCTAATGCCATTTTTTCCCGGAAAAAATGGGAAAAAGGATATTTGCATTATCCTTACAGGAGCTTCCATTATCCTTACAAGGATGGAGTAGTAAAAATATTGAACTGTCACCGGAACTACGCAAGGTGACAAAATTTCATCTTCCTAGGTTGCATAGTTTCGGAGATATAAGGTTCCAAAGATTCCAGAGATAGACACATAGCCAGGTAGGTAGCCAGGTCGCGACAATCCAACTTAATAGAAAGTGTATAAAAAGGAGTTGGTATCTGTCTATCTGTTCCTCTTTTACGTGAAAAGAGCTGAACCGATTGACCTGAAATTTGGCTGTAGGCCTGGTTCCAACTATTGTAAGGAAGCCCGAGTGGTGGGGGGAGTGAGAGAAGGAGGTAAATTGATTCCGAAGCTTGGACTTCCAGTTCCAACATAGACCCATTAAATGGTGTCCGGATTGGTGTAAGACTAACTAAGGGGACGAGTTAAAGTGAATAAGAAGCTTGGTTTTGGTTTGTCCCCTATTTTACTTTTTGGTGAGTAAACTACCAAGCCGATCAGCCTGAAATGTGGCACAGATGTTCCTTGGGGCCCAGTTCTAACATAGATCCACTGAAAAGTAGCCCGAAAGGTTGGGGTAAGGAAAAGGAATAACAGAATCTCAAGCTTTGTTTTTCCTTAACCCTTTCGATCCCCTTGGGATTATATGTCCCATAGGAAGTTGAAAAGATACTATTGGGGCCACCATAGACATATTTCTGTATTTCAAGTGCCCCAGTACCTACGCTTTTATAATACTTACAGCAAAATAAAATACAAAAACATTCTCTGTGAGAATTACGCAACAAGTTATTGCCATTTCGTCATGATCGAGAGTGTTTGAATAGTAGTGTTTTCGTACAAAAAAAATTTTTTTTGATTAGACAAGTGTATTTTTTTATAAAAAAAAAGTTCAAAATATATTAGAAGTTAAAAGTTTCCTGTTAAACTTTATAAAGTACAAACATTGTATTCTAATGGTGTACCAAAAAAATCACATGAAAACTATTTTGGGAAACATCGTCCCATTGAGGAACCCCGGTGGGATTATATATCCCAGGATATTTTCACTAAACAGGTATAATATTTTACATGAAGTTTATTAAATAATTCTTAATTCTAAGATGCAAAAGTAGTTTTAAAGAAACACGAAAAAATAATTGAGACCGAAAGAGTTAATGCTATTCTTTCGAGGGAAAACTACAGAACCGATTGGTCTGAAATTCGGCATAGATGATCTTTGCAGTCCATCTCTAACATATCTCCATTTAAAAGTAACCTGAGTGGTCAGGGCAGTAAACGAAGGGAGTAAAGTGAATCCGAATCCGAATGGTGAAATTTATTGTATTTCTGTTAATTTTCGAAAACCATTTTCCGAAGAGCACTAATCGAACCACTCTAGGCTATCTAATTTATAACCAACTGAATTTCGTTTTCACAGGTTTTGTTCTATTCACGCTTTTAGCGTTCGAGTCATAAATAAAAATTAGTTTTGGCTTTGTGATAGTCTTTTTATACCCGTATGGTAAAACCAAAGGGTATGCTAACTTTGCCTTACCGTTTGTAACGCCAAGATCCCGTCATCACACACAAAAATGAATTACACCAGTGTGTTTGGAATGATAAACATAACAAAAGCTATAATTGCCAATCTGGCAATTATTGAAAATCCGTATGGTGATTTAAGTGAACAGCGAACAGTTGTATCAAAATTCCACTTTGAAGTAAAATTTTCCAATAAGATTTTTTAAAATTTATTCCAATCGGATTTTCATGTATGGGAGTTTTATGTAGAATCATATCCTAAATAACTTTTGTTCTTGGACTTTTTTGATAAAGTACGAACGAAATACGAACGAAAACGTTTTTTGCGAATATCTCAAAAACGGTACATGTTATCAAAATATCTCAAAAACAAAAGTTGTTTAGGATATGATTCTACATAAAACTCCCATACATCAAAATCCAATTGGAACAAATTTTAAAAAATATTATTGGAAAGTTTAATTGCCAATCTGGCAATTATTGAAAACCCGTATGGTAATATTCGTATCAAAATTCGAACAGTTGTATCAAAATTCCACTTTGAAGTTAAACTTTCCAATAAGATTTTTTAAAATTTATTCCAATCGGATTTTGATGTATGGGAGTTTTATGTAGAATCATATCCTAAATAACTTTTGTTCTTGCACTTCTTTGATAAGATGCACCGTTTTTGAGATATTCGCAAAAAACGTTTTCGTTCGTATGGGAAGTACCCCCCTTAATGGTCCATTTTTGCGCATTAACGAACTTAGCATTTTACGAAAAACGAAATTTCAAGTCTGTAGCTGAATCCGTGCGCCCGCAATCCGCGCCACAGACGGACGGACAGACAGACGGACGGACATGCAAAATTCATTTTTTTTTATCATTCTAAACATACTGGTATAATTCATTTATGTGTGTGATGACGGGATCTTGTCGTTACAAACGGTAAGGCAAAGTTAATATACCCTTTGGTTTCACCATACGGGTATAAAAATAATTAACTTTTGCATGTCCATCCGCCCGTCTGTGGCGCGGATTGCGGGCGCACGGATTGAGCTAGAGACTTGAAATTTTGCGCAGATTCGTTTTTCGTAAAATGCGAGGCTAAGTTCGTTAATGGGCAAAAATGGACCATTAGGGGGGGGGGGGGGGGGGGGTACCACCATACGAACGAAAACGTTTTTTGCGAATATCTCAAAAACGGTGAATTTTATCAAAAAGTGTAAGAACAAAAGTTATTTAGGATATGATTCTACATAAAACTCACACACATCAAAATCCGATTGGAATAAATTTTAAAAAATCTTATTGGAAAGTTTGACTTCAAAGTGGAATTTTGCTACAACTGTTCGAATTTTGATACGAATATCAGCTCTATTACGCTGGAACACAACAATAGCACACAAGAAAATTTTCTTCCACAAGTTTTGTTGCTTTTTTACCGCTATTTACTGCTCAAAAACAAAAATTTGCCGCTGCAGCCGTTTTTGAGAAATTTGCTGTGTTCCAGCTTCAGGTTGAAGCTGGAACACAGCAAGAAAAAAATTAAAAAACAAAAAATGGAAAATGTACTGCTAATTTACCGCTCTTTTACTGCGCAAGAATTAAATTTGCTGCTGCAGCCGATTTCGAGATATTTGCTGTTTTCCATCTTCAGGTTAAAGCTGGAACACAACAATGGCACACAAGAAAATTTTCTTCCACAAGTTTCGCCGCTTTTTTACCGCTATTTACAGCTCAAAAAAAAAATTTGCCGCTGCAACCGTTTTCGAGAAATTTGCTGTGTTCCAGCTTCGGGTAAAATTTTTTGTCGCGAAACGAAATCTTGGGAAATCTGACTCGGATTTATTTGGAAATTGTGTTCTGGAAAATATATATTTTGGGGGGAACGAATTTCGGTAGAATCGAGACCTAAAATTTTTTGGCGCGAAACGAAATATTGGGAAATCTGACTCAGAGTTATTTGGAAATTGTGTTCTGGAAAATATATACTTCAACCTGAAGCGGTAAAAAAAAAAAAAAAATTAAAAAAAAAAGCTTTTATTAAAAAAAAAACATGTGTGTGCAGTGCACACGCGGTAGAAGTGAAACCTTAGGAAAACTAAACAGCGAGAGAATGAGACGAATGCGGTATCAGGTGTGGGATAGTTATAGCGTTTATTTATTATAATATTGGTACCAAGTTCAAAAGTCATATTATATTTTTATTGAAAATCTAATACCGGATTCGTGATCAGCGACCCCAAAAACCCTAAAATGCAAATTTTTCCGGGGAAAATGGGAAAAAGGATATTTTCATTATCCTTACAGGACCTTCCGTTTCGAATTTTGAAAATCTAATACTGGATTCGTGATCAGCGACCCCAAAAACCCCATAGTGCCTATTTTTCCAGGGAAAAATGGGAAAAAGGATATTTTCATTATCCTTACAGGACCTTCCGTTTCGAATTTTGAAAATCTAATATCGGATTCGTGATCAGTGACCCCAAAAACCCTATAGTGCAAATTTTTCGGGGGAAAAGTGGGAAAAAGGATATTTTCATTATCCTTACAGGACCTTCCGTTTCGAATTTTGAAAATCTAATACCGGATTCGTGATCAGCGACCCCAAAAACCCTAAAATGCAATTTTTTCCGGGGCAAAATGGGAAAAAGGATATTTTCCTTATCCTTACAGGACCTTCCGTTTCGAATTTTGAAAATCTAATACCGGATTCGTGATCAGTGACCCCAAAAACCCTAAAATGCAAATTTTTCCGGGGAAAAATGGGAAAAAGGATATTTTCATTATCCTTACAGGACCTTCCGTTTCGAATTTTGAAAATCTACATAGCTAAAAACCTGCTCCTGGCAACACAGATTATTTTGCAAAAAACCGCATAAAAATCGGTCCAGTAGTTTTTGAGTTTTGTAATCTCAGGCAGACAGACAAACAATAAAACATCCATTTTTATTTATATACGAGTAGATATGTATATATTGCAATTTATGACGAAACATAATTTATCGCCTCCTCTCTCCGCTTCCTCCCTCCTATCACTTCTCCCTTCTCCCCTTTCCCTTCCCGTAACCCGCCCTCTTCCCCTTCCCATCAATCTTGTTTACGATAAATTGACTGGCACCCATCTGTATTCTATCTCTTTTTCTCGTAGGCTAAAATATCCTATCTCTTTTTACTGTCGTTTCATCGAGTTTGAAATCACTCACAACGCCGCTAAAGAAGTTTTCACTTCAAAAAAAAATGCACTAAAAAGAAAAAAATAATTTTCTGGACGCTGTGTATCACAAATATAAAAGCTTTTTAAAAGCGAGATAAATTTTTATGTTATTGTTTTAGGCTTTATCTCGCTTTTTAAAAGCTTTTATATTTGTGATACACAGCGTCCAGAAAATTATTTTTTTTCTTTTTAGTGCATTCTTTTTTAATAAAAGCTTTTTTTAAAATTTTTTTTTTATTTTTTTTTTTTTTGTTATTTTTAGTCTTCGAATATATATCCTTACATTTGAGATGTCCTTACAGGCTTTTTAACTTGAGAATCGGATTCAGCGACCCCAAAAACCCCCAGAATAGATTTTTTTCCGGAAAATTTGGAGAAAGGGATAATCACGTTATCCTTACAGGACCTTCCGTTATCCTTACAGACTTTTTAATGACAGATTCGGATTCAGCGACCTCAAAAACCCCCAGAATAGATTTTTTTCCGGAAAATTTGGAGAAAAGGATAATCACGTTATCCTTACAGGACCTTCCGTTATCCTTACAGACTTTTTAATGACAGATTCGGATTCAGCGACCTCAAAAACCCCCAGAATAGATTTTTTTCCGGAAAATTTTGAGAAAAGGATAATCACGTTATCCTTACAGGACCTTCTGTTATCCGTACAAGGACGAAGTAGTGAAAATATTGTATTGTCATCGGACTTATATAAGTGTGCAAAATTTCAAGTCAATCGGACAAGTGGAAGTGGGTCAAAATTGGGTTGCAAGATTTGATCTGACAGACAAACAGACAGACAAAGAGACAAACAGACACAGACACGAAGGCAAGCTAAATAAAAGCTTTTAAATAAATAAAAAAGCGGCATAACTTGTGGAAGAAAATTTTCTTGTGTGCTACTTTTGTGTTGCAGCGTAATAGAGCTCTTCAAATGGTTAGTTTTGAACTACAAAGTAGTTTAAAATTAAATCTAAAGTTTAAAAATTAAGCTTAAATAATGAAAGAGTGAAATTTTCAACTTCAAATACATAGTTCAATTTGTGACTTTTTTTAAAAATTTAAAAATTGAATAGAAAATTATAGGTTTAAAGTTCCATCGAGTTGTTGAAAAATCAAGTTTGCCAGCTTAACCCTTTCCTGCATTTTTCTATTTGACTGAAAATTTGGATTCTAATGGAAATTCGCATTCTTATTTCGGAAAGAATACTTGAAAAATTTGGATATCAAAATTATATAAGATTTAAAGAGATTCTCCCATTTATCATTCATTCTAATTAACGGTAATATTAAACTTGTGGTTTATTCATTTTTTTATTTGTTACTACAAAATATTAAAAACTAAAAATTTCATTAGTTTACCTTTATTAAAGTAAAAATGAGCAAAACGCGAAAATTTAAAATTAACTCCAAATGGAGTATATATGAATGGTTTTTCGCTTTTATTTTCTTCGGGGTTTTTTTTTGTGTATTTACAGATTTGCAGTTTATTTTGATCAATTGGTATAGAAATGGTTTTGACTTACTCCCAAATTTACTAATATGATTATTTAAATAAGCATATCATATAAGATATACGATGCATCAAAGGGTTAAAAGTGTGGATCAGAGGAACTCAATGATTAACCGCCTATGCATTCGGAGGACGTAGGGTTGTGTTCTGCCGTTAAAATCCATCAAAAACTTGCTTCACGAAAATGTATGACGAAAGAAAATGTTTCAGCAGACACTCTTACCCCCGTGGCACACTTCAACTAAGCTATGTGAGCGAGGCTAGCTATAGTTACATAGCCTAGTTGGGTTCGCTCGGGTGCCGGTCAATTTATCGTAAACAATTTATCGTGAACAATTTATCGTGAACAATTTATCGTAGAACAATTTATCGTGGGGGAAGGGGGAAGGGGGGGGAGAGGGAAAGGGGAAGGGGGGGAGAGGGAAAGGGGAAGGGGGGATAGGGAAGGGGGGAGGGTGGAGAGGGAAGGGGGGAGGGGGTGGCGGAAGGGGATAAATTATCGATGTTCGTCACACACACACACACACACACACACACACACACACACACACACACACATATATATATATATATATATATATATATATATATATATATATATATATATATATATATATATATATATATATATATATATATATATATATGTATATGTATATGTATTGTATATATATATATATATATATATATTAGAATGCCCATATGTGCAAAGTTGTAATTTCCGTTGCTCCCCGTCCATTTTCGTGAAGTTTAGGTCAAAAAAATAAGATTTAAAAAAAAAAGTAGGAATCTGTAGTGGAAAAAACCCAGCCGGTTTTTCATTGAAGTTTCAAAAATACACTTTAAAATGGTGAATCGCTTTAACTGTCCGTAACTCCTATAATATTTAATTTTTCGTTGATGGTCTAAAGACAACTTTTGTAGAGGATAACTAGACGAACATCTAATTCTCACGAAGTTTTGACCTACGGTTGAAATTTAATGCTTTTTTGGTCCCAAAACAGCGATTTTTTAAGAACATTTTCATGAATTATTTTCTTTAAATGTATTTTTTGCACTTTCTAAAGGGTGGAATATTTCTTCTGGTAAGCCTATGTTCTAGAGAATGAAATGTAGATTTATTTAAAAAAAAAAATTAAGCCGATCTAAAGTTATACGACATACATACAGACCGACAAACAGACAGATCCTAAATTTTTTGTCTGAAACGGATTTTGTACTGGTCAGAAGTATTGAAAAGTATATTTTTTTTTAAGTTTTTCCGATATTCTTATTTGTTATAAAACATTTTAACCCTTAATTTATGAGGTGAAAATCATATGCGTACATGATGAGGTGGTTTTCAATGGACTTGTTCTAATCACATACCAAATCCGTGCTTTTAACTCGGCACACAACACCATACTGTATGAAGGTACTGAAGATTTCAGAGTCACTGTGCTGAAAACATGAGAAATAGCAAAGAGAGAAAAGTCAATGTGGGTCCACTGGACCCACCTCATCAATTAAGTGTTAAAATACAAAATTTAATGGAATTTTTTTTTTGTTTCTTGAAATTGTTCATAATTTTTTGTTAAATATTCAATGAATTTTGCTTTCGAATAGCTTTGCATTGATATTTGTTTATAATGCTGTTCCAATGCATGCAGGATATACTGTTTTTGTTGCTCCTAGTGCGTTAGAACAGTATTATATTGAGTCATCAAAGCTACTCCACGCTCTGCTATATCATTAACAACAAGTAAATTTTTAATCATTGCCTTCGCAGCGATGTAGTTCTCGTCTTCCTCGTATGTTGCTGGATCGGCAGTCAAAAAATTGTTCCTTATACCAGTGATTTCTTGATTTAATATTTTATCAAAGAAAAAGTATGTGTTATTACTAACAAAATCGCACAATTCTGATGACTCGATATAATACTGTTCTAACGCACCAGGAGTAACAAAAACAGTATATCCTGCATGCGATGGAACAGCATTATAAACAAATATCAATGCAAAGCTATTCGAAAGCAAAATTCATTGAATATTTAACAAAAAATTATGAACAATTTCAAGAAAAAAATTAAAAAAAAACTCCATTAAATTTTGTATTTTAACCCTTAATTGATGACATTGACTTTTCTCTCTTTGCTATTTCTCATGTTTTCAGCACAGTGACTTTGAAATCTTCAGTACCTTCATACAGTATGGTGTTGTGTGCCGAGTTAAAAGCACGGATTTGGTATGTGATTAGAACAAGTCCATTGGAAACCACCTCATCATTTACGCATATGATTTTCACCTCATACATTAAGGGTTAAAATGTTTTATAACAAATAAGAATATCGGAAAAACTTAAAAAAAATATACTTTTCAATACTTCTGACCAGTACAAAATCCGTTTCAGACAAAAAATTTAGGATCTGTCTGTTTGTCGGTCTGTATGTATGTCGTATAACTTTAGATCGGCTTAATTTTTTTTTTTAAATAAATCTACATTTCATTCTCTAGAACAGTGGTTCCCAAAGTGGTCCCTACAGACCCCCAGGGGTCCCCGGGATCATCCAGGGGGTCCGTGGAAAATTAAAATTGATTTGGGGGTCCCTGAACAACGTCAGGGGGTCCGCGCAAGGTTTAATATAAAATAAAAATATCAGTTGTGGTCAACACAAAACTTTCTTTTACAAAATCTACGACCCTGCGCAATTTACGCTAGAGCCCTGTCGCGTTGTCAACCTAAAACGACCTCCCAATAAATTCTTGGTTTATTCAAAAATCTCAAAAACGTATAAAATTTGAGATAACTTGAGAACGGTAAAAGATATCAATTTACGGTAAATGGCAAAAAGGTAGAAAATTTTGACATCTCCAATTCTTCCTTAAACTAATTTGTCGAAAAATCGTTAGTTTGCAAGTAATTTGCAAAAACATATTTTTTTATATTTTAATCTAAATATCTCAATAACGGTAAAAGACAACGGATAACGGTAAGAAACAAAATTGTACAGAATGCCATTCTCATTAATTCAATTCATACATTTAGTCAGCAAAACCCCGTTAATTTTCGAAATAATCGCAAAAAACTGTTTTTTTTTGGAAATAACGGTTTATCTCGATAACAGGTTGAGATACCGAGTTATATCTAAAGACAAAAGTGTGGGAAATTTTATTTTCTCCAAGTTTTGTCATACTTAAGGCCACTAAAAAACGCGTAGTTTGGGAGTAAATCGAGAAAAACGAAATTGATAGGATCGTCCCAATTCAGGACCCAACATGCCTATAAAATTTCATGGCGCTAGCTCTACTAGTTTTTGAGAAATCTTGTACACAGACTGACAGACAGACAGACTGACAGACAGAAAGACATTTTTTTAATATGACTCCAATCGACTCAGGATTGATCGGGAAGTGTTTTTGCCATTAATTTTTTTTTGTATTTTAAAACAAAAGTTATAATTTCAATAAATACTTCTTCAACAAAATGTCTAATTTATATTTTATTTTTACATCACCATTTACCATTCAAGACATCAAAGTTAAATTTGTAATTTTTCTATTATGCATTTATGTAGTTTTTCACCCAGGGTCCGTGGGCAAGATTTGACTATGAAAAGGGGTCCGTGGGCAAGTTTTGACTATGAAAGGGGTCCGTGGGCCAAAAAAGTTTGGGAACCACTGCTCTAGAACATAGGCTTACCAGAAGAAATATTCCACCCTTTAGAAAGTGCAAAAAATACATTTAAAGAAAATAATTCATGAAAATGTTCTTAAAAAATCGCTGTTTTGGGACCAAAAAAGCATTAAATTTCAACCGTAGGTCAAAACTTCGTGAGAATTAGATGTTCGTCTAGTTATCCTCTACAAAAGTTGTCTTTAGACCATCAACGAAAAATTAAATATTATAGGAGTTACGGACAGTTAAAGCGATTCACCATTTTAAAGTGTATTTTTGAAACTTCAATGAAAAACCGGCTGGGTTTTTTCCACTACAGATTCCTACTTTTTTTTTTTTAAATCTTATTTTTTTGACCTAAACTTCACGAAAATGGACGGGGAGCAACAAAAATTACAACTTTACACATTTCATATATCTTGTGGGCAATCTAATATATATATATAACGTAAACATTTTGTCGTAAGGAATATTATTTTTACAAATTCGGGCGCCCGAATTTGTAAAAATAATATTCCTTACGACAAAATTTTTACGATAAATTGTCTTACGATAAATTGTTTTACGATAAATTGTTTTACGATAAATTGTTCTTACGATAAATTGTTCTTACGATAAATTGTTCTTACGATAAATTGTTTTACGATAAATTGTTCACGATAAATTGTTTTACGATAAATTGTTCACGATAAATTGTCCGCGAATCGGGTTAGCTCACCTCGTTGCACACTTGAGCTAAGCTACGCGGCGATACTTTCGGTAAATATATGCATTTTTCCACTTTATCTGCAGCCATTTTTAGATATAAATTATTTAACGCGATTGAAAATATTCCGCAAAAAAATTCAATTTTCACGTTTTCCTTACACTTTTATGTCCACAAAATACTACACTTTTGCAAACACCGATTCTACATGGTATAACGCCGAAAATATTTATATGAGAGTGTCAGCGATGCCAGCGAAGTCGTTCGCGTAGTTGAGGTCTGAACTACGCGAGCGAGCTTAGTCCGCGTATCCCATGACTACGCGATGTAGTTTCATAGTTTCGCTGAAGTGTGCGGTCGCCAATGCAAATGCTAAGGATTTTACTTTCAGCGAGAAACTTAGCTCACGTAGTTGAGCTCGCTTAGCTGAAGTGTGCGATGGGGGTTACACATGTAACAATCTCCCTCTTGAAAAAAAAAACTTTACAAATGTTGTATTTTCTACCTCCAACAAAACTTTACAAATCTGCAAAGCACATACCGTTAATATTCAACTGTTTTAAGTTTAAAATTTCTACATTCTGTGTAACTATGTTCTACAAAAATCGTAGTTTTTTATCAACTTTTGGAAAAGTAACGGTTGCTATAACGGGTACCTCCCACACAACTTTTTTTTTTTTTTTTAAATACAGTTTTTAGAAAATTTCCCGAAACGTATGCGCTTTTGGGAAAAATTGAATATAACAAAACTTAAAAGACATAAATATTTCTAAATTGTTTGCTTTAACGGGTTTTTTTTGCATCTCGATATGTGAAAAAATCAACGAAGTACATACAATAGAAGTATAATCGCCCATAATCCGCTAATAAATCAAATAGCGCGAAACACAGCTAGATTCTCTTTCGCAAATTTTGACTCTCTTTCTAATGGGATCCCCTGATATCATTACCAACCTGGTACGAGTAAATAGGGCAACCTTGTTTGAAGAAATAGGGTTGCCAACTAACCAAATCATCTGTTGATGTTTGAGGTTATGTTGAATGGTTCCTGAAATACTCCGCATTCGAAATGCCAAATATAGCGTACAAAACAAACGAGTCTATTTCAAAGGACGTGTTTAATTGATTCTAAATAAAAATTTTCAAAAACAAGAAAATTAATTAAATCACTAAATGAATTTGGTTTTGGTCAAATTTTTAATAATTTAATTTTTGTTAGTGATCAATAGGGCTGCCAAAAATATGCATTTGCATATTTCTTCTCCTTATGATTTCGGCTCCAGGAGTTTTTTATTCATCTGAATCAATAAGTTTAGAAGCGTCACTTGTTGTTGCATATTTCACATATTTGACACGTTAGTGCATATTTGTATATAAATGCATATTTAGTTGCATATTTTACAACTTTCATGAAAACCAAAATTTTTTTTTGTGCAATTCAAATTATAGTTCGACTGTTTCAGCTAGAATAAATATTAAAAATAAATAAATGTGTGTTTTTACTTTCTACGAAGTATATAAAAAAAGTATTGTATTCATGCAAAATGTCAACCTCTTAATTTTGCCTAAAAAACATTTCCCGATAACTCCTTAGTCGATTGGAGTCATATTACAAAAATGTCTTTCTATCTGTAAGTCTGTGTACAAGATTTCTCAAAAACTAATATAGCTAGAGCCATGAAATTTTATAGGCATATTTGGTCCTGGAATGGGACGATCCTATCAACTTTTGGTGGAAATCCGTTAACCGGAAGTAACCAAAATGGCGGCTTTGTAAAAACCCCAATTGGTTTTTCTCAATTTACTCCGAAACTACGCATTTTTAGTAGTGTTAAGTATGACAAAACGTGGAGAAAATAAAATTTCCTACACTTTTGTCTTTTGCTAGAACTCGATATCTCAAACTGTTACCGAGATACACCGTTATTTCAAAACATAACAAAAGCTATAATTGCCAATCTGGGGCCCTATTACCGAACTCGATTCGAAAGTTCGCTCGTACGATTTTCATACACGAATTTGTTTTCAGTTGGTATTACTGAACCCGTTCGTAACGTGTTATTAGTATTGCCGCAGTTTGTCTCGATTTTCACAATCACAGCTAACTTCATGTCAAATAGTACCAGCGCGTATTTCAAAACTTTTAATTTCGTGGAAAAAGCAACGATGTTTAGTGTGGCGAATTTTGAAATGGATTCGGACAGTGACGAGGAAAATGTTGCTCTAACTCGAAAGAGAATACGGGACAGTTCAAACCCTATAGAGCTTCCAAATTCCAGGTAAAGAACAAAAAAATATTCGTAAAAATTGAACTTGAAAAAATTTCTTGTACCTTTTTGTAAGGTTTATCAGATTATATCGAATTTCAAAGGAGGCTTTTAAATCCCTGCTGGATGAAATCTCTCCACATTTAAAACCAGTGGGTAGATCATCATCCATTCCTCCGATACTGAAAATCGCAGCTGCTTTAAGATTCTTCGCAGAAGGAAATTACCAACAAAGCTGCGGCCAAGATTTGACAATTGGATTTTCTCAATCAGCTATTTCTGAAAGTTTAAAGGATATTTCTTGTACACAAAATAATGTCCTCTAAACATAAAATATAATTTGTAGAAAATTGGGCAAAATACCAACAAAAAACTTACATTTTATCACAGCGATATTCTTCATAGCCATCACTCGTTAAGTAAAATGTCATCGAATGAAATACACGATCGAAACGAGTGAGTCACATACGAATTCGTGTCCCATGATACCATTTATTCGAATTCGTGTGCCACACGTTTCGAATCGTGTTCGGTAATAAGGCCCCTGGCAATTATTGAAAACCCGTATGGTGATTTAAGTGAATGGCGAACAGTTTTATCAAAATTCCAAGTCAAACTTTCCAATAAGATTTTTTAAAATTTGTTCCAATCGGATTTTGATGTATGGTAGTTTTATGTAGAATAATATTCTGAATAACTTTTGTTCTTGGACTTTTTTGATAAGATGTACCGTTTTTGAGATATTCGCAAAAATCGTTTTCGTTCGTATGGGGGGTACCCCCCCCCCCCCCCCCCCCCTCCCCCCCTAATGGTCCATTCTTGCCCATGAACGAACTTAGCCTCGCATTTTACGAAAAATGGATCCACGCAAAATTTCAAGAAGTCTCTAGCTCAATCCGTGCGCCCGCAATCCGCGCCACAGACAGACGGACGGACGGACGGACGGACGAACAGACGGACGGACGGACATGCTAAATTCAACTTTTTTTATCATTCTAAACACACTGGTGTAATTCATTTTTTTGTGTGATGACGGGATCTTGGCGTTACAAACGGTAAGGCAAATCTAATATACCATTTGGTTTCATCGATTCTACTACCATTTTTCGGCCGATTTACTACGATTTCGAAGATCAAAAATCTCACAACCCTGAACACAACTATAATGCTGGGAGCGAAATATCGTTCTAACTAGTAAAATGCATACTTACATGTGTGTGTGCATCATACCAAAAAGCCATCGCTCGAGGCTTTCATTCATTTTTATGCGAGACCCACAAACCGCTTTGAACAAGAAGCGACAACTTAAATAGAAATCATTATCGTTCCCAAGAAACAGAGTCGGAAACCACAGCAAACGCTTTTTCCGTTAAGAGCGAAAAGAACGAAATAACATGACATTCAATACATCAGATTCAATACACACAAAGGAGGAGCATAAAAAGAGTATAAATGTGAAATCTGTACTACAAGCAGCAAACACAGCATAACAGCGGCAGTGAAAATTTAGATTTTGATTCTTAAAAAGATAATTGAACATAGTTTAACATAACAAAATACCCTAAACAATGCTTTAATGTAGGCCGGATCTTATAACACAGTTTCTGTTCGGATGTCACCACAAATTATCGAGTTTCATCGATTGTAAATTTGTTATCATGGCAGCAAGCCGATTTTCTAATTTGTACCCCCATAACCAAAATCCAAGACGTATCCACGTCAAAAAGCATACGTACCGAGTTAACTAATGATTGAATGCACTTAACACTCTTTACAAAATAAATAAAAGAAAAAACTTAGCACTTTCACGGACCCAAAAGCACGTGTCTCCATGTTTTTGCATCATTCCCATGGCAAAAATGTGAATGCTCTTAAATCGAAATAAAAGTTGGCACCTGATGGCAGGACGTTCAAATATTTCGGTAAATTCGTTCCATTTTCCAAAGTCATTTCGAAAGAAGAGCACGTGCATCAATTATATACGTAATTTTGAAGTGAGTGGTTGAGTTTGTGCTTCGTTAATAAATTTTCATCATTTCCGTGGTGAGTATAACTTTTTATATTTTTATACCCGTATGGTGAAACCAAAGGATATATTAACTTTGCCTTACCGTTTGTAACGCCAAGATCCCGTCATCACACACAAAAATGAATTATACCAGTGTGTTTAGAATGATAAAAAAATTGACTTATGCCATAATGTAAAGACTTTATAGTGGTGCCACGAGTATTTATACATTAACTCACCAGATCGCGTTGCATGTACCTCCAATTGATTTTGTTTCGGCGAGAGAGCAAAGCTCTTTCTGTTGTGAGCATAATCAATTGGTGGGTGCGGTGATGCTATTAGCAGCGGCAGGGAAACGAGGCATAGGCGATTGTTGTGTGTTGTTTTGTATCAATGAATTTTTTTCTTTGCTTCCGTTTTAAATTGTTTGTATTGGATGATTCGGCCGAATAACGTGTTTTCTTGCAAAATAAAATGACCTATTTTAGGGAAATTCGGTGGACTTGAAATTCAAGACGAGAACTATGGTGGAATTTTTTTCAGACGCCATATAAAATCTTTAATTTTTTGGCTGATTTTGATTGCTTTTCTCCTGAATTGGAAAGCCTTTTTTGACCTTTAATTTTAGAAACGGGAAGTTTTCTGCATTTTTTTTGTCGTTACTTTCCCTTTTTTCGCATTGTTACTGCCTTTCAACTGCCTATTTATTTCTTTTATTTTAAATCGCAGGAACATAGTCAAAACGAATTTGACTATCCAAGATCTGTGTAATTCACAACCTACATAACAATGTGATATATCTGGGGATACATTTGTAATTATTTTTTGAATGACATTAGGCTCAAACATAATATCATCTACTTTCTCCTCGAAAGGCGCTAAAAGGAGTTTAATGTTTTTTTTCGAATTTTTCACTAGGCATCACTAAATTTCCATAATGCTGAGATTCTGGATTTCTAGTAGTATACGCTTTAAATTTAAGCAAAATATCATTTGGTCTTTCAATATTACTTTTATCTACAGCATGTTCAGAACACAAACCACATTTAAATTTTTTATCGATTTTAAAAGATACAAATCCAACTAAGTATAACAATGAGCAAACCTGAAGCTTTTGAAAACTTTCCTTTTCTTCATTAGGAGTTTTTATAATAGTAGAAATAACTTTTTCAGCATCAGTATTATCAGTATCCAAATCATTATTTTCAGAAATAATTTCATTAGAATTGCCTGTTTCATTATTAGGTACCGTTGGAACATATGAAGCTAAGGACAACAAATTATGCGACTTTGAGTCATTGTAGCCTGAAAACTTAGCAGCGGACATATTTTGAAAACATATTTGTTTTAAACTTTTATTAAGACGATAGGCAGATGGATTTTGCTCATACGATCCCTTGTTGCTTCTTAAGTTGGATATAGTATGTTCTAGTGGGCCTTGATTTATATGACTAGTACAAAAGTACTTCTGTTCAGAACAAGTCTTTGAAATATATATCCACATTAGTGAGTCTTTGGGACTCATTTCAACTTTGCTTTGGATGCCACCAAATGGAAATCAAGTCCGTTTACATCTGGACGAACGTGCTCACATAACATTATGTGAAAAAAAAATATTCTAATACTGTTAAATTTAGTGTTTTATATATAACTTTCATATGAGTACGCGGGACTCATCCTAGGTGTTTTTGTTTGTAAATTAACCCAGGATGATTAGGGTTAAACCGTCAAAACAATATGGCCTTTTCATGGTTCCAGTGCTTCTCCAATTACTTATCCAGATTTTAGAATCTCGTTTGTTTGTTTTGATTTCCTGATTCTCGTCAGAGTAAGCACACAAATTTGGATTAAGTTATCAAAAAGTGCGTTCATTCTAGATATAAAGGATCCAGTAGAAAGTGCTACCATTTTCGATTCACCTGTATAGCAATTACATGTAACTGCCGCAAAAACTGCTGCGGAAACATTAGCGCTGAAAATTTGTGTATCGAGTTTGACCGACATCTTGTCGAAGTTGTCCGGCCATTTGTGCTTTGGGGTAAGACGATGTAAAACACGAACAGCGCTTGATTCCATACAATACATTTTGTCTAAAATTTTCCAAGAAACCCTATCATTTTCTATTATGATATCATTGTTTATAAGGCAGTTCCGAACACTTTTAAATAAGTGAGGGATGTCAAAAAAGAAAAAAAGTTTCCTTTGTTCTACCTGTAACCATGGTTTTTCGGGAGTAATTCCAAGTATAGTATAGGCTTTCCGATTCGTACTACCTTGGTCACAAGTAACACCGACTAAATCAAAATTGGTTTTACTTACCACAGAAATGGTATGTAAAATTATATCAGCGAGAGCAGAACCAGTCGGGGAGCCCACATAATAACCGATAATTTGTCTCCAATTTTTATTTACGCCTCGTAGCATAAAAATTACTACCTCTTTCTCAATTTTGTTCTTTCTCCTATTTTCACCAAAATCTTGAAAACCATGGACCAAATCTTCTCTAGAATCATACTCGAGTTCCTTTTTAATGGCCATCCCATCAAAAAGCAATATACATTTTCTGTCCAAATCAGACATTTTTTCTGACATTTCAGTCAACATTGAAACAACTGAGTTACATATTCCTGTTTCAAATTTCATCATCGAATGCCATCGAATAATGGTAGTGACAGATGGGATAGAGAAGCCAGTTTTTAAAAGAGATTTATAAAAACATGGAGACTGCATATAATATTTTAAATAAAGTTCTTGTTCGGCAGGACTCCATATTGAATTCGGACGATGAAATAATTGGGAACATAGAAAAGTATAAACATTATCTTTGAATTTTTCATCAACATATTCTTTAACAATATCTTTGTCCTTCTTGTCCTTCTTTTTTTGGGAATAGAAAATAAAAATCTAGGTACAGTATTTTGTTTTATTTCGGTAGGAGAGTTATAATATGAAAATTTTTTTGGGGAAGGAAATTGCAACTCGTTAATATCTTCATTAAGTGGCAGCAGTGGCAAAGAATAATCTCTTACATAAGTTTTTAGAGAACCGATTGTTCTATTTACTGTAATATCATCTTGATGAAGGTAAGTGGTATTAGCATTATTGTCTTCCTGAAAAATTTCTTCAGAACTAGAAAGGTCCAAAACATCACAATTTTTGGATGTTATAGTGCTAGTGGGCTTCGACTTTGAAAATGAAGACATTTCCATAGAACCTGAAACCCCCACTGCAATCGAGTCTTTTGATATAATGCTACTATTGGGTTTCGGTGGCTTGTAAAATGTAGTAGTTTCATGATTTTTTATCAAAACAGCCTTGCATAAAGGATCTACAAAAATTTCCGAACAATTACAGATAGCATCCCCAAAAGATTTCAATAAAGCGCATTTCCACAAAACTTTTCGAAACCCATTAATAACGAGATCTTTTTCGTAGAAATGATTTTCGCAAAATTTTATACATTTTCCAACTTCCGATTTTGTTTTCAATGTGGTATCTCCAGAATGTTTTATCCAAACATCACGCCTCTCATCGTCTGGCAAAGAAAAATACCCTAAATAGGAGCCAGATTTGTATGAGTTTTCACACATGAGGTAAGAACAGCGAGTCATTATTACTATAAAAAGATTCCTCTAATAAAATAATAAACTTGAATCAAAGTCAGAAAGGAATAGCCGAGTGAGCGAAACAATTCGTAACTTTTGAGCGAAACAATTCGTAACTTTTCCAATATCGTACAAAATGCCTCTACTTCACGCAAAGTCGAACCGCAAAATGGGAATCTCTGTGCCCAATAAATATTCTACAACCAAAAAATGCATAAATATTCTACGAAGGTACCGCACATATATTCTGCTTTTTGTATGTGTGGTATTCGAAACAATAAAATCACACCATTTCCATTGCATCGATAAAAAAGCTTTTTCCACTCGTGCTTTCACGTTTCTCAGCACATGCTCGTATGACTTTAAAACTTCTAAGAGCTTTCTCTCTTTCATGCACAAAACCTGCAGCGCCTTCCAGTGAGTCAATGAAGAAATACTTTAATACTGATCTTGGTACCCTATAAAGTCTTTACATTATGCTTATGCCGTCCGTGTCCGTCCGTCTGTCTGTCCGTCCATCTGTCTGTCTGTGGCGCGAATTGCGGGCGCACGGATTGAGCTAGAGACTTGAAATTTTACACAGATTCGTTTTTCGCAAAATGCGAGACTAAGTTCGTTAATGGGCAAAAATGGACCATTAGGGGGGGTACCCCCCATACGAACGAAAACGTTTTTTGTAAATATCTCAAAACCGGTGCATCTGATCAAAAAATTTCAAGAACAAAAGTTATTTAGAATATGATTTTACATAAAACTCTCATACATCAAAATCCGATTGGAATAATTTTTAAAAAATCTTATTGAAAAGTTTGCCTTCAAAGAGGAATTTTGATACAACTGTTCGCCATACACTTATATCACCATACAGGTTTTCAATAATTGCCAGATTGGTAATTATAGCTTTTGTTATGTTTTATGTTTAGAATAGATATTGTAACTAATTAATTTATTATTAAAACTGTAAAAATTATAAAAAGTCTGGAAAAGAACTATTCAATAGTTTTGGTTTTAAAAAGAAAAAAACTTCGTTTTTCGTCATTCCCGTGACGTCATTCTCGTGTTTCGCTGTTAGTTATGGGAATGACGATAATGTCACGGAAATGACTTATGTTTGGTATTAACTTTTATATGTTTGTTTTTTTAAAGATTTCCTAAGTTGTAATCAATGCGAAATACTTACATCCTTATTTAGTATTATGGGACGACGCAAAACCGCTGGTAGATACACGCAGAAAAAGAGCGTCATTCCCGTGAAAACGATTTTTTTTTGAAACTCTGAAAATCGAAGGACCAGTTTTTAAAAACATAAAGTATTTCATTATTTATCGATCTAATGAATTATATGTTATTATTTCGTTGAACTGACCATGGAGACATTTTCGACCTACAAAAGGAGCTCTTTCCAGAGAATCACCCATATCTTGCTGTCTATCAGCCTGTTAGTCTCTTAATCTGTGAGTCTATTAGTCTGTCTACAAAATTTCTCGAATATAGCTAGCAATATGAAATTTTACATGGACATTTGGTCCTGGAATGGGACGATCCTGTCATCTTTTGGTGGAAATCCGTTATCTTTAAGTAACCAAAATGGCGGCCATTTAAGAATCACCGTATCGTTTTATGCTGTTTGTTCCGAAGGCACGCGTTTTCTAGTAGTCTAATGTATAACAAAAGGAAGTAACATTTCCAACAGCTCTGTATTTTGCTAGAACTCGACATTTCTAACCAGCGGTAGGATTCTTGGCACTTATAACGATGTAGTTATCCACAACGATGTCGTTATCCATAAATACGAATAAGAGCTTTTACGTTTGTGGTAGTGATATAAAATGGCGTTGTATTTGTTTCTCGCTATCAACTTTCCAATAAAATTACCCTCCGCAACACTGATCCTTCCAAAACGAATTTTCATAACGACTGCTCTCGTACCAGTCGATAAACACTTATGTTTGAGTTTCATCCACTTAAGAATGTTGTTTAATTGTTGTCGCGTTGGCAAAAACGAAATAAAACGTTGAATGCGTCCCTTAATTGTCTAAACATTACTCTCATTTGCGTTTTCCTTAAAAAAACGAAATTAAATTCGCCTTTACTTTGTGATCAAGTTGATATTTTCAAACTGCTGATGAAAAGAGATCTTTCACGCACAGCGAAATGAAAATTACTCTTGCTTGTGGAGGCCAACAGCGGAAACCGGTTGTAGTGCGGAAAGAGGGAGGGAAACACATGTTGGCAGCAAGAAAGTGCAGTAACATTGAATTGAATCAAAATTGCTGACAGCAAAAAAAAAAATCTTTTGTATTTAACCTCTTCTGTGACATTTCTGTGACATTTTTTTTTGTGATTGTTAAAATTTTTTCCCAAAAACGTAAAACCTTTTCATTTGGCTAATCCGGGGAAATTCTAAAACGATTTTCGGAGACTTTTCTATTTTGTTTTTCAAAGGAAAAACAAAAAAAGTGTGCGGAAATCCATCTAGAATTGTATAAAAAACTGCCGGCTAGCCGCTCGACTTATATAAATACTTCTCACAGCTAAATATTACACTTTTTCGAAAGAAAATTGTTATTTGTTTACTTTTCAAAATATGTCGAATTTAAAACATATTTTAAATTTACCGCTACTGTCAGGATTGTATTTAAATTTTCGTCGCCAGAGGGAAAATTAACCACCTGTACAAAATAATACCCTTAGCGAACTTTCCAGATCGTTATTTATCGAATTTGCCTAGAATCCTACTGCAGTATCGAACCAGTATTAAAAAAGCAAGGTGTCTGTCTCGTAGAGACGGCCAGAAGACGTGGATCCGCCTACAACGATCGCCAGTAGATATTTAAGTAAGAAATTTTATTGAAAAGGAAATTAAGGAAACAAAATTTTATTTAAAACATAACAAAAGCTATAATTGCCAATCTGGCAATTATTGAAAATCCGTATGTTGATTTAAGTGAATGGCGAACAGTTGTATCAAAATTCCAGTTTAAAGTCAAACTTTCTAATTAGATTTTTTTAAATTTATTCCAATCGGATTTTGATGTATGGGAGTTTTATGTAGAATCATATCCTAAATAACTTTTGTTCTTGCACTTTTTTGATAAGATGCACCGTTTTTGAGATATTCCGTTTCACCATACGGGTATAATAATTTTATTTATAATTGGTTTATGATAAGAGAAGTGTGAAATAAATATCATACATACAGTGTTCAAAACGCTCCCATTTCTAGTCTTTCGTTCAAATTAAACGAAGGTTTTACATAAATTTACTATTTCATCGATTCTACTACTATTTTTCGGCCGATTTACTACGATTTCGGCGATCAAAAATCTCACAACCCTGAACACAACTATAATGCTGGGAGCGAAATATCGTTCTAATGCTACATTTACACGAATGACAAATTTGTCATTTTTTTCTTGTCATTATGTTAATTCCCGTGTAAATGGCATAATTTTTGTAATTTTTTCTGTCAGAAAATGTCAATCTCTCATAAAAGAATGAACTTGTCCATTCTTTTATGCCAGATTGTCATTCGTGCAAACGCAATTTTGTCATAACTAATATTGCGTTTGTACGAATGACAATCTGGCATAAAAGAATGGACAAGTTCATTCTTTTATGAGAGATTGACATTTTCTGACAGAAAAAATTACAAAAATTATGCCATTTACACGGGAATTAACTTAATGACAAGAAAAAAATGACAAATTTGTCATTCGTGTAAATGTAGCATAACTAGTAAAATGCATACTTACATGTGTGTGTGCATCATACCAAAAAGCCATCGCTCGAGGCTTTCATTCATTTTTATGCGAGACCCACAAACCACTTTCAACAAGAAGCGAAAACTTAGATAGAAATCAACCACAGCAAACGCGTTTGCTGTTAAGAGCGAAACTTTTAAGAGTGAAAAGAACGAAATAACAAGAGATTCAATACATCAGATTCAATACACACAAAGGAGCATAAAAAGAGTATAAATGGTAAATCTGTATTACAAGCAGCAAACATAGCATAACAGCAGTGAAAATTTAGATTTTGATTTTTAACAAAATAATTGAACATAGTTTAACATAACAAAATACCCTAAACAATACTTTAATGTAGGCCGGATCTTATAACACAGTTTCTGTTCGGATGTCACCACAAACTATCGAGTTTCATCGATTGCAAATTTGTTATCATGGAAGCAAGCCGATTTTCTAATTTGTACCCCCATAACCAAAATCCAAGACGTATCCACGTCAAAAAATCTATTGTTTGTGATTGGCTGCAATACTGACAAATTTCGGAGTTTTATTGTATGCAATGAGTTGAAGAGAACTTTGTCTTTCACTATCCGCTATCTTTTATCGTTATTGAGATATTTTCATTCAAAGGTAAGACAATAGATTTTTGCAAGGAATTCGCAAACGGTTGTTTTTTTTTAAAAAGCAACGTGTCTGTCTCGTGGAGACGGCCAGAAGACGTGGATCCGCCTACAACGATCGCCAATAGATATTTAAGTAAGAAATTTTAGTGAAAAGGAAACTAAAGAAACAATTTGTTTGACCGTAATGTTACGTTTAGACCTGCCTTACACGTTCAATATTTTTGCTTCAATATATTGAAGGGTATTCAAAATCGTATGGATCGCTTCAATATAGTCCTTACACGTTCAATATATTGAACACAACCAAAATATTTTTCAATATATTGAAAGTATAAGATGGCCATTACGGGATGTGCCTTTCCGTTTGGTGAATTTCGGCATCTTGTACCTAAAAATCAAATGTCACTTGCAACACAACGAACAAATGTTTGATTCTAAAATTGTATAGGGCATTTTCATAAATATACTCGGAAGATGCGCAAATTGCACAAAACATTTTCTTCCATCTGCCCGTAATACTTAGTTGTTCAGTAAAGAAGGATCTCCATTACCATGACTTCTGTAACTGCAAAAAAATGCAGAAAACTAGAGCAAGATAGACTTATATAGATCTAAATAGGAATGACTGAATACAAGTATAAACGCTTTCCCTTCCAGTTTAACAACTTTGTAGCAATCATATCAAACCTTATGCTATGAATATAAGGTTCAAATTAGCATAGAAATAAAGCTGAAAAATGACAGCTACGCTATAATAGCACTTTGTATGTGTCTGTGCTCACTATTCACTTACAGGAACAATGTGTGATTGTAGTAGAAATCGCGATAAAAAAAAGTTCAAGTCCGTCAACTGCAACCATAAAATCGCCATAAAAAAAGAGGGGAAATTATTTTTGCAGTTGCCGACAAATTTTTGCAGTTGATTCTTATCTCCCTTTCTCGCCAAGGTATCTTCACATAAATGTGTCTCTATTTTTTTGCAGTTGGAAAAAGTCATGGTAATGGAGGGCGGCCTTAATTTGCGAAAGTAAACTAACTAAACGAATAACATATAGCTGGGTTTATTATTATCAAAATCTTTTGTGTTATTTGCAGAACTTGCATTCATGAAAACGCCCATAGATGAAAAACAAATAAAAATCAAATTAAAATAAAATTACACGATAAAAACAACAAAGCAATTTCAATTTACAGCAACTAAAATCTTAAACACAATCCGCCTGCTCACACACAGTGGCGGTCCTAGCCAAATTTTTAGGTGGTGCGAGATCTCAAAGTGACGCCCCTCCAAATACAAAATTTTAGTGTTCTTTCTATGCAGTTGCTTACTCGTCATTTTGCTGCACAGAATT
The DNA here is from genome assembly GCA_964034945.1 of Chrysopilus asiliformis. Taxonomy (NCBI): domain Eukaryota; kingdom Metazoa; phylum Arthropoda; class Insecta; order Diptera; family Rhagionidae; genus Chrysopilus; species Chrysopilus asiliformis. The sequence goes on along the minus strand of OZ035960.1, from coordinate 72,974,258 downwards.
TACATTGAGACAAAATTGAATGTAATTTTTCACATCTATAAACAGTATCAGACGACCAAATATCTATGGTATATATGAGACGACAACTTTTACAGATGAGAAATAATACAATTAATATTTTGTTCGACAACTTTTATTTAAACTTTTTGCTGCAGACATTAATCACTAATGAAAATTTAAAAAAAATAAAAGGACAACCAATTTGATAAAAAAAACTTAGATGACCACCTTTCTAGCTTTTGGGCTTGCAAATTTTTTTATTAAGTCGGAATAACTTAACTCCTGGGAAATAGCATTTTCTATGGATAAAATTCCAAGATCTGACAGCCTTTCCTGACACATAGTAGAACGTAGGTAAGTTTTTACAAGTTTTAATTTACTGAAACTTCGTTCTCCTTTAGCGACAGTTACAGTCAACAAGATACGTAGCGCTGTCCACACATTCGGAAAAATATCCTGCCAATCATTTTGTTTAATAAGTCGAAGAACTTTTAACGGGTCTGCTGATTGAAGATCCTTTAATAATGGGTTCAGACTCATAAGTTCCTCAACCAATTCACAACCAGGCACGTCACATTTATCCTCATCGGTTAACTTGATTTGCAAATCAGCACAGGCTTTTTGCAATATGAACTTTTCAGGAATTATTTTGATGTTATATAAAAACCGCCATGTATCATTGAATTTTGATAGTTGTCTAAATCGAGTGACCAATGCATTCTCAATTGTATCAATCATTGGGTAAAAAACGTTCTATATTCGCACTTAAACACATAAAACTGACACAACTGGTAACAACAGTGTGTGGACTCGAGATGTTGTTCAGCGTTGTCGTTACAACTGTGGGTGGAAAGGCCCATTCATTTGGGCGCCCGATCGGTCGTCGGTCAATAACGAGTCGGTGGCGTCGGTCGCGTTTCGGTTGATTTCGGCGCCTCCTTATGACGGCGCCCGGTGCGGTCGCACCGTTCGCACCGCCCTAGGGCCGCCGCTGCTCACACAACTCGTATACAGAAATTAAGGAAACACTGGGCAATCAAGAGAAACAATCAGGTAAAATGAATACCTGATTGTTTCTCTTGAACCAGAACAACCCATTTAGAGAAGAGAAACAATCAAAAGTAAAAGCTTTCACTCAACCTCAACATCAGTGATGCGCATTTGATACATTTGTATCAATTTCGATACTTCTTTTTCATAAATTTCACTTTTGATACAAAGATACATTTTTCCCTAAATATCATGAAATTGATACTTTTTTTTAAAAAATTACAGTAAAAGATTTTTTTAAAATTAAAATTGTATCAGTCAACATTATGCGGAAGTTGGTAAACACTACACAAATTATCGTATTATCCTGAACTCAGCCTGCCTGTAATCTTAAGCAAGAAATAAGCCGTATTGCTATGTAAATACAATTAATTTTCCTGAATATGTGCAGACCACAGATATCCTACTACTAGATCAAGCCATTTGCTATCTCAAATGAGCCACTGAAACGTCAAAAAGCTATGACGAAAAAAAGGGAAATTAAAATTCTGGAAAAAAATGCTTATGCAGGTCCTCGATGGAATATTATTCAATCCCTATACCGATTATTCATGTTAATATTCAGAGCTACCACATACATTAATATGCAATTCCCTAAACCTGTGTATAAGTCTTATGAGTTCGACGTAAAACATATAATTCAAGTGTTATTGAGTTTGTTAATTCGAACATCTGACATCACTAAAGTTCGAAAAATAAATGAGACAACCATAGTCACGCTGTCCCATATTTTTGCTATGGAATTGTTCGAGTGCCGCGATCTAGTAGTACGATATCTGTGGTGCAGACGAATAACACGGACAATTTCAGAACTAACAACCCTATTCTGGTGACTAGCAGTGATCGATGACTAGTCACAGCTCGGTCACAAAAGCTTCAAATTCTATGGACTTATGATCTGTGACTTAAGGGTCACAACGGCAGAATAGCGCCAATGAAATGTTTTTTTTGTTATACGTTTGATTTTTTGTATGTGATTATATAGAAGAATCGACCTGCTAGTTTTGAAATTATAACAAATAATCTGAAAATTATGATTTTTTTCCGAAAATAAAATTGTTACTGCTTTTTTTACGTTTTTACGTCTTTTCCTTAGGTTGATACTTTTTGATACTTTTTTCTGAAAAATTGATACAAAAATTTTTTTATCATGCGCATCACTGCTCAACATACTTCGTCGTGTTCTCTTTCCTGTGCCTCTTCCAAATATTCAATACCACAAAGAAAACATAAAAAGAGTATAAATGTGAAATCTGTACTACAAGCAGCAAACATAGCATAACAGCGGCAGTGAAAATTTAGATTTTGATTCTTAAAAAGATAATTGAACATAGTTTGACATAACAAAATACCCTAAACAATGCTTTAATGTAGGCCGCATTTTATAACACAGTTTCTGTTCGGATGTCACCACAAACTATCGAGTATCATCGATTGCAAATTTGTTATCATGGCAGCAAGCCGATTTTCTAATTTGTACCCCCATAACCAAAATCCAAGACGTATCCACGTCAAAAAAAAATATGAAAATTCAAAATTTATACTTTTCACTGCAAATGGATATATTTTACCGTTATCGAGATATTTTAGAGTTTGTAAAAAAATATATTTTTATACACACTAATATTTTACTTATAATGTAAACCGCACTGGGATGTAAATTTTGTATAAGAAAGTCATGTGATGTTCACATAAGAGTGCTACCGTTATATCTTCAAAACTAATGGGGGGGGATTGAAAAGAACGATATCTCAGTTTTATGCGTGCGTCAACTTTTTTAAATGAATATATCAAGTACTTAATTTTGTTATCAAGTACGTACTATTAAAATATTTGAACTTTAAATTTCAAAGTTCTGCAATTTTAACTGTTTTGACCTTCGTAGCATTTCTTGGTATCACGTAAGGTACTGTTATACATAAGTTTCGACTTGATTAATGGGGGAAGTTTAAATATACAGCTAAAATTACTCTTGGCTTTCCAAAATACTACACGAAAAGCTCAAAATTGTATGTACAGCCGACGGGTATCTAGTTGAGTTGAATGAAATCAGTGGACCCTCATACAAAAATCAATTATAGTGCACTGAATTGCTCTAAAACGATCTATAAAAAACGACTCGTTTTGAGAAAAATATTTGTTATGAAATTGTAGAGCTTTTTCGAATATTTGTTTCTCTCGAAACCATATCCATTCAAGTGAAACAAGTTTGCAATTTGTAGTACGCCTACCTTTGGTTTTGGTTAGTTCTTGTGATGCAATAATATATCCATTATATCAACACTTTGTGCTGTTTTTTATTGTTAACCTAGCTATTATAGGCTCCAACACGATTACGAATGATGAAAAAACTCCGTTGGATAGCCAATAATTAAGAAACTTATCATTTGCGACACGCCACACAATGCACTAAGTTTTTCATTTATTGAAAAATGAAATATAGATAAAAAAAACTCAACGAAGAAAAATTATTTAAATCAAACCATTTCGATTATGTATTACTATAAAAACCATAAGATCATTTAAATAATTATTCCATTGTTATTTTCGGTTTACCGGTATTCCAAAAATCTATTTTTTTAGTTGTAACTGCGTTTCAATTTATTATTATAGTTATCACTGCCATTCCATTTTTAAACACCTTAGCGACTATTTGACAAGAATCATATATTTAATATCATTTTTTTAATCAATTTGGGCGCCTATATGCAGTCACACAACCGTCAATTCGTAAACTACACATGACAGAAGTTATGAAGGGACTAAAAAGGTTGTCCCAAGAACCGATCTGTGTGGTTGAATCCAAGCCCAGTATGCCGCCTTTTTATGGTTCGCTTATATACTTTGCATTCTATCTCTCTTCTCCGACTATCTTGTCTTACTGTTCCGTTACATTCAATTGATTTGCTTAAGTTATTTTACGTTTTTATATAAAGTACATTTGTGGACAGTGGTTAAAGCGAGACCGAAACATGAAATCTTAAGTATATACATATTTTACATAGCCTTCTGCATTAAAAGTCATGCTCCGATATGTTATTAGTAGTGAATGCAGGCCAGCTATAAAACCAATGTATACAATATAGCTAGAGACTTCAAATAAGATGTTAATAGAAGATAGTCCAGATTAACTGCTTTAAACAAAAAATATGTAACGTCATGGCGAAAAATTCATCAAGTACTGAAATTCGCAAATATTAAATAATATAATTTTACTTTTTATTCAACATTTGCCATTTTTCGTATTTCAGTTATGTACAAAACCAGGTATTTGGGTAACCCTTTTCATCTTCATTTAGCTTTAAAATATGTCAACTGAGCAGGTAAAAAAACGATCATCATCTTTATTTGACACGAAGATTGCAAAAAAAAACTAGAAGTCGACAATTAAGGTTCTTACTCTGCGTTGAGAATAATTGCTATTCAATTAAACACATTTAAAAAAATTTTCTTTTTGAGAATTCGATGCTTTTTAAAATCAAACTCAATTCCATTCTGTATTAAATCATTTGAGTTCTATGGAAAGGCAATATCCTTTTGCGGTTATATTACTTGACCTTTCATAGACGAATTTTTCGTTTAACTATTATTGCCAACATATTTCCCTTTCTATCGATATAAATTTTGATTCAATTTTATTAAGTACGTAAGCATTTGTATTTCAGGTCAAAAATTGACATTTCTCACCGATTTGCCCACTTTATGTGTTCTGAAGAAACTTCACCTATCACAATTGTTAATTCATAAACTTTTGAATTATTTTGAAAAATTATCGAGGGGAGACTTGATGATAGTTTATTGCGATAGCCAAGGTATAATTCACTGTTTTTTAAAGCCAGATCATCAACCAGACTTTATATATATAATTTATAATTGGGTGACACAAATTCGCTTAAATGCGGTAGTTCGGCTCATTGAATGGTCAATGCTGCACGGAAATAAATGATCACATTCTGTGTATATAAAATTAACATACTACAGTCTTGTGTCGTTTTACTCACCAGGCACCTTTTTCAGGAGTCCGCCTCCGCTTCTCTTCGCCTTCACATATGTTATAGTACTCGAAAAACTAAGCCACATCTGCTTTTTTATATTTCCATATATTCGGTTTTAAGGGAGATTTTTTTCGGCGTATGGTGTGTATGGTGTGCTTCCTCACTGCTCGATTAGCCCAAATTTTAGGGAATGGAAAGCCTGTTCTTAGACCAAATTTGGGGGATACGGAGTCCCTTACTGAAAGAATTGCGATCAAATAGGATCTGGGAAACGCTTAGTCCCTTCAAGGGACTTCAAAATCTTGCAGCCGTTGACTGGAATGTCAGTGTTATCCGCCTCAAAATCATTCGGAGTCCCCGGTGGGGGAATATATATCCGTGCTTTGGATCTCAGCGCAGTGTGTTGAGGGAAGTGACTTTTAAACGGGCTCCTGTCGAAAGTTCTCCGAGGTCGGAGATTCCGTTAAACAGCATTGTCACACGTGACCACCTTGATCCCTTTATGCAAGTCGGCCTCGTGGAACGTGTGTCTTACTGAAGGATTGCTTTCACCGGGTTCCCCGGACAGTGCTCTAAGAATTTTGGCCTCTATAAGTAATCACCGTTCGTATGTGATCTTATAGGGGTCTCAGCAGTGATACTGCCAACGTTAGCAGATTGCTTCTGCTTTTCCGGTTCGGAGCCCAGTTCCATCTCTGAGACCTCGTCCTCTTGACCATAAACGAGTTCTTGTCACTGCTAGTGGCAGTAGCTCCTGTTGAAGTTGAGGGTCCAGCAGTTCTTCCACTGTTGCAACAGCCCGTTGAGCCACCTTAGCGATCCCCGATTTCTCGAAGAACACGATTACTTCCCGATGCTTTGGCATAAGAGTGCCCCTTTTGCTCCAGGCTGCGATATCCCTACTCTTAATCTTTCCCATGTACTGTCCTCTGTTAAAGCCCAGGATTTAAAGAAAGGTTCGAGCTCCCATTCGGAAATAAGGCTGTTTGAAACAGGGCCTCGTCAAGTATCCTGAGACCAACCCCCTAGCCTCGGTATATTCCTCGGTCCATCCCTCGGTATATTCTGTTCCACCTGGCATTAGGGGTTTTTGTCAAGGTTGTCTCCTGCTAAACCATCCACCTCCATAATTGCCCGAAACATTATGGTGACTACGATGCTGCTACAGGTTACGAGGCCGAAGGACTATTTCCACATATCCTTTCCCCCACGAGGCAACAGACGCCTAATATACAAAAATTTTCAAACTGTAAATTTTCAAGAAGTTAACTGGAGTGCAATTACGAATCTTTCTGAGTCTAAGATTTCCAAATATAATGACGGAAGTTCAGTTGAAATTCAATCCAAAACTCAATCCAAATATAATGACGGAAGCTCAATAGAAATTGTTGATCCAAATGCTTTTAATACTCTAAATAACGGAAACTGCACTGACAAATCTATCACTCTTAATTATGTTGGAATCAGTTATTTTGTTGGATCTTCCATAATGAAGATGCAAACGAAACTTTGGAAGATATGCAAAAAATGTTTAAATACAACAGGTCGTTCTACCGATATTAACCCATCAGAGATTCTTATAATAATATAGATGATTACACTGTATTAATTCATACATCGCCCATCTTTTTTGACAATTGTCAAAAATATGCGAATATATTTTCTGCCGTTTTTAAACTGACACACCACATTACAAATGTTCGCCTAAACTTAGTACATAAATGAAATAGATGGTAGCACCTGATCCAATGAAACTCATTCCTGTTATGCCAATCGACTAAACGTTTTAAGATTCTTCACGTGGATACGTCTTGGATTTTGGTTATGGGGGTACAAATTAGAAAATCGGCTTGCTGCCATGATAACAAATTTGCAATCGATGATACTCGATAGTTTGTGGTGACATCCGAACAGAAACTGTGTTATAAAATACTGTGTTATAAAATATAAATTAAAGCATTGTTTAGGGTATTTTGTTATGTTAAACTATGTTCAATTATTTTGTTAAAAATCAAAATCTAAATTTTCACTGCTGTTATGCTATGTTTGCTGCTTGTAATACAGATTTACCATTTATACTCTTTTTATGCTCCTTTGTGTGTATTGAATCTGATGTATTGAATTTCTTGTTATTTCGTTCTTTTCACTCTTAAAAGTTTCGCTCTTAACAGCAAACGCGTTTGCTGTAGTTGATTTCTATCTAAGTTTTCGCTTCTTGTTGAAAGTGGTTTGTGGGTCGCGAATAAAAATGAATGAAAGCCTCCAGCCATGGCTGTTGGGTATGATGCACACACATATAAAAATGTATTTCATTAGTAAGAGAGCGATATTTCGCTCCCAGCATTAAAGTTCTGTTCTCAAAGAACGTAAAAACAAAACGCAAATGTAAAGATCTTAAGAGCAAGAACGTAAAAACCATAATTTCGTTCTCGTTCTTTGGGGTGTTTACTGAAATGCTGAATTTTTATTTTCCATTGATTTCAATTTCTCCTTAGGAGCAGAACGAAAGAATAGAAATGGGAACGTTTTGAACACTGTATGTAAGATATTTATTTCATACTTCTCTTATTAAAAACCAATTATAAATAAAATTATTTTTCAATAAAAATTTATTTCCTTACTTTCCTTTTCACTAAAATTTCTTACTTAAATATCTATTGGCGATCGTTGTAGGCGGATCCACGTCTTCTGGCCGTCTCTACGAGACAGACACCTTCTTTTTTATGTGAGCCTTCAATAAGATCGCTTAAGATAGACGACACATAGACATAATCTGCATATGCAACTGGTTTTTATCCCATTATATTCAATGCCTTGAGAATCACGTGCACCTCCAAAAGCCAGAAGAGAGGAGATATGACCCTTTCTTGAGGAGTGCACCGAGTGAAAGGTGCCCTGATTTTATTTGTTCCCGGTTCTACGTTGATATTTCTGGTGCTTAATATCACACCAATCCACTCAACTAGTAGAAAGGGTTCTACACTCAGGCGACTTAACCCTCCAGTTATCACCTCTCTTTTGACATTATCGAATGCCCCTTCGATGTCGAGAAACACCGCCAAAGTATATTCCCTGCATTCAAGTGCAGACTCTAAAAAGCCAACCACTTCATGCAGTGCAGTTTCAAATCAATTTTCCCTTAAGATATGCGTGCTGGTGCCCCAGCGGATTACTTTGTGGCAGAAGGCTCCTGATATGCGTATCCAGGAGTCTTTTCAGAGTTTTTAGTATAAAGGAAGATAAACTTATCGGTCTGAAGTCTTTGACACTAATGTGGCTGCTTTTGGTATGAATACCACTTTAACCTCTCTCCGTATTCTTGGTTTACATCTTAGCTCAAACAGCTTCTGGAGATCAGAGCAAGCCAGTCGCGAATGGCGTTGTTTTTGGAGGATTTTGGCGACGATCCCGTTCGTGTCTGGTGTTTTAAAATTGTCATATAGGCTGAACGCCCATTTATGTAAAATTACATTGTAAACACTTTTCTGTTTGCAACGTTGTTGATACGATGAACCGTTTTCTTCAATTTTCAGGGGGAAGGGGGGAAGGAGTCATCGGATTTTCCCCATTTTTTTACGAATTCTTTCTCTTAACGTTACTCGCATTTGTGCAAAATTTCAAATCTCTAGCTAAAGTCATTCGGAAAATCAAAAAATTTCCTTTAAAAAATCGAAAAAATTTTCATGGGGAAAAATAAGCAAATGGACATTGAATGTAAACTTGATTTCATTGAATGAGTTTTTATAGTTTTTTGAAAGATTTTTAATTCAAATAGTGGGATTTGATGTAAAAATGCAAATTCGCTTTGAAAATGCCAATTGCTGTGTAATTTTATCCATTAAATGGGAAGAAAACGGAAAAATTAAAGAAGAAATTTATACCATCACTTGGCTTTAAACGGGGTAATTTTTGAAAAATTGTTCGGGACGGGGTTTTTTTTTATTTTACGACAAAATCATAACGGTCAAGCGACAATTAATCCAATCATTAGTTTCCAGTTCAACGTGCGAATTACCCGATTTCTAGGGTGTGTAGTGCTAACTATGCAACATAGTTAGCACTACACACGCTTTTTTTGAAAAATATGGACGCGACAATTTTTTTATTTTACGACAAAATCATAACGGTCAAGCGACAATTAATCCAATCATTAGTTTCCAGTTCAACGTGCGAATTACCCCAGTTCTGGGGTGTGTAATGCTAACTAGACCATCAGTTGGCTTTAAACGGGGTAATTTTTAAAAAAATTGGTCGGGACGGGGGTTTTTTTTATTTTACGACAAAATCATATCGGTCAAGCGACAATTAATCGAATCATTAGTTTCCAGTTCGACGTGCGAATTACCCCAGTTCTGGGGTGTGTAATGCTAACTAGACCATCAGTTGGCTTTAAACGGGGTAATTTTTAAAAAATTGTTCGGGACGGGGTTTTTTTTATTTTACGACAAAATTATAACGGTCAAGCGACAATTAATCCAATCATTAGTTTCCAGTTCAACGTGCGAATTACCCCAGTTCTGGGGTGTGTAATGCTAACTATACCATCACTTGGCTTTAAACGGGGTAATTTTTGAAAAATTGTTCGGGACGGGGTTTTTTTTATTTTACGACAAAATCATAACGGTCAAGCGACAATTAATCCATTCATTAGTTTCCAGTTCAACGTGCGAATTACCCGATTTCTAGGGTGTGTAGTGCTAACTATGCAACATAGCACTACACACGCTTTTTTTGAAAAATATGGACGCGACAATTTTTTTATTTTACGACAAAATCATAACGGTCAAGCGACAATTAATCCAATCATTAGTTTCCAGTTCAACGTGCGAATTACCCCAGTTCTGGGGTGTGTAATGTTAACTAGACCATCAGTTGGCTTTAAACGGGGTAATTTTTAAAAAATTGTTCGGGACGGGGGTTTTTTTATTTTACGACAAAATCATATCGGTCAAGCGACAATTAATCGAATCATTAGTTTCCAGTTCAACGTGCGAATTACCCCAGTTCTGGAGTGTGTAATGCTAACTAGACCATCAGTTAGCTTTAAACGGGATAATTTTTGAAAAATTGTTCGGGACGGGGTTTTTTTTATTTTACGACAAAATCATAACGGTCAAGCGACAATTAATCCAATCATTAGTTTCCAGTTCAACGTGCGAATTACCCCAGTTCTGGGGTGTGTAATGCTAACTAGATCATCAGTTGCTTTAAACGGGGTAATTTTTAAGAAATTGTTCGGGACGGGATTTTTTTTATTTTACGACTAAATCATAACGGTCAAGCGACAATTAATCCAATCATTAGTTTCCAGTTCAACGTGCGAATTACCCCAGTTCTGGGGTGTGTAATGCTAACTATACCATCACTTGGCTTTAAACGGGGTAATTTTTGAAAAATTGTTCGGGACGGGGTTTTTTTTATTTTACGACAAAATCATAACGGTCAAGCGACAATTAATCCAATCATTAGTTTCCAGTTCAACGTGCGAATTACCCCAGTTCTGGAGTGTGTAATGCTAACTAGACCATCAGTTGGCTTTAAACGGGGTAATTTTTAAAAAAATTGTTCGGGACGGGGTTTTTTTTTATTTTACGACAAAATCATATCGGTCAAGCGACAATTAATCGAATCATTAGTTTCCAGTTCAACGTGCGAATTACCCCAGTTCTGGGGTGTGTAATGCTAACTAGACCATCAGTTGGCTTTAAACGGGGTAATTTTTAAGAAATTGTTCGGGACGGGATTTTTTTTATTTTACGACTAAATCATAACGGTCAAGCGACAATTAATCCAATCATTAGTTTCCAGTTCAACGTGCGAATTACCCCAGTTCTGGGGTGTGTAATGCTAACTATACCATCACTTGGCTTTAAACGGGGTAATTTTTGAAAAATTGTTCGGGACGGGGTTTTTTTTATTTTACGACAAAATCATAACGGTCAAGCGACAAGTAATCCAATCATTAGTTTCCAGTTCAACGTGCGAATTACCCCAGTTCTGGGGTGTGTAATGCTAACTAGACCATCAGTTGGCTTTAAACGGGGTAATTTTTAAAAAATTGTTCGGGACGGGGTTTTTTTTATTTTACGACAAAATTATAACGGTCAAGCGACAATTAATCCAATCATTAGTTTCCAGTTCCACGTGCGAATTACCCTAGTTCTGGGGTGTGTAATGCTAACTATACCATCACTTGGCTTTAAACGGGGTAATTTTTGAAAAATTGTTCGGGACGGGGTTTTTTGTTATTTTACGACTAAATCATAACGGTCAAGCGACAATTAATCCAATCATTAGTTTCCAGTTCAACGTGCGAATTACCCCAGTTCTGGGGTGTGTAATGCTAACTAGACCATCAGTTGGCTTTAAACAGGGTAATTTTTAAGAAATTGTTCGGGACGGGATTTTTTTTATTTTACGACAAAATCATAACGGTCAAGCGACAATTAATCCAATCATTAGTTTCCAGTTCAACGTGCGAATTACCCCAGTTCTGGAGTGTGTAATGCTAATTATACCATCACTTGGCTTTAAACGGGGTAATTTTTGAAAAATTGTTCGGGACGGGGTTTTTTTTATTTTACGACAAAATCATAACGGTCAAGCGACAATTAATCCAATCATTAGTTTCCAGTTCAACGTGCGAATTACCCCAGTTCTGGGGTGTGTAATGCTAACTAGACCATCACTTGGCTTTAAACGGGGTAATTTTTGAAAAATTGTTCGGGACGGGGTTTTTTTTATTTTACGACAAAATCATAACGGTCAAGCGACAATTAATCCAATCATTAGTTTCCAGTTCAACGTGCGAATTACCCCAGTTCTGGGGTGTGTAATGCTAACTAGATCATCAGTTGCTTTAAACGGGGTAATTTTTAAGAAATTGTTCGGGACGGGATTTTTTTTATTTTACGACTAAATCATAACGGTCAAGCGACAATTAATCCAATCATTAGTTTCCAGTTCAACGTGCGAATTACCCCAGTTCTGGGGTGTGTAATGCTAACTATACCATCACTTGGCTTTAAACGGGGTAATTTTTGAAAAATTGTTCGGGACGGGGTTTTTTTTATTTTACGACAAAATCATAACGGTCAAGCGACAATTAATCCAATCATTAGTTTCCAGTTCAACGTGCGAATTACCCGATTTCTAGGGTGTGTAGTGCTAACTATGCAACAGAGTTAGCACTACACACGCTTTTTTTGAAAAATATGGACGCGACAATTTTTTTATTTTACGACAAAATCATAACGGTCAAGCGACAATTAATCCAATCATTAGTTTCCAGTTCAACGTGCGAATTACCCCAGTTCTGGGGTGTGTAATGCTAACTAGACCATCAGTTGGCTTTAAACGGGGTAATTTTTAAGAAATTGTTCGGGACGGGATTTTTTTTATTTTACGACAAAACCATAACGGTCAAGCGACAATTAATCTAATCATTAGTTTCCAGTTCAACGTGCGAATTACCCCAGTTCTGGATTGTGTAATGCTAACTAGACCATCAGTTGGCTTTAAACGGGGTAATTTTTAAAAAAATTGTTCGGAACGGGGTTTTTTTTATTTTACGACTAAATCATAACGGTCAAGCGACAATTAATCCAATCATTAGTTTCCAGTTCAACGTGCGAATTACCCCAGTTCTGGGGTGTGTAATGCTAACTATACCATCACTTGGCTTTAAACGGGGTAATTTTTGAAAAATTGTTCGGGACGGGGTTTTTTTTATTTTACGACAAAATTATAACGGTCAAGCGACAATTAATCCAATCATTAGTTTCCAGTTCCACGTGCGAATTACCCCAGTTCTGGGGTGTGTAATGCTAACTATACCATCACTTGGCTTTAAACGGGGTAATTTTTGAAAAATTGTTCGGGACGGGGTTTTTTGTTATTTTACGACAAAATCATAACGGTCAAGCGACAATTAATCCAATCATTAGTTTCCAGTTCAACGTGCGAATTACCCCAGTTCTGGGGTATGTAATGCTAACTAGATCATCAGTTGCTTTAAACGGGGTAATTTTTAAGAAATTGTTCAGGACGGGATTTTTTTTATTTTACGACTAAATCATAACGGTCAAGCGACAATTAATCCAATCATTAGTTTCCAGTTCAACGTGCGAATTACCCCAGTTCTGGGGTGTGTAATGCTAACTAGACCATCAGTTGGCTTTAAACGGTGTAATTTTTAAAAAATTGTTCGGGACGGGGTTTTTTTATTTTACGACAAAATCATAACGGTCAAGCGACAATTAATCCAATCATTAGTTTCCAGTTCAACGTGCGAATTACCCGATTTCTAGGGTGTGTAGTGCTAACTATGCAACAGAGTTAGCACTACACACGCTTTTTTTGAAAAATATGGACGCGACAATTTTTTTATTTTACGACAAAATCATAACGGTCAAGCGACAATTAATCCAATCATTAGTTTCCAGTTCAACGTGCGAATTACCCCAGTTCTGGGGTGTGTAATGCTAACTAGATCATCAGTTGCTTTAAACGGGGTAATTTTTAAGAAATTGTTCGGGACGGGATTTTTTTTATTTTACGACTAAATCATAACGGTCAAGCGACAATTAATCCAATCATTAGTTTCCAGTTCAACGTGCGAATTACCCCAGTTCTGGAGTGTGTAATGCTAACTAGACCATCAGTTGGCTTTAAACGGGGTAATTTTTAAAAAAATTGGTCGGGACGGGTTTTTTTTTTATTTTACGACAAAATCATATCGGTCAAGCGGCAATTAATCGAATCATTAGTTTCCAGTTCAACGTGCGAATTACCCCAGTTCTGGGGTGTGTAATGCTAACTAGACCATCAGTTGGCTTTAAACGGGGTAATTTTTAAGAAATTGTTCGGGATGGGATTTTTTTTATTTTACGACTAAATCATAACGGTCAAGCGACAATTAATCCAATCATTAGTTTCCAGTTCAACGTGCGAATTACCCCAGTTCTGGGGTGTGTAATGCTAACTATACCATCACTTGGCTTTAAACGGGGTAATTTTTGAAAAATTGTTCGGGACGGGGTTTTTTTTATTTTACGACAAAATTATAACGGTCAAGCGACAATTAATCCAATCATTAGTTTCCAGTTCCACGTGCGAATTACCCCAGTTCTGGGGTGTGTAATGCTAACTATACCATCACTTGGCTTTAAACGGGGTAATTTTTGAAAAATTGTTCGGGACGGGGTTTTTTGTTATTTTACGACAAAATCATAACGGTCAAGCGACAATTAATCCAATCATTAGTTTCCAGTTCAACGTGCGAATTACCCCAGTTCTGGGGTATGTAATGCTAACTAGATCATCAGTTGCTTTAAACGGGGTAATTTTTAAGAAATTGTTCAGGACGGGATTTTTTTTATTTTACGACTAAATCATAACGGTCAAGCGACAATTAATCCAATCATTAGTTTCCAGTTCAACGTGCGAATTACCCCAGTTCTGGGGTGTGTAATGCTAACTAGACCATCAGTTGGCTTTAAACGGGGTAATTTTTAAAAAATTGTTCGGGACGGGGTTTTTTTATTTTACGACAAAATCATAACGGTCAAGCGACAATTAATCCAATCATTAGTTTCCAGTTCAACGTGCGAATTACCCCAGTTCTGGGGTGTGTAATGCTAACTAGACCATCAGTTGGCTTTAAACGGGGTAATTTTTAAAAAATTATTCGGGATGGGGTTTTTTTATTTTACGACAAAATTATAACGGTCAAGCGACAATTAATCCAATCATTAGTTTCCAGTCCAACGTGCGAATTACCCGATTTCTGTGGTGTGTAGTGCTAACTAGACCATCAGTTGGCTTTAAACGGGGTAATTTTTAAAAAATTGTTCGGGACGGGGTTTTTTTATTTTACGACAAAATCATAACGGTCAAGCGACAATTAATCCAATCATTAGTTTCCAGTTCAACGTGCGAATTACCCGATTTCTAGGGTGTGTAGTGCTAACTATGCAACATAATAAAAAAAACCCGTCCCGAACAATTTTTTAAAAATTACCCCGTTTAAAGCCAACTGATGGTCTAGTTAGCATTACACACCCCAGAACTGGGGTAATTCGCACGTTGAACTGGAAACTAATGATTGGATTAATTGTCGCTTGACCGTTATGATTTTGTCGTAAAATAAAAAAAACCCGTCCCGAACCATTTTTCAAAAATTACCCCGTTTAAAGTCAAGTGATGGTATAAATTTCTTCTTTAATTTTTCCGTTTTCTTCCCATTTAATGGATAAAATTACACAGCAATTGGCATTTTCAAAGCGAATTTGCATTTTTACATCAAATCCCACTATTTGAATTAAAAATCTTTCAAAAAACTATAAAAACTCATTCAATGAAATCAAGTTTACATTCAATGTCCATTTGCTTATTTTTCCCCATGAAAATTTTTTCGATTTTTTAAAGGAAATTTTTTGATTTTCCGAATGACTTTAGCTAGAGATTTGAAATTTTGCACAAATGCGAGTAACGTTAAGAGAAAGAATTCGTAAAAAAATGGGGAAAATCGGATGACTCCTTCCCCCCTTCCCGCTGAAAATTGAAGTTTTTGGCGATATTCTCGAAAACGGTTCATCGTATCAACAACGTTGCAAACAGAAAAGTGTTTACAATGTAATTTTACATAATTCGGCTATATACCAAAATTCAATATGAGCACTCTTTCTCCCCGTTTTTAATTTTTCAATAAAATTTCTGCCTTTATGGATTAGTTTTCGGTTCATAACACGAAAGTAGTATGAAATAATACCTTTGTATCTTCAAAGAAGTTGTAGAAAATTGTATTCAGCATCTAATAGTAAAAAAATTCATTAAAATAAGTAACCAAAAAAGGAGTTTTTTCGAATTTACCGAATCTTTTGCTCGTCCTGAAAAAAAATTGTATGAAATTTTTGGCTCGCGACACTTTTTTTGAAAATTTCAGACAATTCTCCTACATTTTGCTGTAAAGAGTGTGCACCTACGATAAACAGGTCAAAAGATGTAAAATTGTATTCTAAACACTTTTCTGTTTGCAACGTTGTTGATACGATGAACCGTTTTCGAGAAAATCGCCAAAAACTTCAATTTTCAGCGGGAAGGGAGGAAGGAGTCATCCGATTTTCCCCATTTTTTTACGAATTCTTTCTCTTAACGTTACTCGCATTTGTGCAAAATTTCAAATCTCTAGCTAAAGTCATTCGGAAAATCAAAAAATTTCGTTAAAAAAATCGAAAAAATTTTCATGGGGAAAAATAAGCAAATGGACATTGAATGTAAACTTGATTTCATTCAATGAGTTTTTATAGTTTTTTAAAAGATTTTTAATTCAAATTGTGGGATTTGATGTAAAAATGCAAATTCGCTTTGAAAATGCCAATTGCTGTGTAATTTTATCCATTAAATGGGAAGAAAATGGAAAAATTAAAGAAGAAATTTATACCATCACTTGGCTTTAAACGGGGTAATTTTTGAAAAATTGTTCGGGACGGGGTTTTTTTTATTTTACGACAAAATCATAACGGTCAAGCGACAATTAATCCAATCATTAGTTTCCAGTTCAACGTGCGAATTACCCGATTTCTAGGGTGTGTAGTGCTAACTATGCAATATAGTTAGCACTACACACGCTTTTTTTGAAAAATATGGGCGCGACAATTTTTTTTATTTTACGACAAAATCATAACGGTCAAGCGACAATTAATCCAATCATTAGTTTCCAGTTCAACGTGCGAATTACCCCAGTTCTGGGGTGTGTAATGCTAACTAGACCATCAGTTGGCTTTAAACGGTGTAATTTTTAAAAAATTGTTCGGGACGGGGTTTTTTTATTTTACGAGAAAATCATAACGGTCAAGCGACAATTAATCCAATCATTAGTTTCCAGTTCAACGTGCGAATTACCCGATTTCTAGGGTGTGTAGTGCTAACTATGCAACATAGTTAGCACTACACACGCTTTTTTTGAAAAATATGGGCGCGACAATTTTTTTTATTTTACGACAAAATCATAACGGTCAAGCGACAATTAATCCAATCATTAGTTTCCAGTTCAATGTGCGAATTACCCCAGTTCTGGGGTGTGTAATGCTAACTATACCATCACTTGGCTTTAAATGGGGTAATTTTTAAAAAATTGTTCGGGACGGGGTTTTTTTTATTTTACGACTAAATCATAACGGTCAAGCGACAATTAATCCAATCATTAGTTCCCAGTTCAACGTGCGAATTATCCGATTTCTAGGGTGTGTAGTGCTAACTATGCAACATAGTTAGCACTACACACGCTTTTTTTGAAAAATATGGGCGCGACAATTTTTTTATTTTACGACAAAATTATAACGGTCAACCAGTTCTGGGGTGTGTAATGCTAACTAGACCATCACTTGGCTTTAAACGGGGTAATTTTTAAAAAATTTTTCGGGATGGGTTTTTTTTATTTTACGACAAAATCATAACGGTCAAGCGACAATTAATCCAATCATTAGTTTCCAGTTCAACGTGCGAATTACCCGATTTCTGGGGTGTGTAGTGCTAACTATGCAACATAGTTAGCACTACACACGCTTTTTTTGAAAAATATGGGCGCGACAATTTTTTTTCTTTTACGACAAAATCACGACAATTAAGCGACAATTAATCCAATAAAAAGTTTTTCTAATTTCAAAAGTTGTAGTGCTAACTTGACGGACGTCCAAAACCCGCAGAATAGAATTTTTTCCGGAAAATTTGAGGAGAAGGATAATCGTTATCCTTACAGGACCTTCCGTTATCCTTACTGACTTTTTAATGACAGATTCGGATTCAGCGACCCCAAAAACCCCCGGAATAGATTTTTTTCCGTAAAATTTGGAGAAAAGGATAATCACGTTATCCTTACAGGACCTTCCGTTATCCTTACATACTTTTTGATGACAGATTCGGATTCAGCGAACCCCAAAACCTGCAGAATAGATCTTTTCCGGAAAATTTGAGAAGGATAATCGTTATCCTTACAGGACCTTCCCTTATCCTTAAAGGACGAAGTAGAGAAAATATTGTATTGTCATCGGACTTATATAAGTGTACAAAACTTCAAGTGAATCGCATGAGTGGAAGTGGGTCAAAATTTTATTGCTGACCCTGACAAACTCACAGACAAACTCACAGAGAAACTCACAGACAAACTCACAGAGAAACTCACAGACAAACAAGATAGCGAGCTAAATAAAAGCTTTTAAAAAATAAAATGTGAAGGTAGTTATCATATGTGAAAGATGAATCATTTTGTGAACTAAATAATCCAGGAAAATTAGGATTTGACCTCTTAAAAAATGGTAGTTAACTGGATTTTTGCACAGACTTTTATTTTGACATAACAAACAACGTCCCCAAAGTGCATTTCAAAATTGCGCCGGCGTCGTGCGTTATTCAAGGTCAAAAGTCCCGAAAATCAGTTTTTTACGTTTATCTCACTTTGTACGGGTTATATGTCTTTTTGAGGTTCAGATGAATTAATCACAATAAAATTCTCTACAAAAAGGTTAAATACAATTTTCTTGTAGGGCAAACAGTTTTCGAGGTACAAGTCGTCAAACTTTGCATCGCACAGAGAAATTGCTATTATTCAAGGTCAAAAGTCAAAAAAAACGTAAATATCTCGCTTTGTATAGCCTGTACGCATTTTTTGTGTTTAAATGATTTGCTCCTTTGAAAATTATCTTCAAAAAAGGTTAAATAAATTTTTTTTGTAGGGCCAATAGTTTTCGAGATAGAAGTCGAGACTCTGAACTGTACATTCGTTTCCCCACCACCATCGAGGTAGAATACAAGTCGCGTTTTTTACATGGTTTCCCCATATATATTTTTTCCACCTTCATTTATTTATTCTCAAAAATGTCCATCCCATTCAACAACAATTTCTTGGTACATTACTTCCACCAGCACCGAAAGAACTTCTGAATTCCGTTTTTTGCAATTGCACAAAAGGTCGTGGTTCCAATTGTGGATGCAGAAAAATTGGATTACCGTGCTCCATCGTTTGTAGCTTTTGTCGGGGTCAATCATGTTTAAATCCAGAATTTAAACGATGTCGATTATGAACTCGATCTTATTGGTACCTTAACATTAAATGTAAGTGAAGATGATACCCATATCGAAGATGAAGAGCAACAAGAACAAGAAGAGAAGAAGCAGAAGGAGAATAAATGAATGAAGGTGGAAAAAATATGGATTAGGCCTAATGGGGAAACCATCTAAAAAGCGCGCCTTGCATTCTACCTCACTGGTGGTGGGGAAACGAATGTACAGTTCACTTCTATCTCGAAAACTATTGGCCCTACAAAAAAAATTTATTTAACCTTTTTTGTAGAGAATTTTCGGAGGAGTAATTCATCTGAACACAAAAATTGCGTACAGGCTATACAAAGCGAGATATTTACGATTTTTTTGACTTTTGACCTTGAATAATAGCAATTTCTCTGTGCGACGCATAGTTTGACGACTTGTATCTCAAAAACTGCTTGTCCTACAAGAAAATTGTATTTAACCTTTTTTGTAGAGAATTTTATTGTGATTAATTCATCTGAACCTCAAAAAGACGTATAACCCGTACAAAGTGAGATAAACGTAAAAAACTGATTTTCGGGACCTTTGACCTTGAATAACGCACGACGCCGGCGCAATTTTGAAATGCACTTGTTTGTTATGTCAAAATAAAAGTCTGGGGACGTTGTTTGTTATGTCAAAATAAAAGTCTGTGCAAAAATCCAGTTAACTAGGATTTTTTAAGAGGTCAAATCCTAATTTTCCTGGATTAGTTTGTTCACAAATTGATCCATTTTTCACATATGATAATGTGACTACCTTCACATTTTATTTTTTTTGAATATGAAGTACCTCTCCGATTGCCCTGATTTTTTTTGTTTTATAGGTAAGGGATTAAGGAGTTTTTGGGAGAAAAATAAAAGTAGTGCAAAATCGTTAAGTTACCGTTATAATTTTTTAAAAACAAAAAAATATTTTTTCCTAACGGTTCCTCACACTTAATTTTTTTGCTGTAATTTTTTTTTGAAAACTATGACTTTCAACGAAAAAATTGCGACAAGTTTCATCAAAATCGGTTAACCCGTTACGGAGCTAGAATTTTTTCAAAAAAATCATATTTTTTTTTTCTCCAGAACTACTCGTTTTTTTGGACTGAAATTTTGGGAAATTATTTGTTGTAATGGTGGCAACTTACGAAAAAAGCAGGTGTCTGTCTCGTAGAGACGGCCAAAAGATGTGTATCCGCCTACAACGATCGCCAATAGATATTTAACCCTGGACCCGTGTACTGGGCACAGAGTGCCCAGAACGATTTTCGAACCGAAATTAACCATATTTTTAATAAAGAATATGATGAAATGCAATACAAAAAAAAAATCCAAATTGCATATCTTCGGGGGGGTTGTGGAAGCTGTCAAAAAAAAGCGTAATATCGTGTACTTGGGCACTCAGTGCCCAAGTCAGTACATTTTGTATGAATTTTGTTTTTATTTTGATTACAGCTTTGGGTTTTTCCCCTTTTATGATTTTTCTTGAATGCAGATATTATATTGTATTGTTATATTATTTATATTATAATATTTATATTGTATTGTTGTCATGTATTGCATTTTCTTTCGTGGAGTACATGATTTGTTGGAGAAATCGAGTACCAGATTCGCGACCTTACAAGGTGGTCTATATTCTCAGTCGATTTTTGCAAATTATATTTTCCCATTGTATTTCTACTTGTTTAACGAATAAACCAATTTTTATGGTTTTTAAACAAACCAGCCATACATTTTCTATTGGAATTGCATCTGAGCACTGAGTGCCCAAGAACACGATAAATGGAAGTTTTATAGTACACGGGTCCAGGGTTAAGTAAGAATTTTTATTGAAAAGGAAATTAAGGAAACAAATTTTTATTTCAAACATAACAAAAGCTATAATTGCCAATCTGGCAATTATTGAAAATCCGTATGGTGATTTAAGTGAACGGCGAACAGTTGTATCAAAATTCCAGTTTGAAGTCAAACTTTCTAATTAGATTTTTTTTTTAATTTATTCCAATCGGATTTTGATGTATGGGAGTTTAATGTAGAATCATATCCTAAATAACTTAAGATGCACCGTTTTTGAGATATTCGGTTTCACCATACGGGTATAATAATTTTATTTATAATTGGTTTATGATAAGAGAAGTATGAAATAAATATCATACATACAGTGTTTAAAACGCTCCCATTTCTAGTCTTTCGTTCAATTTAGTTATCTATAATGACGAAGGTTTTACATAAATTTACTACTATTTCATCGATTCTACTACTATTTTTCGGCCGATTTACTACGATTTCGAAAATCAAAAGTCACAACCCTGAACAGAACTTTAATGCTTGGAGCGAAATATCGCTCTCTTAGTGCCTGTTCACATTGGTTGAAATAGTCCGCCTAAATAGGACAGAAACTGGCAACATTAGGGCAAGGTGAGGAAGTGGGACTGCTGATAGGAAAATCATCCTCAAAATTAAAAACTCCATTCTCAGAGTTCCGCCTATCGTGCTCTGATTGGTTGGTTGCCACACTGAATGTGTTCCGTTGTCATTATTGTTTCGGTCGTCGTCGATGCAACACGTCGCAGAGCAAGAGGCAGCCACGTATTACTTGCAATTCTTTAGAAATGTTCCGTTTCCCAAATGTTTCACGCCAGTCTGATTGCTCACAGCTACTGGTTGAAATAGTCTCAATGCGAACACGAGCAATTTTTCATCCGTCCTATTTAGTCGGACTATTTCAACCAATGTGAACAGGCTCTTACTAATGAAATACATACTTGTGCCAGAGAACAAATAATCTAGAAAATAATTTCTTAGAACAAATTTTTAGAGAAAATTTTTCCACTGTGAGATGAAGCAAGAGGATCCGATGTAACACGGAAAAAATTATCCATTCGATTCCTCCATCTCATTGAATAGATACGACAAAAATGATTCTCTGTGCTTCGTGCTCCCTAGTCTAAAAGTAATTAACTTTTAGGCCGTAGCTAGTGAATGATAGGGACATTTTTCCCCCCTTCGAAGGGGAAATTTGTCAAAAATTTGTTCGGCAGAGTTTTTTCTATATATTCCTTATTCTATGCTTGTGCATCATATCCAACAGCCATCGCTCGATGCTTTCATTCATTTTTATGCGAGACCCAGAAACCGCTTTGAACAAGAAGCGAAAACTTAAAAAGAAATCATTTTCGTTCCCAAGAACGAGAGTCGGAAACCACAGCAAACGCTTTTGCCGTTAAGAGCGAAAAGAACGAAATAACATGACATTTAATACACTCAAAGAAGCAGCATAAAAAGAGTATAAATGTGAAATCTGTACTACAAGCAGCAAACACAGCATAGCAGTGGCAGTAAAAATTTTGATTTTGATCTTTAAAAAAATAATTGAACATAGTTTAACATAACAAAATACCCTAAACAATGCTTTAATGTAGGCCTCATCTTATAACAGTTTCTGTTCGGATGTCACCACAAACTATCGAGTTTCATTGATTGCAAATTTGTTATCATGGCAGCAAGCCGATTTTCTATTTTGTACCCCCATAACCAAAATCCAAGACGTATCCACGTCAAAAATTTCAAGCTTCTATCTCTGGGGGCACTTTTTGTTCCCTTTTTTCGGCTCGGATGCTATGTCCATTGTATATAAGCAAAGAGATTATAAAATCTACAAGAGGTATTGCGGAGAACAAAACGTCGATCGAAAAATTTTTATGATGATAGGTCGTTTCGGTCGCCATCGGAGGGTAAGAAATCTCAAAATGAGAGAGAGTCGAAATAAACAGAAAGTGCATATGTGTGTACGTTTTATGAATTTACGATGCTTTAGGCCGCGATAGTTATTTGCTTTGATTTTTGCTTCAGCAGAATGAATAATAAAATCGAAATTTCAATATTAAAATAAAAAAGTTTTCACTTTAAACAAGAACGTAAAATAATTAGAATCAGGAATTCAAACCCAGAATAATCTCTAGCCCGTTAAAATTTGTAGTTTTGGATTGTGTTGAATTTCACATTTTTCAACAGACCATGAGCAATGCTTTCTTAGTAACACAAGTATAAGAAATTCTAGAAGTTTTGATTTATGTTCGTTACAACTATCATATTCCGAAAACCATTCTGGGGTCTTTGCTTTACATTTATTGACTATAAATTGTTTAATGTTTAATATTTCTGGACTGGCTTTAAAAATTTGATCAAAAATACTGATATGGATTCGACAAATCTTAAAAAAAATTATCTGAGGGAGCGAACAAGTTCCCAAAATCATTGCTTAATTTTTTATAATTTTTTTCGAAAATAAAAAATTCCGATGGACTCGTTAAAACTTCATCAGTTTTTCGTATAATTCTTTCACAATTATTACACTGCAGTTTTCCAAGGATTTTACTACCTACATATCCGACAAAATATCTCATTGACGGAAGGTTTATATTACGGGATATATACGTATTTTCAAATGTATCTTCACTTAAAAATCCATAATCATCACAATTCAAATTAAAATCATTGCTATCACTAGCATTTTTCGATATCTCACAGCTTAATGGTAAAGGCAGGCTAGTTTCATTAAAATCTATGTAAATCATGTGGTCATTATCTTCTTCGCAATTAGTCCTGTTGCTCATTTGAATTAAATTTGTCGACAAAATTTTGGTCAGAAGGATATTGATGTTTTGAACCGAGGGGGTCCTATTATTACCGCCCTTTTGTCGAATCACTGCAAAAAGGCTTTCAAGAGGATCCTGATTGAGACGCTTCGTGAGCAAGAATGACATATCAGAGGTTGATCCAGAATCACAAATATAGTTGACTAACATAAGAATACCGTTTACGGTCTGGATTAAGCCGCTTATCCAATAAACTGTTTTATTATTGTTTTCCAGAGTAACGGAACGCATAAAATCAAGCATATATTCCATATACTGATAAGGTATGTTGCCGATTTTTAGGGCTGATCTGTAAAAGTTGTTACTAAACAAACTTCCACTATTTAAGCAATCAAACATCTTATCAATTTTTGCTATTACAAGGGCAGTAGAAAGAGCAACTTCTTTACTATTTCGGTTCAGCTTATTTATTTCTACAGTAGTTCTGATTGCAGCAGCAACAGTTCTACTAAATACTTGGGTTGCTAACCGTACTCGCATCTTTTCAAATAAGTTGGGGTAAATATGTTGCCTTGTTAACTTTAGAGACATTCTTGTTACACCTTTTAATTGAATTTCCCATAACTCTTTGATAACATCAAAACATACTAATCCATCAGGCGTAACCAAATTACTGGTTAAAAGTGTATTCCTAATAGACTTTATCAAATGGGGAACATCGAACAAAGCAAATACGTGACCATTATTAGTTTCAAAATATGGCATTTCTGGTGTAACTCCTAAGAATGCGAAACATTTGCGGTAGGGGCTGCAATACCGGTAACCGGTTTTACCGGCCAATTTCATTACCGAAATTACCGGTAAATTTTTTAAAAAAATACCGGTATTTTCGGTAATTTTTTTGTATTAGTTTGGCGGGCTTAGCGGTCCAATTTTAAGAAATAAAAACAAAAGTTGTGTTTTAATTTTCCAGCCTGACGTTTCAAGCCTTGTTTTGGTTCATCTTCAGAGGCGTTAAACGATCATTTAAATGCACTGTTATAACTGTTAAGATTTAGCCGTAAAAACTTTGTCGAAATGTTACATTAAAAATGAGCCAAAACAAGGCTCGAAACGTCAGGCTGAAAATTAAAACACAACGTCTGGTAATTTTTTTTTCTAAATGAAGACCTCGGCGCAAAAAGCGCTCATCTCCACTTTTTCAAATTTTTCAGGAGAGACAAAAAAGATATTAGCGTGAAATTTGTGCTCTGGGACAAAGTTAAAAAATTACAATTTAAATCAAGCATGTATTCTTACATCATTTTAATTTGAGATAAATCCATATTTATTTTTTTTTGAAAAAGTTATACACATTTTAAATTTTGGAGATAGCTGTTTCTTGCACCCAAGACGACATTAGCGGTTTTCAAAATGCATTATCAAAATGCATTAAAATACAGTCAAAAAAATGTTCAATAGCGTTTAAAAATAAGCAAATAAAAAAATATTCAATTTCACAAAACAAAACTCTCAGCAAAAAAAATTAAAGATTTTTTGAAAAAAAATTCTGCGTCAAATTATATGAAACAATGTTTTTAGTCGTCTCCTTTTCTTTAATAACTTTTTACGCAGACCTCCAATAAGTATGGTGTTTGTAGCCAAATATGCGCATACGTTTATTCTTGCAGTTGGCATCAATAACTCATTTTCGTCAAAAAGTGGAGATGACCGCTTTTTGCACCGAGGTCTTCAAATGTTTTAATGAAATAACTTTTGATAATGGGCTTTTTTGATAATTCAAAAATGTCAAAATCGTAAATTTTTTTGTAAAAACCTTAATTATCAAAAAAGTCCAATATTTACAAGCTTTCCGAATGTAAGAGCAAACTGAAGTATACTTCTAGTACATGTACATAAGTAAATGATAAAATATGTAATATGCAATATACATATTACATTAGAGAAAAAAAAATCAAAACAAAACAGAAAAGAAAAAACAACCATATTTGGCATTTGTAGCCGTAACTAATGTATTTTAGTTTTATTATTGAATTGTTATAATTATGTTGTCTTGTTTTCGTGACAAATGAATTAAAATTTTATAATTTACACTACAAATATTATAAAATTATTGTTACTTATTTCTTCGTACGTTATTTTGTCCTCCCACCGTCACTAATATGCTAAACATGATTTTTTTGATCTAAAAAGCGATTTACCGGTAATTTACCGGTAAACCGGTTTTTACTAAAAATATTTACCGTTTACCGGTAAATCCGAAATTCGGTAATTTTGCAGGCCCTAATTTGCGGTTATTGGAACCTTGATCGCAAGTTACAGCTCTGACTCTTAGACCTAATGAAAACAACAAATCTATGTTTTTTAGCAAGATATATTTCAAGTCTTCGCCTTTGATGCCATTTTTTGTTACAAAGTAATTGAAAACACATTTCCAGTTTGATTTTATTCCTCTCACCATAAATACACATACCTGCTTTGCGATTGCGTTTTCTCTTCGGAACCCCAAGTCTTCCAAACCATCTATTAAATCTAAACTAGCATTGTATTTCAGCTCTTTTTTAATAGATATTTCATCAAATAATATTACGACATCCTTGCTTTCTTCATCAAATGCTTCAAATTTTTGAGCAATACAATCAAATGCGCTGTTTCTAAAACCTGGCTGCAAATGTTTTACCGGTGACCATCTAAATAATGTTGATATATGGGGGAAATCAAAATTAAGTTTTGTACGCATAAACTGATAAGTCGACGATGACATATAAAATATGTTTTGACACAACTTTTTTTCCTCATCAGAATATCTGTTAATATTGTTTTTAATTAACATTTGGCACAATGTTTTTGAATTTGTGTTTATATCCAAAGATGCAATTTTTTCTTTTAAAGTTACATTTTCCGTTTTTTTTAGAAAACATTTTTTTCGTAACTGTTTTACGCTTCTGTCGTTGAGTATTTTTAAATTTCATATATTTTCTTTGAAGCGCAAAAAATGTCTTTCTTAAAATCTCGTAGTTCTGAACAGTTTTGAGGGAATTGGAACAAGAGTACTCGATTTCTTCCGTACTTTCATCAATTTTCTGTCTTTTCGGAGAAGGGTTTACGGAATTATATTCTTCATTAAAAATTAACAGTGTAGGAACAGCTTCTTGTTTCAATTTCTTTTTTCCAAGAAATTCAACAGCGAAATGCTCAGAGCAAATCTTTAAATTTTTCTTTTCGACATCAACTAAATTACATTTCTCACGCCATATTTGACCCATTACCGAATCAATAGGTGGAAAATTAAATAATCTCAGTCCGGGAGTATTTCTCCTATTTTTTTTTGCAGATTGTACATCCCATCCCGGAAGTAATATTTTTGGTAATTTTGGCCTGCATTTTTAGTAAGTTCAATATAAAATAAATAGTAATTCATAAACGATCCAAATGATGTAAACTTAAGATTAATATTCTAAATTCGAGATTTAAAATTTAAATTTTATATTTAATAAAAAAGAAATTGATTAATAATTCAATTCAATAAATGAAGAATGATGTAAAAAATTCAATAACTCTCTAAGACAATCCCACAAGTTAGCAAACCTTTTAAATTTTGATTCATTGTTATAAAATAAATAATTGCCAAAATAACTGAAGGTGGTTAATATATGTAAAAATAGCATATTTGAGGTATCAAAAAAATTTGGAAACTCATAGTTGTTTTGATAAATTGAAAAATTGTTTACAGACTGTTCTAATCTGGAGAAAAAGCTGTTCTAACTGACCTAATAGACTGTTCTAATTGGAGTTAATAGATTGTCCTACTCAGTAGCACAGTCTATTAAGGTAGCATGGCTACTCTCTAGGTTAAAGGCTCTCTAGCTCAGAGACAGTAGGTTTCAGAGCATATTATGATCTGGGCACTGATATCAGAGCCCACAAAGAAAACTTTTGGGTCGCCTGATGCAATATCTTTATACCTTCATTATTTTTGATATAAGTCAGTGAGTGCCCTATAACCAAAATCTAAGACGTATCCACGTCAAAAAATTAATTTTTTTATTTTTATGCTTTTTGTGTCCTAAGAAACAAACCCTGCGAGTTTCATTAATTCACCATACATAAAAGGTTACTTGTAGGTAGGAGGTTAAAATAGTCATACATGAAAATCAAATCATTCTTCTGTGGATAATATATTATCAACTGAAATAAAATTTTAAACTATCACATCTAATATATTCAACCATATGAAATTTTCTGTAACAATATCTAGGTTGGCAACTGTTCTGCAACCATTTTTCACCCTTCATAGAGAAATTAGACACCAAATAATATCGAATTTCAACAATAAGGTGAAAAAACATGAAACTTGATATAAAATATCATTTTACTTGAAAGAACTACACCAGCAGTTAATATATGAGGGAAACTGCGGTTCTTTTTTCTGTTGCATTAGCATGTCTTTACACTATTCTGTTTTTAGATTCAAATCTGCCAAACCTTATTCTTGTGAAATATTGGTCACTGCTAATATAATACATGGCTGTGTGAAAATGATGATAATAAAAGTAAATCAAAGTCTAGCAAATACGATTAAATTTGCTAGTTTGACAATCAGAGTTGCCAGAAGAGCTAATGGACAAGTGCCTATTCAGGTACTCTAGTCGATTCGCTTGCTTGGGATTTCGAATTCAGAATGAATGCTAAATGCTAATAGAAAATATCGATTTTGTATTGTAAAGTGTTATAAATTGTGAATTATTGAAATAGGATCTGACATTGAATTATTGAAATAGAATTGGGTAAAATACCCAGGCTGAACCCCCTTAAGACTTTTTTTTTACTTCGTGCCATATTTTCTTTGCCTTCCGTATACTTTCTGAGATACTTATACTTGTAACATATTTGTAAGCCTGGCAATGTGAAACTTATATAATAAGAAATTGTACTAGAAAATAGGTGAAGAGGAGAGCTAGGTAAAGAAGATAAAAAAAGGCAGAATAAATGTGGTTGCTGATGGACGTCGTTGTTTCATTTATAAACAAACATAAAACATGGTGTCAGAAGTAAAAAAAACTGAACAATATTGTATCAAGTAAGGTTGTTCGTGACCTTGAATGTGTCGGAAAATAAACAAGAAGTGCTCTAACTAATTGTGCAGTAACTTCGAGGCAAATAGAAAACTTTCTATCCGAGTAAATTGTCGTAAAGTAAAATGGCGTCTGGAATTGATCTGCGTTTGCCACAACCACTGGATTCTGAAAATCTTGCGAAAGAATGGCCTCGTTGGAAGCAAGCCTTTACGATCTATTTGCGAGCAAATAATAAAACCAATGACAGTGAGCAAAATAAAATTGCTTTATTTTTGTGGTTAATTGGTCAGCAGGGTGTAGAAATATTTAATACACTATTTCCAAACAATGGAACCATAGAAGGAATGTTCCGGAAGGAGTCTGCAGAAGTGGCTGTCGATGGAGGTGGTGCCGATGATGGTGAGGATAAGTTTGCAGATGCACAGGATGTTCAGGAGCCCCGTGTTCCTCATACACTGGTAGCAGTGATTGTGGCATTCGATGATTACTGTCTGCCACGTAAAAACATTGCTATGGAAGCATTTAAGTTTAATGTAATCGCTCAGAAGGAAAACAGTCGTTTGGACAGTTTGAAACTGAGTTACGTACACAAATACAATACTGCGAATTTGAGTGCTCAAATTGTCACATGTCATATGCAGATCGTATGTTACGTGATCGAATGTGATTTACTAAATCAAACGCTTTGGAGAAATCGGTGTAAATGGTATCAATTTGGCCATGTGCTTCAAGAGTTTCGGCTACGGTATTTGTAAATTCCAGGAGGTTAGTTAATGTGGATTTATTTTTACGAAAGCCATGTTGATTAACGCAAATCGCTGTTGATAAGTTTTCGTCAAGACATATAAAAATCAATTTTTCAAATATAGGGTTTATTACCCTTTTTATACCCGTATGGTGAAACCAAAGGGTATATTAACTTTGCCTTACCGTTTGTAACGCCAAGATCCCGTCATCGCACAAAAAAATGAATTACACCAGTGTGTTTAGAATGATGAAAAAAGTTGAATTTAGCATGTCCGTCCGTCTGTCTGTCCGTCTGTCTGTCCGTCTGTCTGTCTGTGGCGCGGATTGCGGGCGCACGGATTGAGCTAGAGACTTGAAATTTTGCGCAGATTCGTTTTTCGTAAAATGCGAGGCTAAGTTCGTTAATGGGCAAAAATGGACCATTAGGGGGGGTACCCCCCATACGAACGAAAACGTTTTTTGCGAATATCTCAAAAACGGTGCATCTTATCAAAAAAGTCCAAGAACAAAAATTGTTTAGGACATGATTCTACATTAAAGTTCCATACATCAAAATCCAATTGGAACAAGTTTTAAAAAAATCTTATTGGAAAGTTTGACTTCAAAGTGGAATTTTGATACGCCGTTCAATTAAATCACCATACGGGTTTTCAATAATTGCCAGATTGGCAATTATAGCTTTTGTTATGTTTAAATATTGGAATTACTACACCCTTCTTCCAGATTTCAGGAAAAATTCCTTCGCTTGCGCATTTATTAAATAAATAGCATAAAGGTACAGTTAGTCCACTACACAAGGACTTCACAAAGCTGTTGGGTAATCCATCGGGACCTCCACTTTTAGCAGTATCAAGACTAGCGATGCAAGTACTGATATACGTAATTGTTAGGGAAGAAATGGATCGTAAATTGTCAGTATGGAAATCATAGTTTAATGTCGTAGTAGGCGGGATATAAATCGATTCGAAATATTTGGCAAATAAGTTACAAATAGTCTTATGGTCAGAAGATATTTGATTGCCCAGCTTGATTTCGTTTACTGCGTTAAATGATTTACGTTTGCTTTTTACGTAGTGCCAGAAGGGTTTTTGATTTTCAGTTGTAATGGTTCGCTCTATAGATGAAATATATGATGCATGACAGCGAGACATCTCAATTTTCGACGTTTTGCGGTATAAGGCAAAGAGTGCGTAATCATCAGATGATCCTGTACGCTTGAACTTTCTATGATATCTATGTTTGATATCAAGGGAATCAATTAATTCCTTTGAGAACCAAACAGGATAACGTGCTGAACCTTTGGATTTTAACGGCACATGACGAGCAACTAAGGTATTAAGGATTTCATAAAACGAACAAACGGCTGCTTCACAGTTAAGATTGTCAAGAACATTTTTCCAGTCGATAGCAGCCAAATCGTTACTAATACCTGATAAATTCATTTTATTAAAGTTGTAGAGAGCCCGGCAGTCCGATAGCTTAGCTTGCTTCAAGTATAGTTTCAAGTTTATTTGAATGGGTGGATGGTAAGAATCAGGAGTTACAAGTGCCTCAGGTATTGTAGTACCTACCCTGGACTGCTCAATATTAGAAAATACCAGGTCAAGTAGATTTCCTTGGTGATTTTCCTTGGTGGCGATTATACTGAGAAAATCCCGAAAAATTGATGAATGAGGTGACACAATTAGAGATTGGAGTGTCATTATTTGGAGTCACACACTCATTCATTTCCCAGTTTACCTTAGGTAGGTTAAAATCTCCACATAATAGGCCAAAACAGGATGGATTCAATAAATTATAAAAGTCAGACACAGAAGCGAAAAAGTTGTCATAAACATCAATATTACTACTACACGGAACATAGACACAACTAACGAACAGAGAAGACATTTTCAATTTGATTTTAACATGCACAATTTCAAGCAGCGAATTGAACATAATGCAAGGAGTTGCCTGCAAAGATTTTTTACGGAAATTAGTGTGCCACCTTCATCTTTTTTACTGGAAGTTTCAAGGCTTCTATCGCATCTAAATACGTTATATCGTTCATCAAAAAGTTCATGGTCAAAGATTTCAGGCTTAAGCCAAGTTTCTGTCAAACAGATTACATCGTAATTCTCACTTAGTACGTTAAGTTGAAAGACTTTCAATTTAGTCCTTAGACCCCTCACATTTTGATAATATATTGACAAACAGGCTATTTTATTATTATAATTGATAGGTTCAGAAGAAGGTTTTATTGGTGCTACATTTGGGGTCTCCAGTTCTGTTGTCTTGTTGTATGTCCCCGAGCTGAAGTTCTCTGCCGAAAAGAAGATCGTGCGTTCCTAAATTCGTGAACGATCACGTCGGGAGGCCAGAAATTAGGGGTACAAATCGCACCAAAATATTCCTGAGGAACTGCCAATTTAAATGATGCAATCATTTTTTCTGGAAGGTTATCACGAGTTAGTTTCGTACAAGTCAGTTTAAGGCCAGCATTGTTGATATTGTGTAAAATATATTTGATAATCTCATTCGGCGACGTATTGTATTCAAGCCTTGAAAGGAAAATTTGTTTCAATGGCGCAACTACTCTAAGTGGCGCTAGGACCGAGTTGTTTATAATGCCAATATTTAGTGGCGTAGGCGGATTCTCATTGTCTTCAACACTGCATTGTTCAAGTGATGGCGGCCCATCAGCTGCTCAGTATGCTGAAGTGTGACATCAGATGCTTGTCCTAGTTGGTGTTGTTCAGAAGCTTTTATAGTTCGTTGACAATTGGAAGCCTTTCTTTGTTGGTGTTGGTCCGCTTGCCGCTTTTAGCCTCGAGTTAAGACTTGAGAGAGTTGAAGAGACGGACTATTTGTAGGATCTCCGGTTTTATTCAGCAATGCGGACGTAGAGGAACTTAAAGTACTTAATGTAATAATCTCGCATTCAGCTACAGCTTCATTTAGACGAGTTAGGATGGAAGAAAATTCGTTTTTACAAGCCTTGACTGTTGTTTTTAGTTTTTCAATCCTTGAAGCATAGCTTGATATTGAGGTACTGCGACACTCTGAGCAATACCAGTGGAGACCGTTACCACTTATTAATAGTGCATCGTACGCTTTAAATCCGAGGTATTTAACATGATACAATTTTTCGCAGGAACCAAAACATTGAATTCTAGTAGTAAGGTTGTCTTTATCGACACAAGATTTGGCTGAACATTCAGACATTTCAGTAGTATAATGTAGATAATAAACATAACAAAAGCTATAATTGCCAATCTGGCAATCATTGGAGACCCGTATGGTGATATTCGTATCAAAATTCAAACAGTTGTACCAAAATTCCACTTTGAAGTCAAACTTTCCAATAAGATTTTTTAAAATTTATTCCAATCGGATTTTGATGTATGAGAGTTTTGTGTAGAATCATATCCTAAATAACTTTTGTTCTTGGACTTTTTTGATAAGATGCATCGTTTTTGAGATATTCGCAAAAAACGTTTTCGTTCGTATGGGGGGTACCCCCCCTAATGGTCCATTTTTGCCCATTAACGAACTTAGCCTTGCATTTTACGAGAAACGGAGCTGTGCAAAATTTCTAGTCTCTAACTTAATCCGTGCGCCCGCAATCCGCGCCACAGACGGTCAGACGGACAGACGGACGGACAGACAGACGGACGGACGGACGGACATGCAAAAATTAATTATTTTTATCATTCTAAACACACTGGTGTAATTCATTTTTGTGTGTGATAATGGGATCTTGGCGTTACAAACGGTAAGGCAAAGTTAATATACCCTTTGGTTTCACCATACGGGTATAAAAAGACAAAGCAAGTTGGATCAAAAAAGTTAGTATTATGGTGATAGAAAGTGAACAATCACAAAAATAAATGTGTAAGTGTATCACACTGTCCCACGATCGTAATATAATTATCGTCAGTAGCTCAAGTACTACAGCAAAATCACAGTGTATGGATAATACAATTGCAAAAAGCTTTATGTCACAGTGTAAAGATATCAAAGTATAATGTTGTCACTAATCCAGATAATCACAAAGGATAAAAACTAGAATATTTTGCAAATTTTCGGGGTTTTCTCTAATTTTTACTAATTTTCACTAAGTATTACAGTTCACTATATGATTAACTATCGTTCAAGTAATTATTGAAAATTGTTAAGCTATTGTAACTAGCAATATATTGAAAAACTAGGCAAACAAACTAGAACCTGAATTCGTACACTGCGAAACAGATTGAATATATAAATATACTGGGAAAGTACCACAACTTTTCTATTTCTTAGCCAAAGACACACAAAAAGCTACAACTGAAACTTTTAGACGGAAAGGATGAATCTCTCACAAAAATTGTGGAGACTTGCAAAATATTTGAAGGGGCTACTGCTAATAAATGGCTGCTTGAGCGTCGTACGGAGTTATTGGAAATCAAATCTGTCACTATATCCAGAATTGGACCAAGAGAAAGTAGCCAATGTCAATTGCAGCTGCTTCAACTGTGGACAACCATTGAATGAAATCCATCGTCGCCGGTGCCCAGCGTTGAACATTGAATATAATTCATGTGGCCGGAAAGGACATTTCCAGAGATACTGTCGTTCGGGTCGAGGAGAAGCTGTGAAGAGAGGAAATTATTTGAACCAGTCGTCGGCAACGGAGAATAAACCGAAGGGAGCGAAGACTGTCCAATCAATTAGTTCCAGTAATTCAAGTAATAACCAATTTTGTGATCAAATAAATAAAGAATGTAGCATTAAGACATCCAATAACTCTTGTAGCATAAATGCAAACATATCAGATGAGTCGGCTAGAAAAGCCTGATGTGTAGATGGAAGAAAGTGTACCACATTAAAAACTATCCAGTCGAATTTAAACTCGATACCGGTTCTGATGTCAATTGCATTCCTATGGGTATTATCAAAAAATTAAAGACGTCAATTAAAAAACCAAATGAATTTCTTGTTCTTGACTATAGTTCTAATAAAATTAAAGTTCATGGAATAACTGTGTTGTCTTGTGTTGATCCCCTTAAGCACGGTTAGTATACTGCTGAGTTTCTTGTCGTTGATGACGCTTTTGAGCCACTCATTAGCCTGGAGTCATGTATCGCTTTCGGGTTGATTAAGCGCCTAAATATGGTGCAATCATTCATAGACATGCCAAAAACTAAGGCTGACTTTGTCGATCAATATCGTGATGCATTTGAGGGCCTCGGCAAGTTCCCGGGTAAGAGTTCTATCAGATTGAAGGAAAATTCTGTTCCGTCACTTCATTAAAAAAAAACGCATACCGATCACATTACATGATCGTTTGAAGAACCAATTAAAAGAAATGGTAAACCATAGTATAATTAGTCCAGTTGATTTTCCTACGGACTGGGTGAACAATATGCATATTGTTGAAAAACCAAATGGTGAACTCCCTATTTGGCCTTGACCCGAAGTTGCTCAATAATTGTATAATGCGAGAGCATTATTTAATTCCAACCATGGATGATTTAATCAATCGCTTTGCTGGCAAATACATTTTTACCGTCCTTGATTTGAGTAGCGGATTCTGGCAAATGGAATTGGATCGCAAAAGTTCAGACCTTACAACATTTATGACTCCCTTTGGACGTTATAGGTGGAATCGTGTTCCATTTGGACTAAAGTGTGGACCGGAAAAGTTTCAAAGGAAAATGGTCCAAATATTTGGGGACGTTGAGGGTGTTGAAATATACTTTGATGACATTTGTATCGCTGCTGTTGATGAGCGTGAACATGACCAAATACTATCTGAGGTCATGGAGCGTGCTTGGAAGAATAACGTTAAATTCAATCAGTCAACCCATCAAAACCCGTTACTATACAGACTGATAGTTCAAAGGATGGACTTGGGTGTGTATTGCTGCAGGAGAGGGGGCCAGTGGCATATTCGTCTAACGAGTGGTGAGCAGAAATGGGCTCAGATAGCAGGCAACATTTGAAATTCCGCGTAGGCCAAACTAGTTTCTTTCGGCTGGGTTTAACGTTCTTCTGGCATAACTGATGGGTCGATCTTCTAGTTCTGAGATCTCTCCTAGGGGATAGCGATTCTCCGCTTGCGTCCGTGATTAACACAAACTCCTTTTCGAAGTCGTAGTATGCGAATACAAGAGCGGACGTTAAAACGTCCTTCAATACTTGGAAAGATACTTCGCATTTTTAGTCCAATGGAACTTGATGTCCTTTCTTAACAATTTGTTAATGGGGTTCGTAAGTTTCGAGAAGTTAGGGATGCATCTACGATATTAAGTCGCTAACTCTAGGAACGATAGAACCTGTCTAATGGTTTTGGGCTTGGGATATTTCAGGACTCATTCCACTAGCTTTGGATCCGGGCTTACCACGTATTCAGAATAGATATGTCCTAAGTACGTTGTTTCCTGTTGAAGGAATTTATGTTTTGTTGGTGGAATCTTGAAATTTGCTTCCCTAAATTGTTGAAACACTTCACGTAGTTTAACATTATGATCGTTTAGTTTGTTTGCAAAACTTATCACGTCGCGTCGTCCGAAACGCGACAACGAAATAGACGAAACAGTGGATCCCTTGCAGTTCTGTTAGAATTCCGTTAAGGAGTGATTGGAAATACCCAGGCGTGTTTTTCAACCAGAAGGGGATTCGCTTGTATAGTATCCGTAGTTTACACTAAATGCCGTGTTTTCTCGATCGTGGGGGATCGATTAATACCTGATGTACCCATTAGCGAGATCGAGGGTGATAAAATACTGGGAGTATCCTAAATGATCAAGTACTTCCTCTATGTGAGATAAAGGATACACGAGAGAAATACGAATCTTCTTAAGCTCTTTAAAATACACAAAGTTTTTTTTAACCATCGTCATTGGTTCCTTTTTTTGGGTACTAGGATCACGGGAGAGTTGAATGGGCTGGTACTCGGCTCGATAATATTTCCCTGAACGAGCGAATTTATTTGGAGCGTGCACTCTTCAGTATGTCCGGCTGTCTTTTATATATAGGGCCTTGCCCTCTAGCAGTGGTAGTTCGAAAAAATTTTACATTGGTATATGAAAGTATGTAAGAGTTTATCGACAGGTAAGTGAAACACGTCATTATATTCAAAGTAGCGTTGAGAGATCGAGTCTCGTTCCTCCCTGTTCAGGTTTTCATCTAGGCTTACCGTTTTCTGCATTAGCTTCAGTCGATATGTGTTCAAGTGGGAACCGTCCCTTTGGGTTTTCGGAATTTCTGACTTTACTTCGTAG
Organism: Chrysopilus asiliformis; assembly: GCA_964034945.1. Taxonomy (NCBI): domain Eukaryota; kingdom Metazoa; phylum Arthropoda; class Insecta; order Diptera; family Rhagionidae; genus Chrysopilus; species Chrysopilus asiliformis. The sequence goes on along the minus strand of OZ035960.1, from coordinate 72,937,474 downwards.
TCCGAAAGCGGTTCAGCGTTTTATTCTAGATTGGGTGGGGTAATTTGTTTTGTTGTTGTGTTTATTATTGCGACGTATGCATGTGCGTCTTGTGACCTGATTATAGTATTGCTATAAAAAACACCAGGTAAAATCTCTTTTCTAATGCATAGCTTTTCTTCTTCCGTGGTTATGGTTACCTTCACAACCTTCTCGGTCCTCTAACTTGTGAGTAAAATGGCTGACACTGCCCGGGATGTTTATTTGGTCAATCCCTATGCGAGGTTGGATCGATGTCCGATACTACTGATACAGCTTCAGTTATTTTCATGACGGTTTGCCGACTCGAGTCCGTGGCAAGGTCGTTCCCGCAATTAAATCATTTGCCTTTTCTCGAGTTGAGTTGTACTCCTGGTTCACAAACAAACATTCCGAATTTATTGTCCACCGCGACGGTTCATGGTTGTTTCGGGCTCACGGGAGTGACGAAGCCCTCGTCAGACAGAGTAATGTCAACTCCTCCTGCTCTCTATTACAGAAAATTGTTTATTTATTGGATGGGTAATAGGAACTTACAAGAAGTACATATATATATTCACCAACCCATTTAATTCAGCTATGCGAATTATTTTAGAAATCTCCGAAAATGCGAATGGTTTTCGACTGTGCTTCAAATGAATGAACCTTTGTTTGGTTTTAGCTTTGGTTTTATCAGTCGTGAAAGTTGTTCCTGCACAAAAAAAATTTCACGATTCGTAAATTCGATTAAACTTTCACCGGGTCTTTTCTTGCTTGATCCCAATTCTGCTCTGACCTCTTCGAAAGCTTTTCCCAAGGCATAATTTTTTTTAATAGTTCTAGTATTGTTGGATGAGTTAATTACATAAAGGGTCTTTCAATAAGGACGCTCGATTTTTAATTGTAAATAAAACAAGTTGTGTGTGAGATATCCACTCAATTTTTTTTTGTTTGAAAGAATATTTCATGACATAATAAAGCATGGAATATAATGTCGTTCAAATGTCCGCCGCGGCTTTTCTTGGTGGCACGTATTCGGGGGATTAACAATTTAGCTTGTGTACTAAAGATGATTTTTTTTACGAAATTTGGGTCAACTTCCAACGGTTCCAATTTTGATGATTTGCACATGTTGTTAAACGCTATAAACTTCCAAGGTGATTTGCCATACACTAGTGAAAAATTTACAATAAATTTGACAGGTGACCGCTATAACCTAACAAACTTCGAGGGTCCTTATTGAAAGACCCTTTAGTATGCATTGTGTGTTCTATATTTTAGCCATGATATGAAAACATTTTTTTTCTCCCCCGATAATCTCTCATGTAGATCCTTCGCCATTGCTTTAAATCTTAGAATTCCGTGTGTGAGTTTTGGGGATCTTTGTCTCGAAAACGTTGGAATGTATTTACCACTAATGCTCATAATTTTTCGTAACTTTCCTTTGTATTCGTCATTGTTATAAGGTTTTCCGGTCTTTCCTTATTTAATTCGTTTCTCACTCACTGTTGATGTAATCTTATTTGGTTCATTTTTTCTTGTATTTCAAGAGTCTATGGTATTGCGTTATTTTTTGCTTGATCTTAGCTGTGAGTTTCAAAAATTAGTTTTTTAGCTGTGATATTTCTTTCTTTTGCTTGATTTTTTTTTCGAGGTTTTCTAGAACTGCCCTTGTTGTTGTTACTTTGTTATCGGGGTTATTTTCGTTCTTGTAGATATTTACCCGTATTTGATCCTTTTAGTAGTTTCTTCAATTTCTCTATTTCGTGTATTAGAAACTCTATTTTTTCTTTTGAGTTTTCATTTTCTTCCATAAAATTTGTTTCTTCGAGTTTAAGTATTCCTACGAAACTTAGATAAAGTAGAGTAAAAACAATTTTGGTGAACTAAAGCTCTAACGGCCAATTTCTTCACAGAGTACTAAAGTGGAGTCTAGCTAGTCCAGGTACTATCTCTGGTACTCGGTACCAACGAAAAGTTAGTACTTGTGCATTTCTTCACATCGCTAGTACCGGAGCTAAATTCATCAGCCGGTACTAGCGGCAAATATGTCTAAAACTAAGCTAATACGTCTAAAACTAAGCTAATACGTCAAAAACCGATTTTGACACTATTTTGACATTTGAATATTATTGTTTGCTGTGTTCCGTGAATTTGTGTACGTTATTTTTTCGATAATTGAAATATTATTGTTCGCTGTGTTCCGTGAATTTGTGTACGTTATTTTTTCAATAAATATTTGTTTAAAAACGTGTAATTAATATTTGTTTAAAAAAGTGCGGTTAGTGGTACGGTTAGTGGTGATGCAAAAAGGCCTCGTTGCCCCAATTGGAGTCAAAAAGATACGAAAAAATGCAGCAGTGGCCGCCTCTCGTTCTTTCAATGTTGCTGGCATTTCAATAAATGGATTCAAATGGCGTATCAATGCTATTCATACTTTTGGCACTAGCAGTCGACACGTTAATAACATCAGCAACTACTATCTGTGTCGATCCATTTGCCATGAATCGCAGTGATGAGCAGTTGCTGTTAAGGTAATATGTAACGAATTAATAACATAACAAAAGCTATAATTGCCAATCTGGCAATTATTGAAAACCCATCCCAACTAACATTGATTTACACATTTGGGTAACAGCGACGTCGCTGTTGAAGATTTGGTGCCTCCGGAGGAACAGTTGTGACTTAACAGCGACGTTTGAGTGATGTCGACGTGACGTATTTGGCGCAACACTTTTCCCAAGAATTTGCCCACGGAGGCACACGTTGTGAGGTAACAACGACGTCGCTGTTGAATATGGAATCTGTCATTCGTTTTTTGATAGTGTGTGTTAAATACTATAAATATGCGAAAATTGTATTAGGTGTGATAGTTATAAGACATTAATAAATGTGTGCTTCCATCGAATGTGTAGTTCTATCGCTTATGTGTAGTTTCATAGAATATTTATATATAAATAATGGAAGACATATTTTATGACTGCCAATCTGACTGAAACTAAATAATGGCATTTTGATGATTTTTCAGATCAAACATAACAAAAGCCATAATTGCCAATCTGGCAATCATTGGAGACCCGTATGGTGATATTCGTATCAAAATTCGAACAGTTGTACCAAAATTCCACTTTGAAGTCAAACTTTCCAATAAGATTTTTTAAAATTTATTCCAATCGGATTTTGATGTATGGGAGTTTTACGTAAAATCATGTCCTAAATAACTTTTGTTCTTGCACTTTTTTGATAAGATGCACCGTTTTTGAGATATTCACAAAAAACGATTTCGTTCGTATGGGGGGTACCCCCCCTAATGGTCCATTTTTGCCCATTAACGAACTTAGCCTCGCATTTTACGAAAAACCAATCTGAGCAAAATTTCAAGTCTCTAGCTCAATCCGTGCGCCCGCAATCCGCGCCACAGACGTACGGACATGTAAAATTCATTTTTTATACCCGTATGGTGAAACCAAAGGGTATATTAACTTTGCCTTACCGTTTGTAACGCCAAGATCCCGTCATCGCACAAAAAAATTAATTACACCAGTGTTTAGAATGATGAAAAAAGTTGAATTTAGCATGTCCGTCCGTCTGTCCGTCTGTCCGTCCGTCCGTCTGTCCGTCCGTCCGTCTGTCCGTCCGTCCGTCTGTCTGTGGCGCGGATTGCGGGCGCACGGATTGAGCTAGAGACTTGAAATTTTGTACAGATCCGGTTTTCGTAAAATGTGAGGCTAAGTTCGTTAATGGGCAAAAATGGACCATTAGGGGGGGTACCCCCCATACAAACGAAATCGTTTTTTGTGAATATCTCAAAAACGGTGCATCTTATCAAAAAAGTACAAGAACAAAAGTTATTTAGGATATCATTCTACATAAAACTTCCATACATCAAAATCCGATTGGAATAAATTTTAAAAAATCTTATTGGAAAGTTTGACTTCAAAGTGGAATTTTGGTATAACTGTTCGAATTTTGATACGAATATCACCATCCGGGTCTCCAATGATTGCCAGATTGGCAATTATAGCTTTTGTTATGTTTTATCGTTCTAAATACACTTTGGTGTAATTCATTTTTGTGTTTGGTGACGGGATCTTGGCGTTACAAACGGTAAGGCAAAGTTAATATACCCTTTGGTTTCACCATACGGGTATAAAAACTGATTTTTTTCTCATCAGGTTCATGAAATAGTACTGAAAAAGCCTTTAATTAGATTTACAAAACTCGCAAATCGTTTAACAAAATCAGCGCCATATTTTAAAGTGAAATACTGTGGCAACTAAAATTACACATGCTTAGACACAATGCCGAATACGTAGTGGGTAGTAAATATTGCATGGATAAAAATTGTTGACCTTGTTATTTAGCCTAGAACACATTTCCCGGGCACCTCCGAAAAACAACTTAACCCATAACCAGGCAGCCGGCCACACATGTTGCCTTTTGAATTTTTTTTTGCTCATAACTTCTATGATTCTTATAATATTTGTTAAAAAACCTTTTTTTTTACATTTATTTCGAAAACTAACGATTTTTTGATGGTGTTTTACCAATAGATAAAGAAAATAAAAATTGTCTAAACTTTAACTTTTATTGTAGTTATTTTGGTACCTAATTCAGACATTAAAAGGAATTTAGAATTTTTGTGGCCCTCGCTTTTAAGTTCCCCAGCAATTTTTACATGTCCAATTGGTGACTCTAAATGACAAATTCTCTAATTTACATCACAAATCAGATATTTCAGTTACAGAACTGGTTTCCCCATTCGCCTTGAAAATTTTCAGATTTAGTTTTTACTTTGCCATTTTGTAAGTGACTGTGTGAACACGTAATATGAAATGGCCGACCAGGCTTCATTATTTCTGTGGCCAGAAGCAATAACAGCTTAAATCGACTTATTTTCAATATGAGTTGTATTTGAACCGACAAAAGACTTAAGCGGTTATTGCTTCTGGCCACAAATCTATTTGTGCAAGTATTTGTGCCACACACACATTTTTCCGGGTGAATTGACAGTTCAATTTAAATCCATTTGAAGTTAATATCTCTTGAAATGTATAAAGTAGTAGAAACGGTCGAGAATGGAGAAAAAACCTATACTGCAGTACCGTCCAATTGCGAACAAAACTCCTTTCTTTTTTGACCAAAACATATGACGAAAATGCAAATTGACAGAATTAGAAAAAAATTTTCCTCTACTTCGGAAAAAATGGGTGAAAATGCAATGCAAGGTGAAATGTTTTGCACAAGATTTTATGGACGCGTTGCAGTTAGAGAAATATTATGGACGCTTTCTACTTCCCACACTTTTGCTATTCTCTCTGAGCATTTCAAATTGTTTTTCCATATTTTACAAGAACAAGAAACTGAATGACATAAAATAAAAATTGACAGTTCTTCCTCACAATTGCCTGGTACTGAAACGTAACAGCGACGATTATGTGACAATAAAAAAATTCCCGCCGAGGCACAACTGTGCCCGCATTTCCACTTTGCCCGCGTGGGAATTTTTGTGGTAACAATTTAGTCACTATTCCTTTAACTTTTCCCAAATGGGAAATGTGCCGTCAGAGGCAAATGTTGGGAACAATTCCTGCGCAATGACGTCGAGACAACGTTTTTGTTTTGAAAATCGAAGGTGGTCACATCAAGGCACGAAATGTTTGTTGGGATGGCATTGTCCGAAGTTCAATTGAACAGCGAACAGTTGTATCAAAATTCCGCTTTGAAGAAAAAACTTTTCAATGACATTCTTTATACCCGTATGGTGAAACCAAAGGGTATACTAACTTTGCCTTACCGTTTGTAACGCCAAGATCCCGTCATCGGACACAAAAATGAATTACACCAGTGTGTTTAGAATGCTGAAAAAAGTTGAAATTTGCATGTCCGTCCGTCTGTCCGTCCGTCTGTCCGTCCGTCCGTCTGTCCGTCCGTCTGTCTGTCTGTGGCACGGATTGCGGGCGCACGGATTGAGCTACAGACTTGAAATTTTGCACAGGTCCGTTTTTCGTAAAATGCGAGGCTAAGTTCGTTAATGGGCAAAAACGGTCCATTAGGAGGGGTACCCCCCATACGAACGAAAACGTTTTTTGCGAATATCTCAAAAACGCTGTATCTTATCAAAAAAGTCCAAGAACAAAAGTTGTTTAGGACATGATTCTACATTAAAGTTCCATACATCAAAATCCAATCGGAACAAGTTTTAAAAAAATCTTATTGGAAAGTTTGACTTCAAAGTGGAAGTTTGATACAACTGTTTGCCGTTCACTTAAATCACCATACGGGTTTTCAATAATTGCCAGATTGGCAATTATAGCTTTTGTTATGTTTTTTATGTAGAATCATATCCTAAATAACTTTTGGTTCTAGCACTTTTTTGATAAGATGCACCGTTTTTGAGATATTCGCAAAAATCGTTTTCGTTCTAATGGTCCAGTTTTGCCCATTAACGAACTTAGCCTTGCATTTTACGAAAAACCAATCTGAGCAAAATTTCAAGTCTCTAGCTCAATCCGTGCGCCCGCAATCCGCGCCACAGACGTACGGACATGTAAAATTCATTTTTTATACCCGTATGGTGAAACCAAAGGGTATATTAACTTTGCCTTACCGTTTGTAACGCCAAGATCCCGTCATCGCACAAAAAAATGAATTACACCAGTGTGTTTAGAATGATGAAAAAAGTTGAATTTAGCATGTCCGTCCGTCTGTCCGTCTGTCCGTCCGTCCGTCTGTCTGTGGCGCGGATTGCGGGCGCACGGATTGAGCTAGAGACTTGAAATTTTGTACAGATCCGGTTTTCGTAAAATGTGAGGCTAAGTTCGTTAATGGGCAAAAATGGACCATTAGGGGGGGTACCCCCCATACAAACGAAATCGTTTTTTGTGAATATCTCAAAAACGGTGCATCTTATCAAAAAAGTACAAGAACAAAAGTTATTTAGGATATCATTCTACATAAAACTTCCATACATCAAAATCCGATTGGAATAAATTTTAAAAAATCTTATTGGAAAGTTTGACTTCAAAGTGGAATTTTGGTATAACTGTTCGAATTTTGATACGAATATCACCATACGGGTCTCCAATGATTGCCAGATTGGCAATTATAGCTTTTGTTATGTTTTATCGTTCTAAATACACTTTGGTGTAATTCATTTTTGTGTTTGGTGACGGGATCTTGGCGTTACAAACGGTAAGGCAAATTTAATATACCCTTTGGTTTTACCATACGGGTATAAAAATGAAATGACATCGGATTCCTTTTTTACCGTGGCTGTGGGTGCTGCAAATCGTCCGCTACCAATTGTAGAACGTAAAGAAACGTTATTGTATTGTATTTCGTTATGGCATATGGAAGATTCGACGGTCAAATCAATGATTCATCACTCCTTGCCCATCACTCTCGACGTTGTCGAAATCGCGAAATAAACCATCACCGGCAAAAACCAAATCCATTTTTTACATACACACAAAACAATCACAAAATAATATAATCAAATCAATAAAAATCGACTACTCCAGTATTATATTATAGGTGAAGAAATTAAATTGGCATAAATTCGAGTACTAACATCGCTAGACCCTCAATTTCGAGGGTCCAGGAAATAATGAGTACCAGCTAATAGTCCGTACCAAAGTCGGTACTAAGGCGTGCTAGTACTTGGTGAAGAAATGACTTGATACCAATTTGAGTACAAAATTTTGGTCTAATACCGGTAATAGCGTTAGTACTCGGTGAAGAAATCGGCCGTAAGTCTGGTTGTAAACCCAAATATCACCCCAAAAAAATATGTATGGCTACAAATATACATAACTGAATTCTTAGGCTTTTTTTGCGATTTTATATCGTTCGGTCCAATAATAGTTTTATACGAGTTATTTTGTTTTTGGTATCCTGATACGAGTTGTTTTGTTTTTGGTTTTAGACAAAAATGTTATACTTTGGCAATTGAGCGCTTTAGTCATTGGGATCTCCAGTTTATGTTATTGTTCATTATACCCGTATGGTGAAACCAAAGGGTATATTAACTTTGCCTTACCGTTTGTAACGCCAAGATCCCGTCATCGCACAAAAAATGAATTACACCAGTGTGTTTAGAATGATAAAAATATATAATTTTTGCATGTCCGTCCGTCTGTCTGTCCGTCTGTCTGTCCGTCCGTCTGTCTGTCTGTCCGTCCGTCTGTCTATCTGTCTGTCTGTGGCGCGGATTGCGGGCGCACGGATTGAGCTAGAGACTTGAAAGTTTGCACAGATCCGTTTTTCGTAAAATGCGAGGCTAAGTCGTTAATGGGCAAAAATGGACCATTAGGGGGGGTACCCCCCATACGAACGAAAACGGTTTTTGTAAATATCTCAAAAACGGTGCATCTTATCAAAAAAGTACAAGAACAAAAGTTATTTAGGATATCATTCTACATAAAACTCCCATACATCAAAATCCGATTGGAATAAATTTTAAAAAATCTTATTGGAAAGTTTGACTTCAAATTGGAATTTTGGTATAACTGTTCGAATTTTGATACGAATATCACCATACGGGTCTCCAATGATTGCCAGATTGGCAATTATAGCTTTTGTTATGTTTTAATATGATTGATTACATCGCAATTGATAACAGGAAAGAAAAATTCCGATTTTATAATTTGAAACTTTTTTAAAAACTTTTATTCTAAAAATTCTTCCACGCAACCGTGTACGTAAACTTTTGTTTGAAATAGAGTTTACTTATTATTACTGAACAAAAGGTAATAGTTTTTACGAACGACTACAAATTCTTTATTCCACTGCGCGATTACACATTGAAAAATTGAAACGAACTGGCCCTTAGAGTTCAAAATTGGCTTCAGTTCGACGAAGCAACTGTACATTGGACTTCGGTTGGTTTCTTTGTTTATGAGGTAAGGCGAATCTATGTTTAAAATTTCATAGCAATCGGTTTGATGGTTCGGGAGAAACTGTGATGACTGAGTGAGTAATAGCGGTGAAACCAAAGAGTATATTAGATTTGCCTTACCGTTTGTAACGCCAAGATCCCGTCATCACACAAAAAAAATGAATTGTGTGTTTAAAAGAAGTTGAATTTAGCATGTCCGTCCGTCCGTCTGTCTGTCTGTCTGTCCGTCCGCCCGTCCGTCCGTCCGTCTGTCTGTCTGTCCGTCCGTCCATCTGTCTGTGGCGCGGATTGCGGGCGCACGGATTGAGCTAGACCCTTGAAATTTTGTGCAGATTCGTTTTTCGTAAAATGCGAGGCTAAGTTCGTTAATTGGCAAAAATGGACCATTAGGGGGGATACCCCCCATACGAACGAAAGCGTTTTTTGCGAATATCTCAAAAACGGTGCATATTATCAAAAAAGTGCAAGAACAAAAGTTATTTAGGATATGAAACTCCCAAACATAAAAATCCGATTGGAATAAATTTTAAAAAATCTTATTGGAAAGTTTGACGTCAAAGTGGAATTTTGATACAACTGTCCGCTGTTCACTTAAATCACCATACGGGTTTTCAATAATTGCCAGATTGGCAATTATAGCTTTTGTTATGTTTCACAATAGCGAATAATTCCCGAGAAATTTTCAAAAAAATTAATTTTTTTGAAATATCTTGAGAACCGTTAGAGATACGTTAAAGCAAAAAATATAGAAATTTTGATATCATTTCAATTTTGTGATTTTCATTTTTTTCCAAAAACACATATGTTTCGAGCAATTTTTAACAGACGATATTATAAAAAAAATTTATGGGAAGTACCCGTTGTAGCTACCGTTACTTTCCAAAAATTTACGGAAAACTACGATTTCTGTAAAACTTATTACGAAATTTACGTCGCTAGATCAACGCGTTCTCGAGTTATTTTAGATACGTACAACGGACAGACCGACGACTTCATCATTTTGCCTGAAAGGGATTTCGTACAGATCAGAAATTTGCTATCTGCCCCGTTGTTGAGTCTTTATAAATACGAAGGTAAATTATATGTAAGACGAAGGTAAAAACGACTTTTACATTTATATGCTTTTGGACCCCTGACTTTCACTTCTGGAATGCATTTGCCGATATCTAAAAAACGACTTTACTGGTCGGTCTGAAACTTTTTGAGTTTTTATAAATCCTTACAAACCTTAAAATCAATATAGGTTCGTAGTATTGTAGGAGTATGAGGCAGAGCCTCCACAAAAAAGTTATTTAAGTTTATCCTCGTGGACGCCCAACGTCCACGTGAGACTTTGTATGCAGTTGCCTGAAACGTTAGCACTTCAAGCCCAAAGAACAGTGTCAATTAACTGCCCCAACTAGATTTGATATAGTTTCGCGGTACAAGAAAAAAAACCAGTCGTATCATCACGATTTTTGGAGTTCTTGTTCTTTTTCTGTATGTCTTGGAATCCTTGTCGTCAACTAGACTGCGAATTTCGGAAGTACGAATATGCCTAGTGGCATATCCCTGACCCAACATGAGTTGGAAAAATTATTGTTAGAATAGAATGAAAGTGGGTTCTCGAAAAGTGATGATGTTTATGAACCGGACGACAATATTTCTTGTTGTTCTGAAGATTTTTCGGGAAACAAAGAAGATGACGACATAAAAGAAGTTGGCGGCAGCGAAAATGAAACTGGTGGATTCTAGGATGCAATGTTTATGCTCGAATTTCATAAATAACAGTTCTGTCAGATCTTGAGATACAACCGCCACGGTCGTAAATTAGGGGATTGACATCTAGGTAGTGAGAGCTAAAATGGGTGTCTCCATTGGCACGTACTAGTTAACTCGTAAATCCTTTTTATCGCATATATGAATTATGATCTATAAAAACCGGAACTAAAACGGAAATTAGCACGACCTTAGACTCGCGCACATACGTGGAAAATTTCAAATGTAGCTCATTTTCGAAAACTTTTGCGTCCAGAGTAGATTTTTCAAAAAGTTTCGCCTCTCTAACGTCCTGACTGTATGTAAACTTTAAATTTCAATACTCTGCTCTACACTTAACAGATTTGGTTCCATCTCGAAGTCAGGAAGTAGTAAATCTGCTGTAATTTCCTATGGGAAAGGATATCACCGCGCTATTGAATATATCTATTTATTTACATATAGTCATTACAGAGCAACCTCATAGACATTTTAATCGTTAAACAAAATATATATAATCATTGTAAGAGCAATTGATTCTTTAATGCACTTGACGAGCAGTTGAAATCAATGAAATTGAAATATTTGTTAACACGTTGACGGACAGTTGCGGCTATAGCCGTCAAGTTCAAGTTCACTATGTGACATGACGGCAATAGCCGTCCAATACGAAACGGTCGTTTTTAGACACTGCGGCTGTAGCAGCACAAATGTGCATTTACCAGCGTACAAGTAGAAGCCTAGTGTCAATTTTCGAATTTCACTTGTTTCTACTGTCGAATTTCACTTGTTCGAATTTCACTTGTTTCTACTGTCCGTCAACGTGTTAAACACATGACACATTAAATACGATTTGAGGCTTTCACGGTTGGACATAATTATTATTTACGAAATTTTCGGTTTAACCGCATCATATAATTTTAAGGAAATAAATAATATAATTTATTTACCTTTCGGTGAACTCCACCTCAACTCATACTCACGTTTACAGTCATGTTCGATTTCTTAACTTTTTTCATTTGGATGTTGTTAGGGACTTAAAAAAAAGTTACCCGTATTTTTTTGTTTGGCGGAATAACGTCCGGTAGGCGGAGGGGAGGGGGTCAAAGTCGGCGAAAACTGGAAATCACAAAAACTTTAAAAATTTGTAACTTCTGAACGGCTTTACCGATTGTGATGATATTAAACATTTTGGAAAGGTAATTAAATTACCTTGTGACACAAAAATACTTTTTGACTCATGTAGAATCATATCCTAAATCACTTTTGTTCTTGGACTTTTTTTTGGTAAGATGCACCGTTTTTGAGTAATTGGCAAAAAACGGACAATTAGGGGGATACCCCCCATATATTTAAAACTTTTTCTTTTAAATAAATTTTTAATTAATTTCAATCTCCTAAAACTTTTGCATTAATATTTATGTACATAGAACATAAAAACCAATCGAAAATCAGTAAAATATATGAAAAATTTTGCATTCGATTTTTTTTGAAATTTTTTTAAAAATCAACAACGCATTTACCCCCAAATTTTATTTAGCGAATTTGTATGGTATAATGGTAGGTATTTACAGAAAAAATTTCAAAAGAAAAAAAAATGTCTTTCTCGAGATATTTTAAATTTTGTCACTAAATTGAATTTTACAATATAAAAGTGAGGGGGAGGGAGTCAAAAAGTATTTTTGTGTGACAAGGTAATTTAATTACCTTTCCAACAATCGGTAAAGCCGTTCAGAAGTTACAAATTTTTAAAGTTTTTGTGATTTCCAGTTTTCGCCGACTTTGACCCCCTCCCCTCCGCCTACGGGACGTTATTCCGCGAAACAAAAAAATACGGGTAACTTTTTTTTAAGTCCCTAAAAACATCCAAATGAAAAAAGTTAAAAAAACAGAGGTGACTTCCAAGCTCCATACAAGTCGAGTATGAGTTGGTGTGGAATTCACCTTTCACAAGACGTTTCGGACATTCTGTGATGTCCATGGTCGCTTGTAGACTGGAGTCACTTCCTACGCAAGGGATTTGACCGTAAATTATAACGGTGTCCCTTCTCCGTTATGAGACAGCTAGGTTGACTACAGACAACACTCACACTATCATCTGAGGCGTTCACTTCATTAAGTGGTTGCTTCAATAAGTTCAGTACAGAATTCCATGTACTTGATAATTTTAGGCTATCATCACGATTAAACGTTGATCGACGTTTTATTTCGATAGCTTCTCGTACAAGGCATGGATAATAACGGTTCTCCGATGCTAAAATATGAGCTTTATCGAAGCGTATCCAATGTCCATTATTATCGATGATATGTTCGGCAATTGCTGAATGTTCCATCTTTTTGTTTTTAACAGCCGAAAGATGTTCTTTAAGTCTTATTGCCACATTTCGCCTTGTTTGACCAACATACGATTTACCGCAACTACATGGCACTTCGTAAACACCGCAGTTTTCGAAGGGTATACGATCTTTAGGTGATCTGAGGTACCCTCGAAGCTTAGTTGGTGGCTGATAAATAGCTTTAACACCATGTTTCCGAAGAACTTTGCCAATTTCGTTCGAAACACCTTTCATATAAGGCAAGAAAGCCAGTTTTTCTTCAGTTACAGTTTCGAGCTGGGTATGAGTACTGGTTAATCGTGGTTTAACTCTTCGCTGTTTTTTACTGTAACCGTTCCTTTCTAAAACTCCATCGATGTATTTGAACTCATCACCTATATGTTTTGTGTCGCAAATCTTGTAAGCTCTATTTACCAGTAAAGCAACAACTGATCTTAAGTTGGTAGGACTATGATGAGAGCTGGCACGGAGATATTTGTCCGTATGAGTGGGTTTCCTGTAAACCGTATGTGATAGGGAACCATCCTGTAACCTTAGAAGTTTAACATCCAGAAACGGGAGGATACCGTTTTGTTCTAGTTCCATAGTAAAAGCTGTCTTTTCATGGATGGAATTTAAGACAGATAAGAACTCTTCCACGTGGTGTTTATTTATTACGGCGAAAGTGTCATCCACATATCTGAAGAAAACCTTGGGTTTTTGAGTAGCCCGGGAGATGGCTTCCCCGCGACGAGGGGTGAGATAGGGGAACCCATAGCTACGCCATTTCGCTGAAGATAAAATTCTCCATTGAAAAGAAAATAGCCCGCTTTCAAACAAAATTCTAAGAGAATCATATAGCGTGGATCTCCGCCTGTTTCTTCGAATTTGCTTTTAATATATATAACGGCATCATCAATCGGTACATTAGTGAATAAGGAGACTACATCAAAACTGACCATAATGTCATCCTTATCTAATTTTATGTTTTTTATTAATTCGACAAAATGACCGGAATCTCTCACATAAGTTTCAGACTTACCTATCAAGGGCGTCAATTTCGAGGTAAGGAACTTTGCTAAATTGTATGTGGGAGAGTTTATTTGACTGACTACCGGTCTCATCGGAACACCTTCTTTATAAATCTTCGGCAAACCGTATAGTTTCGGTGGATGGCAACAATAAGGACTTTTTATATTTGTACCAAGTAAAGTCTTGTGATCATTAATAAGTTGATGTGACTTGCGTAATATGCGTTTTGTAGGATCATATTTTACTTTTTGATAGACATTATCATCAGATAGTAAAACATTCATTTTGTCAATGTAATCAAAGACATTCATCACAATAGTCGCATTGCCTTTGTCAGCTGGTAAAACAAGAATGCTTTCATTCTTACGCAAGTGACGTAGTGCATTGTATTCTCCTTTACTGGTGTTTCTTTCTGGAATTTTTGCTCGCCGGATGATAATAGCTGCATCTTGCCTGATGACATCGGCAATATCAGCTGGTAATTTGTTTTTGTGGATGCATTCCTCTATACCGCAAATCATTTTCTCAATAGGCACTTTGGATGGTGTTGGTGCAAAGTTTAAACCTTTTGCCAAAATAGATATTGCGTCATCATCGAGATCTACGCTAGATAAATTGACAACGGTGTTAGCGGTTTCCACCTCAGCTGATTGTCGATTATTAGTTTTTAATAATGGACATTGGATACGCTTCGATAAAGCTCATATTTTAGCATCGGAGAACCGTTATTATCCACGCCTTGTACGAGAAGCTATCGAAATAAAACGTCGATCAACGTTTAATCGTGATGATAGCCTAAGATTATCAAGTACATGGAATCCTGTACTGAACTTATTGAAAGAACCACTTAATGAAGTGAACGCCTCAGATGATAGTGTGAGTGTTGTCTGTAGTCAACCTAGCTGTCTCATAACGGAGAAGGGACACCGTTATAATTTACGGTCAAATCCCTTGCGTAGGAAGTGACTCCAGTCTACAAGCGACCATGGACATCACAGAATGTCCGAAACGTCTTGTGAAAGGTAAATAAATTATATTATTTATTTCCTTAAAATTATATGACGCGGTTAAACCGAAAATTTCGTAAATAATAAACATGACACATTAACGACAACGGTGCGTTTTTCCCATAGGATGTCCTTGCGAATTTAACGTAAAAGAAATTAAAGTTTCTTGTATTGCTCGGTTTAGTGTTAATGTCTAATTCTAGCAACAAATTAGGAGCATCAACTTCATTTTGCAATAATTTGAAGATGAACATGCACTGAAGAATTTCGCGTCTCTTCGACAGAGTTGCTAAACCCAACAGTGACAGTCTTTGTTCGGATGGTGGTAAATTCGATGTGTCAAGCCACGGTAGTTTGCGCAAAACGAATTTAAGGAATCTTTTTTGAACACGCTCAAGTCTAAGAATATGTGTGATACACGTAGGAGACCAAACAATTCATCCATATTCGAGAATAGGTCTTACGAATGTATTATACAGAGATAAAATGGCATATGGATCTGATAGTTCAGATGAGAATCTTTTGATTAGCGCTAGCTTTCTCGTTGCGTTATTTATTACAAATTCTCGATGAGGTTCAAAAGTTAATTTCTGATCTAGTAACACTCCAAGGTCTCTGACAGACTCGACTCTTGTCAATAAATTTGAGTTAAAGTTATAACAAATATTTAATAAATTAGAACGACGCGAATAAGTTATAATATTACATTTACTTAAATTAAGGACTAGGAAGTTTTTATTGCACCACGTAAAAAAATGGTCAAGGTCAAGCTGTAAAAAGTTAGCATCAATAGTATTGTCAATAGATTTAAAAATTTTAAAATCGTCGGCATACATTAAAATACGAGAATACTTCATAACAGCATTTACATCATTTACATATAAAATAAATAAAAGAGGACCAATATGACTACCCTGTGGAACACCCGATGACACTAATATTACGTCAGATATTACTGTTCTGAATTGCACATGTTGCGACCGTCCGGTAAGATACGAATAAATCCACAGTATTAAATTCTCAGGGAAGCCAAGCACACGTAATTTAAAAAACATAACAAAAGCTATAATTGCCAATCTGGCAATCATTGGAGACCCGTATGGTGATATTCGTATCAAAATTCGAACAGTTCTACCAAAATTCCACTTTGAAGTCAAACTTTCCAATAAGAATTTTTAAAATTTATTCCAATCGGATTTTGATGTATGGGAGTTTTATGTAGAATCATATCCTAAATAACTTTCGTTCTTGGACTTTTTTGATAACATGTACCGTTTTTGAGATATTCGCAAAAAACGTTTTCGTTCGTATGGGGGGTACCCCCGCTAATGGTCCATTTTTGCCCATTAACGAACTTAGCCTCGCATTTTACGAAAAACGAATCTGTGCAAAATTTCAAGTCTCTAGCTCAATCCGTGCGCCCGCAATCCGCGCCACAGACAGACGGACAGACGGACAGACGGACAGACAGACAGACAGACGGACAGACAGACGGACAGACAGACAGACGGACGGACATGCAGAAATTAATTATTTTTATCATTCTAAACACACTGGTGTAATTCATTTTTGTGTGTGATGACGGGATCTTGGCGTTACAAACGGTAAGGCAAAGTTAATATACCCTTTGGTTTCACCATACGGGTATAAAAAATCAAAAGGTTATGGTCGAGTTTGTCAAAATCCTTGGAAAAATCCGTGTATACCGCATCAACCTGTTGTGAATTCAAAAATTTCACATATGTGAAATTTATGAATTCACACAAGTTAGTCGTGGTAGAGCGTTGCCTGACAAAACCGTGCTGATTTACGCTCAAAATATTTTTGCAGTACGGATATAGAAAATCAGCAATCAAACTTTCGAAAAGTTTCGGGATAGCGGATAATTTGGCGATACATCGATAATTATCAACACTATCCTTTTTACCTGATTTATGTAAAGGTATTACATACGAGCTCTTCCAAATGTCAGGAAAAGTATTATTTTTTAATGAAAGATTAAATAGGAGAGGTAATACTTTACATATACCAGATGCGCATTTTTTTTTTAAATATCGCAGGTACACCGTCAGGTCTGGGTGAGCAATTCTCATCTAGTGCCATCAGAGCTTGCAAGACGCTATCCTCGTCAATTAATCGAACGGGAATATCTACTTTATTAAGTGAGTCAAGATAAGAAAAATAATCCAAGTCAATATGATTAGTGCTAGGCGTATAAGCTTCACTAAAATGTGATGCAAACATATTCGATATTTCCTTGGGATTATTAGAAGTCAAGTTATTATAAGTCATAACGCTAGGGTAACCATCAGTTTTCTTTTTTAAATTAATGTAGTTCCAAAACTTTTTTGGGTTATTTTTCATATCATGCTCAACTTGGTTCACATACAATTTATGACATATTAGAATATAAGATTTAAGATCTCGGCGATGCTGACTATACTCAAGATAATCACCGTATTGTTTGGTTTTACGCCATTTTTTGTAAGATCGATTTTTCAAAGTCTTAAGTTTTCTAGTTTCATGATCATACCACGGGAGATTAAAGCTTCTTAAGGAAGACACATATGGGACAAACGTAGATATAATCTCAAGAATATAACTATAAAAAATTTGTACTGCGATGTTTACGCCAAATGCATTAAAGACTTCACACCAATTAATATTTAAAATACATTTATTGATTAAATCAAAATTAGCTTTTTTAAAATCAAAATAATTTAAGATTTCTGGTAATAAATCACAAGAAGTATCGCAACAATAAAAAATATTTAGTGGTGGATGATGAGCGTCTGCCGTTACCAGAGGTGATTCACAGGCTTCGACTAGACAGTTGATGTAATCATTGCAAAGGGTTAAATCCAGCGTTCTCCCCAATTCATTTGTTACTGCGTTGAGTTGATATAAGGCGTTGTCGCTAAAGCCGTCAATTGCAATGACTTCGATGTCGCGTTTAGCATCAAACGCAATTAAAAAGTTTACATCGTCAGCCTCTCTCTTCCAATTTATGTGAGGAAGATTAAAATCACCTAAGACAAAAAGTCTGTCTTCTGGGCTCATAAGCGAACTAATCGACTCAATTCCGCTGACTACATCCTTCATGGCATCCACTGATGGACAAGGTATATAAACGACAATAATGTATATATTGATGTTTCCAGCCATGGGTATTTTAACTCCAACCATTTCACGATGCGCAGGGAGAGGAAGAGGTTGGCAGGAGAAGCAATCCTTAACCGCAATCAGTACACCTCCCCCCCGTTGAAAGGTGCTGTTAGCAGCGGAACGATCAGTGCGGTATAAGTTAAAATTAGGTGGAAATAATTCACGGTCTAAGAAATCAGATGTAAGCCAAGTTTCCGTGAGAGCTAATACATCGTAAGAACAACAAGAAGTGTTGACGAAAAACTCATTGATTTTAGTTCGTAGCCCTCTAACATTCTGGTAATAGAGGGCAAGTTCTATAAGTTTTTTGAAGCTTTCCTACCTTGTAGTTGACGTCTGGATCGTTTATTGCTAAACTCATGAACAATTAAGCCTTCAGGCCAGAATTCTTTGAGTAATAAACTGCTCGAGTACATCACAGGAACATTCAGTTTAAATGAAGCTACAAATCTGTTAGGCAAATCATCAGGAGTCAATTTAGTGCAGCTTATATTGGTGTCGTTTCCTAATTTATGTTTAATGTAATTAAGGATGTCATCCACGCTAGTAGAATAGGCCAAGCGGGATAAAAATATTTGTTTGGGAGGAACAACGACCTGCAAACCAGCTAGAGGCCTATCAGCTGTTTGGCTATTTTGCTGCTGTCGGTTGAACTGTCGAACAGCTGATCCTGTGTGACTAGACAACGGGCTCGTCTGTGATTGCGGAGATTTTTGTGGCTGTTGATGGACAGTTGGTTGTTGTTGTTGTTGTGACGTTGAAGCCGAGTGACGGGGGGAAGGCGGTGATGTAGTCGATCGATGTTGACGTTGTGGCTCAGTGTCTTTGTTCTGGGTCTGTTGTTGATGAAACCTTAATTGTTTTGCATTGGCACGAGTAGTCATTGCTGAAGAACCAGAAGTTACTTTGCTTGACGATGATTCTATTAAAGAAACTTCTTTGTTTTTTACAAGCGGCGTTGAAGGTGTTGATGTAGCCGATGGCACATTGTTTAGAACTGAGCCCATTTCCTTTAACAATTTGTTTACATCTAACAATGACTTACTCAGATTTAAGTGAGATTGCCGACACTTTTCTATTTTGAATGCAAACGCTGATGATGATATTTTGCGGCAATCAGTGCAATACCACTGAAGGCCGTTTCCACTTTGCATTATTGAGTCGGCTATAGCGGCAACGAATCCGGCACATTTAGCATGATAGCTTCGGTTACAGTTCCCAAAATATTGGATAAAGCGAGTTTTATTAGCGATGTCCATGCAAGGTTGTTTAGAACAGTCACACATAACCCTAATTTAAAAGTTATTAAATGTTGATTTGATAGAACAAAAGTTTTCTAAGGATCTATTGTTATTATATAGTCACAATTGAATATTTGACGATGTCAAAATTTTGGCGAGTCTATAGAAATTACTATTTATTTATTTCTTTAGCACAAAACTAGGAAATTGAAAAGTTTTATTTAATAATAGTTCAGATGCACACTAAACAACACTGTGGAATGTGAGTAGCACTAAATATACTATTATTACTTTAATTTTGATAAAAAGAAAATTCAGAGTAAAAGATTAACGTTTAACTCAACCAGTATATCTCGAGAAGGGTATAAGATATAGATTTATAGGGAGAGGTAGAGAATTTTTTTGCCTTTATTCTCCAATTAAATAATTCTTTGCTCCATGTTCACGAAATTTTTAAATCGTATTTGTCACATCTTATGTTGGAAAGCTGGTTTACGGTTATGCATGGAATTAATATAAATAGAATTATTATTATAGCACAAAAAAATCTAGTTCGGAATTTTTATAGGAAAATCGCAAATATATTTTTGATTGTTTAAATTCCATTTCTTTTATAGCTTTGTAGCACAGGAATGATTTGTCCTAAATTTCACTTTTAGTTTGAAACGCAGGGAACATTTTTAGAGAAATTAAAAGAAAGATCGCTGAGTAATTGTTTTAATGTTTTCCATTAAATTTCTTATAACCAAAAATTCCGGTGACCCGGTATTTTTTTTTTGGTTTAGTTATTAATAAAATATTTTGTGTTTAACCATTGAATCATTTCTGATTAATTATTTTTATGCGGGAAATTCTTGGCTTATAGATAATTTTAAAAAAGTATAACAATATGTATGTTTCAAATCCGAAAAATTTTGTGTATGTTTTCAAATCCGAAAAATTTCCACCAACAGGTCAGGCATATTTGCTCTGAAACCCTGAACCTGTTTTTGACACGGAAGCGGGCTCACATTCATCAGAGCTTGCTTACAGGATTTTGATGCTGTTCCATAAATGCAATGGAAAAATCAGCAAAAAGAGCTTGTGTCCATGAAACTAGAGCAAATTACCTTTCCAATGCAAAAACGAAAGGGAAAAGAAATCGGAGAGCTGTTCAGCAGGCGACAAGGCAACTGAAACGATTAACAGTGAGTGAGCAGAAACTCTTTAAGGAAATCTCCCTAATACAAGAAGGCGATAGAAAAGCCTTTGATTTAAACCGAAATAAGGAATATAAAGCATAAATAATATAACAAAACCATCAAAATGTTTGCAGCAGTTATAATTGCATCATAATTGCATAAGTGAAATTTCATTTTAAATTTCACTCCATAGAACTATTTTGGTAATTGAGCCACCCAGAAACGGGTTGAATCTTACTTGCAAGATAGTAATATGGAACAAAAAAGGTCAGGCAAAAATAAACAAATACTGAAATAATAAATAATATTCTGAAAACAAATTTACCGATGGACTTCCCAATTTTTTTTGTGGTTTTTGTGGTATAACTAGAAAGTTCAAAAATTGAAAAACCTACATTTCTCGTTGAATTATCGAGCTAAGCGAGCGATTATTGAGCTTGATTCAAAACGTATGAAGTTGAGGCTCCATTACATAAAAACTACAACAGCTATTAGTCTTATTCTTCAAGATGGTTCGTACACAAAAAAAAATTATTCGCAATGCCCTTTCCTTCTCCATACGAATGAAATTTACTCAGAAAATAAATTGCACCACTCTTTCCCGTCTGTAGCGGAGCAAAGCATTTTACATTTACAGAAAAATTGTCTCCTCATATCTAGGTTTCTGTGAGCTAGAAATATATAAGGTAAGTTGGGATCTTTAACATATTTTCGGGATGCGGAGAGAAGTTGTGGTATAGAAGGAAGACACCAAAGGCTTTACGAAGAGCAATATTTGACTGATGCGCTTCCAATTTTCAGTGTTATTCCAAATTTCAAGGGTGCTTTGGATGAAACTATGCGCATAAGGGGATAGGCTCTAAATATGAGTAATTTGGCTCAAAGAACCATGCAGGATTCGACGATTTTTATGCCCCCGGGATAACTTCTGAACCAGTTCGGGTTTCACTTTCGTAGTACATCCATTGGAAAGGTAATTTGCTCTAGTTTCATAGACATAAGCTCTTTTTTTGCGCGGAACTGCAGGATGATGGTCAGCTGCCATCTTAGCGGCACTGACTTTTTCATGCATTTTTCGACGATTTTTATGCCCCGGGCTAACTTCTGAACTAGTTCGGGTTTCACTTTCGTAGTACATCCATTGGAAAGGTAATTTGCTCTAGTTTCATGGACATAAGCTCTTTTTTGCGGGGAACTGCAGGGGGATGTTCAGCTGCCATCTTAGGGGCACTGATTTCTTCATGCATTTTTCGACGATTTTTATGCCCCCGGGCTATTTTCTGAACCAGTTCGGGTTTCACTTTCGTAGTACATCCATTGGAAAGGTAATTTGCGCTAGTTTCATGGACATAAGCTCTTTTTTTGTGGGGAACTGCGGCGGGATGGTCAACTGCCATCTTAGGGGCACTGATTTTTTCATGTATTTTTCGGCGATTTTTATGCCCCCGGGCTAACTTCTGAACCAGTTCGGGTTTCACTTTCGTAGTACATCCATTGGAAAGGTAATTTACTCTAGTTTCATAGACATAAGCTCTTTTTTTTGCGGGGAACTGCAGGGGGATGGTCAGCTGCCATCTTAGGGGCACTGATTTTTTCATGCATTTTTCGACGATTTTTATGCCCCCGGGCTAACTTCTGAACCAGTTCGGGTTTCACTTTCGTAGTATATCCATTGGAAAGGTAATTTGCGCTAGTTTAATGGACAAAGGCTCTTTTTTTTGCGGGGAACTACAGGGGGATGGTCAGCTGCCATCTTAGGGGCACTGATTTCTTCATGCATTTTTCGACGATTTTTATGCCCCCGGGCTAACTTCTGAACCAGTTCGGGTTTCACTTTCGTAGTACATCCATTGGAAAGGTAATTTGCGCTAGTTTAATGGACAAAGGCTCTTTTTTTGCGGGGAACTGCGGGGGGATGGTCAGCTGCCATCTTAGGGGCACTGATTTTTTCATGCATTTTTCGACGATTTTTATGCCCCCGGGCTAACTTCTGAACCAGTTGGGGTTTCACTTTCGTAGTACATCCATTGAAAAGGTAATTTGCCCTAGTTTCGTGGACATAAGCTCTTTTTTTGCGGGGAACTCCAGGGGGATGGTCAGCTGCCATCTTAGGGGCACCGATTTTTTCATGCATTTTTCGACGATTTTTATGCCCCGGGCTAACTTCTGAACCAGTTCGGGTTTCACTTTCGTAGTACATCCATTGGAATGGTAATTTGCTCTAGTTTTATAGACATAAGTTCTTTTTTTGCGGGGAACTGCGGGGGGATGCCATCTTAGGGGCACTGATTTCTTCATGCATTTTTCGACGATTTTTATGCCCCCGGGCTAACTTCTGAACCAGTTCGGGTTTCACTTTCGTAGTACATCCATTGGAAAGGTAATTTGCGCTAGTTTCATGGACATAAGCTCTTTTTTTGCGGGGAACTGCAGGGAGATAGTCAAGGGTCAAGGGGCATTTTCGTCAATCGTTCTTTTTACTAAATTTCCTTTTGAAAAACTTTGACGAACATGGCTCATCTCACTTCATAGGCATCCCTAATAAATGCATGCTAGTTGTGTAATTAATATCTAAGTGTGCCGAAAGACAAATAATTTACGTTCTATTGAAAATTCCAGTGCCTGTTTTGGCTTTGATTTTTATCATTCGTTTTTAAAACTCCTGTTTTGCTTTGATTACAAGGGCACCAGATGGTATTTCGATAACTGTCCGCGTCCTCCTAAATAACCAAATGAGTGGTTTTATAATCGAAACATGAAAAAGTCATGTAAAGGAGCCTCCACACGTATTATTGATGAAAATTTTCGTCAAGTAACATTGATGGAAATTGTCTCCACACGTAAGAATGAACATTGACAATGTTCTGATCAAAATTTCGCTCAGTACATTCGAAGATCTTAGCAACGATGGTGATAAACTTCGCACTGTCCTGATCCCGATTTTTTAGATTTTTCTATTTTTTTTAATTCGATTCTAAAATTTGTTCACAAATTTTTTTTTTCACGGTATTAACTGTGGCATATGGATCCACTTCGCTCATCTAGTAGTTTTTCATACGCTTTCAGTTACAATTCTTTATTAATATAACGCATAGATTTTACTTGCCACCGACACTCATTCTTCAAGTAAATGTCAATGAACTCACTGAAGAATTCCCACGAGCAATGCCGAAGATCGAACATGTTTCCTCGAATAACAGAGAGCAAATGCCACATTGACAAGTAACATTGATGAACTTTTTAAACCATCAATGTTATTGTTAATGAACATTGATGAATATTAAAATAATTTTGATTTTCGTCAATGTAGACATTTTCCTTGACAAGAACATTGCAGAGCATCCAAACGATCAATGTTATTTGCAACATGAGTCATTCAAGTAAAATTGTTAAGTAATATTAAACGTGTGGAGGCTCCTTAAAACTTACAAGTCAAAACACGCGCCTTTTTTTCAGCAATGACAACTAGTAATAGAGTCACTAATACATTAACACATACGTTTCGAACAGCCCACTTACACTTTCGAATTCGGATGAGTGGTCCATTTCGAAGCACCTGGCGACTCTCTTTATATGTAGGCTCACTATTTGTGAATAGAAGGTCGACAAAAATACTCGAAATTACAATAAAGCGAACATTGTGGATTTCACCTTAAAAAACAGTACGTTTCAGAAAACAAGTATTCAGCTTATCCCTTTATTCATGTACAGCTACACATTTGTATTGATACCTGATATGGTGCAACCCTAATACATTCCATTAAAAAGAGTAGAAAAGATAAAGACAATCACGTCGATTCTGAGATACGAAGTTAGAAGGCAGAACGTAACGCGGTCTATTCGATTCGCAACGCAAATGATATTCTTAAAAACTTCGGATGCATCGCATGCAAACGGATTGTCCGAAACCAGCTGATGTGAGATATTTGCTAGTTGTTTCGTGAATTTTGAACTGAAAATGGACTCAACACATTTTCCTATATTGTAGTGTCTCTTCTGGGCGGGCCTAAGCGTTTTAATCCCAATTTTATGTTGCCTCAAAAAAAATTGATTACGTATGACCTTTCGCGATGCTTGGATTTTTCATCAATTCGAACGATTCATCCTTCGTATAAGACTTTTTTGCACTCCTATTTGAAATAAAACCCTTTAGACCAAGCCTCGGCACTGCTTGGCTCGTCTGGCTCCTCAATACGATAACATTTTTATTCAAATTTTACGAGGTTACAATCAATGTATGAACATTTTTACTCGACTCTCCAACGCAATGATACGTGTTGGTAGACGACGGCCACTTCGGCAGCCGAAATCAAACGATTGACTAACAATCGATGGAGCGAGCCTACGACAGTCATTCAGTATGATTTCTGCTGTTGATGCGTACGGGTGTATACATTTGCTCTCCAAAATTATAATTGCTTCCCAAAGAACACTGATGTACGAAATTTTTTCAGAAATTTGATTTTTTAGTTTTCCTTTTCCATTATGAAGCGCTCATATTCAAATTCAAATACTATGTCGTGGGATTGGGAAAACAAATATTTAATAACCACAAATAATGATAACCGTCAATGTCAGTTTGCAGTTACATGTCGAATAAAAAATTCAATCTAAAACGCCATTACAACAGCTGTCATAAGTTCGATTTTTCCCGATGCAATGAAGTAGAAAGAGTAAGACAGGTTGACAACTTAAAGAAAGTTTTTTTAGAGAAATTTCCTTTAGGCGGAACAAATGATTCTCAAATTGCATAATGATAAATTGTGTAGTTCACTGTTCCTAAACGTCTCCATCAAAAGCGAAAGAGCGTAAAAAATGAAAATGATGCGTTTTCTCATTTTGTGTTATAGTATATGAAGAAACATAAAATTTTTTCAAGTAGTAGTAAATCACTACATACATGGTGCCGAGGCCTGCTTTAGACTTACTTGTAGGAAATATCGCTTCCCCAAATTTACTTGAAAAGTTGAATATTCATGGCAATTTACGCACTCGAACTAAAAATGATCTTATTTATAATGGCTTTCATAGAACAAATTATGGTCGTTCTGAACCAATCTCGTCCATGTCTATTATATTTAACGAATATTATGATTTTTTTGACTTCAACCTAACCAAAAGTTGTATTAAAAAACGAATTTATAAAAATTGATTATGTATTCACATATTTTGTCAGATGGTGCTTTGTACCTGTTGATGTATAAAAAAAAAAAAAAAAAAAAAAAATCGTCATAAATATTAAAACACATTTATCAAATTTGCCTTTTGTCAATCACGGCCAACACGAAACGCGAGAAAATTGCTGCGGGCAGTTTAACCTGCAAAAAACGCCTACTAAGTATCCGAGAATGCCAATTATAGAACAACATCAAATGCGTTGCTCTGCGTTATCCAACTTGACAAGTAAATTGCTCAAATCGAATACTCGCGTATGCAAGAATACAGATCCTAGATTATCGAATGAAAATCGAGTAAACTAACGCAACGCAACCTAACTTCGTATCTCAGAATCGAGGTGAATACTGACATAATTCATTTTACCATAAAAATTTAATGTCTATACTGAAGAATTCGGGTATAAATCAGGTAACTACACGCCCCGGAATAGGCGAGACAGTTCCGTATTTTGCTATGCTCTCCCGGTGTTATAATTTATCAAACAAAAAAAAGGGAGTGCAAAAAATACTCTAGTTGGAGGTTGCTGTAAATTATAATTTTCGGCTAAAGTTAAGTTTAGCGACAATGACGCTAGAGATTTTTTGTGTATAAGGGGGGGGGGGGTAGATAGAAGCATTCCCTATCCAAAATGGCTATTTTTAGCCGTCGTTCGCCCCCTTTGGGGGGGGTAGATAAAAGCATTCCCTATCCAAAATGGGTATTTTTAGCCAACGCTCGCCCCCTTTTCGGGGGGGGGGGGGGGGGGGGGGGGGGGGGGGGGGGGGGGGGGGGGGGTGTGGTACCTCAAATGAAAGGTAATTAAGAGTGCATTCCAAAAATATATAGCATGATAGGGTTTCCGCCCTTACCCTTCGATTTATACCCCATCGAAAAAAGTGGAATTTTGCAACAAAACTAATTTTGCTAGCACAATTTTGGTTCGCAAAACTTATAAGTGGTTTGATATAACCTCACTTTTCTGACGAAAAAAAGACTTGAGCTACAAACCAATTTTACTTATGAGCCAGAGGTACCCTCAGATTTTGATGTATGGGAGTGTTATGCAGAATCATATCCTAAATAACTTTTGTCTTTTTTGATAAAATGCACCTTTTTTGAGATATTCACAAAAAAAGTTTTCGTTCGTATGGGGGGTACCCCCCCTAATGGTCCATTTTTGCCCATTAACGACTTAGCCTCGCATTTTACGAAAAACGGATCTGCGCAAAATTTCAAGTCTCTAGCTCAAAGTGGAATTTTGATACAACTGTTCGCCGTTCACTTAAATGACCATACGGGTTTTCACTAATTGCCAGATTGGCAATTATAGCTTTTGTTATGTTTTATACTAACAACAACATTAAATTCACGACTCGCAAAATTCGTGTCGTGTTCATCGATAGGTTCCTTTATAAGACTTGTTTATTTATTTTTATTTATGAAGCCACGTAGGCATTTTTTAGTTTTTAAGAATTCTCAAAATGCCATATTTTTTAATTTAACGGGTGGTGCAAAATTCATCATTCGATTTCCCAAGGCAGTGACTGTTTGTAGATATTAAGAATTGCTAAGGTTTATTGATTATGCCTAAATAAACATAATCAACAAAACCGTACCAAATTTTTGTATCTACAAAGTTACTGCCGTTGGGAAATCGAGTAATGAATTTTGCGCCAGGTAATGAATTCTGCGCGGCTCGTTATCTTAAACACCCGACTGCGATTGTGATTTTAAACTTATGGCGGCCAAAGATCCCTTTTCCGTCATTAAGTCTCTATTGTTTTATATCCACCAAGAAGAGACTTTTATGTTTTCTTCTTCTATATCGTTATGATGGCTATTTCCGTCATCGTTTTCGTATACGACATCTTCGTCGTTATCGGAAAAGTTCAAATTCGCTTCAAATTCTGCATTGGAGACGTTATAATAAATGCAAATGTTATGCAATGCAGAGCACACGTTAAATATTTTCCAAGATTTTTCTGGAATATAGTGCAAACCTCGTCTGGAGTACAGTAATCCCTCCCACTGCGCGGTTTCTAGCTGCGCGGTTTCTAGCTGCGCGGTTTCGCAACTGCGTGGTTAAGTATTTAATGCCAAAATTTCGAACTGTGCGGTAAAAATTTCGCAGCTGCGCGGTTTTTTTTATAATTTTCGTTTAAAAAAACATGTTTCTAACCCCAAAATTTCATACAAAGTAAGGTTCACAGTGCGCGGTTTCGATTTGCGCGCTCTTTTTGTGGAACGTATCTACCGCCCAGTTGGAGGGATTACTGTATATGCAAAATCAATAAGCAACGAAAACGGTTTTTCAACACCCCAATCGTCCTTTCAACGATATTGCGGTCTTTGTCATGTTTTTGATTAAAGCGACTTTGTGGACTTGCCGAATCAGAAGCTCGATAAGGAGTAAGCAACCACGGTTCTAACGGATACCCAGTATCACCTACAAAAAAACCAATAATTACTGATAATTTAGGCTCAAAATAGCTTACCTAAAAGGCAAGTATTTTAGTCATTATTTGCATATTTCATATTGAAATAACAGCGAGATGAATTTAGAATCCATACATGCGAATCATGCTGTGCTCCTGGATACCTGGCATCGACGGCTCTGATATGCATTTTGTTGTCACAAATCTATATGGAAGTTGGTAATTCATGTTTTCATTATTAAAAAAACCGTGTTTGATCAAATTAACCACAATAGCATTAAGGCTGTTGAAGCCCTTTCTATTGTAATATAGGTGTCTAATTGGAGGAGAAGGCGTATGTATTCTTTTATCAGTATTGTCGGTGCAACCAATCACGCCTGGATTTCCATTCCTTTCAAAGAAGTTTTGCTTGGCATTTCGTTTTTATTTTCGTCACTCATTTGAACAGTAATCCAACTTCGACATAACGCATCCTCTAGCACATCCAAAACCTCTGTCAAATCTTTGGTAAAAGTGAACCGCCCAATGGCCACATGAAAGTCCTTTGCTACACTTTCTTGGTAGCAACCTTCAGCAAAAAATCTAAGGTAGGGTGCTAATTTAATTTAGAAAGATAGAACTATTGAATCCAGGGCGCGTATTCAGGAACTCGAGTCGCAACCACAAAAATGAAACCACAAAAATGAAATTTTATATGAAATTGTTGAAATGTGGCCAACTTCACTTAGCAAATCGATGTTCTAACTTATTTTCGTGGAAAGTGAAAACATCCCTTACTTGTTTTACATAAGGAAGAAATTTCGATGTATGGAGAATATGGTCGCGATTTTCTGAAATGTTAGCGGAAAAATATTGATAGAAGTTTGATTTTGTGAAGTGCAAATTTTTGAATACGATTTTGTTTACAATGGAAAGTATAGTTTTTTTTTGTCTAACGCTAGTGATAGTAATGGAGAAAATATCCATTTTCGTTACAAAGAAATTAGAGACAAATCAAATCCATTATCATTACCAAATGCATTGTAAGTTTTGTGGCATATGTTTAAAATGTGAAATTTATTGTATAAATAATCTCTTTCAAATTCATAAAGCTATTTCGTTTGTCAAAAGATAGTTTCAGATTCATATTGACAGAAATCAATATGAGCTCGGCAGGCTAGTATTTACTCGCAACAAATCGCTCGTTTCCGAGTTCAAGAAATCGTTTTTGTCGCACTCGGCAAATATTTTACTCGGTACGAGTTCCCGAACAAGGGCCCAGATTCTCATTTAAAATATTCAAAACATACTGAAAAGCAATTTTGCTTAACCGAAAATTCTTCCTGAAACTAAGAAGAAAAAACATAAAATGTATTCCAAATTCCTATAATTACGCGTCTTCACTTAATTCCATTATTTTAGAAGAGTCCGTCAATAACCTTCTTTGGTTTCTCAGTGAATTTATCTCCTCCTGCCTCATTAACAAAAATAATGGTACACAGTTGAAAATTTGAGGATAAATTTTATAAATATATTTATCTACATATATAAATCCATAAGCAAATTTATCAATTTTATAAATAACGGGGATAAAAATTGATAAATTCAATTTATTAATTGTATAAATCCCCAAGTATAAAAATTTCCTGATTTTTTTAAAAAAAAAGTAGGCGGGAATTTATAGTAGCGTGGTTTATATTTGTTTTGTGTTTTAATCATTACCCTTTAACATTTTTGTTTCCATTTACTTATACAAATTCATTTACCTTTTGCCTTATAGAATATTTTTGTTTCTTCTTGATAGTTTTTATATGTAATATGAAGTATATATACTAACTATGAAATTTCTTTCGAAACGCGAATTATATCACAACAAAAGGAAATGCTTGCGTATTTTATAAAAAAAACTCAGGATAAAATTTATACTTTTTATTTATCAATACCTTTAATATTTCATAATTTATTAATTCTATTACAATTTTGGTATAGAATGACTTTATATGGAAAATTTATCAAAAAAGGATAAATTTTATACCCAAATTTTCAACTGTGTAGTGTTAAATCCATTTTCAAAATTCAATAAAACGTTTTCACTTGCATAACCAAGAAATAAACACAACCAGCTGATTTTTGACATTGCGTTTGCATGCGATGCTTGCCGTATTTTTAAACAGCAAACGCAGCCATTTCGCCGTTTTCCAGAACATCGATCGCGTTGCGAATCGAACGTTTAGTCAGTGATGCTATGTACTTTTAGTGCCATTCCCCTTTCCAAATGACGAAATTCCCCTTTTTCCCCTTTTTCAATGACGAAATTCCCCTCGTTTTTCCCCTATAAAAACAACGAATTTTAAATAAAGAATTCATTTATTGAAACCAAAAATTATTGTCATCTGGACTCATGTTAAAGTCTTTTAAGAGAAAAAAGCACAAATTAGGAAATAATTTTATATTTTGTAAAGCTTTAACAAAATTCCCGATAACAACGTTACGGGTCTCCAACCAATCGTCAAATAAGATATGAAAAAAAGTCGGGATTCACAATTGGATAATAATCAAAGCAAGTCACAAATGTATAAATCAAGGTAGTTCCTTTGCTTTTCAGCTTAAAATGATCCTGTCCTCCTTAAATTCGGTAAAAATTATTTCCATATTTTGAATTTAAAAAATATAAAAATATCAAAGAATGGAAAAAAACGAAATCAAGTCGCGAAGTATTTTTGTATTTCGGGCACTTTGCCACTGGTCCATGCATTCTTCTGGTGAATATTGGTCGAAATTAGTACATTAAGCCAAATTTTAAAGATGACCAAGAAATTACCGATTTAATTGATTTTTACATAATTTAAACAAAGCACTTCTGCTAATTTGCAATTTAAAATATTTCTATTGAAAATATATTTAAGAAATCCGAAAAACGAACAAAAAATATGTGTCAATGAACTTTCATGGAAACTACTTTCTATCAAAGTCTTTTAAAGGAGTTTTAAAAAATGGTACTTTTTAATGCGCTTTTTTCAAAGCGGTTAAAAGTACTTTAAAATTGTAATACGATCATTATAAAGTGGCAAATGCATAAATAAGGGCATTTCCTTCCCTCTTTACCTTTGCCTAAGCTTGGAATTGGATTGTAATTGTTTTTATTTATTTGCATTTCTACTTTTCCGTAATTTTTTAAAAGTATTTCGGATTTAGTGAAAATGCGAAGATTTTCCCCTCGTTTTGAAGCGTTTTCCCCTTTTCCCCTATTAACAATTTTTATAGTCAAATTCCCCGCAAAAAGGGGAATTCCCCTCGATATAGCATCACTGCGTTTAGTCCCCAAACGAAGTTTTACGAAGGAGAATAGAGAGAATAGAGAATAGAGGAGAATAGAGAATAGAGGTGAATATACAAGTATAAAACGATTTTTTGACGTGGATACGTCTTAGATTTTGGTTATAGGGGTACAAATTAGAAAATCTGCTTTGCTGCCATGATAACAAATTTGCAATCGATGATACTCGATAGTTTGTGGTGACATCCGAACAGAAACTGTGTTATAAAATACGGCCTACATTAAAGCATTGTTTAGGGTATTTTGTTATGTTAGACTATGTTCAATTATTTTTTTAAAAATCAAAATCTAAATTTTCACTGCCGCTGTTATGCTGTTGTAGTACAGATTTCACATTTATACTCTTTTTATGCTTTCTTTGTGTGTATTATTTTATGCTTTCTATTTTTATGCTTTATCTTTCGTTCTCTAAAGAGAGAAATTTTGAGCTCCGCCGTACTGTTCGTAAGAGTCGGAACGATCGATGTACATTTTTCGTTCTGCCCCCAAGTTAAGAACGAAATTGTTTCTATTTAAGCTTTCGCTCCTTGTTCAAAGCGGTTTGTG
Source organism: Chrysopilus asiliformis (assembly GCA_964034945.1). Taxonomy (NCBI): domain Eukaryota; kingdom Metazoa; phylum Arthropoda; class Insecta; order Diptera; family Rhagionidae; genus Chrysopilus; species Chrysopilus asiliformis. Next base: position 72,905,446 of record OZ035960.1, on the reverse strand, counting down.
GGTTTCGCAAAAAATGAATGAGACCCTCGAGCGATGGCTGTTGGGTATGATGTACTCACAAATATAAGTATTTATTTCATTAGTTAGCGACCGATATTTCGTTCCCAGCACTAAAGTTCTGTTCTCAAAGAACGTAAGAACAAAACGCAAATGTAAAGATCTTAAGAGCAAGAACGTAAAAACCATAATTTCGTTCTCGTTCTTTGGGGAATTTACTGCAATGCTGAATTTTTATTTTCCATTGATTTAAATTCCTCCTTGGGAGCAGAACGCAAGAATAGAAATGGGAGTGTTTTGAACACTGTATGTGTTAACGTCTTTGCCGGATACTGAAAAAAAAACTCACAAGTCGTTGATTATAATTCTACATGTATTCAAAAAAGAACAGATGAAGACTGCCACATACGACTTGAAGGTTCTTTGTCTCCGGCCGTGTCGGAACTTGGTCAACATGGGTCCCGTGAAATCCAGGCCTGTGTTTGTAAATGCCTTGCCCGGCTCCAGACGCGATTTTGGTAGCGCCCCCATCAATTGTTGTCCTGTGTGAGCTTTATATTTAGTGTATGTAAGACATTGAAAAATTACCTTCTTGACCACATATCTCACACCTATAATCCAATATGATTGATCAAGAAGAGTAATTAGTAGTCGTGGTCCCGCTTGCAAATGCTGCAGGTGATAGTGTCGCACAAGAATTTCTGGGAAAAAATCTCGCTTGGGTAAAATTATGGGATGCTTTTGATCGAAGTAAATCTCTGCCGCATGTACAGCGCCGGCTCTATGGTTCTATGCGCCCTATGCAAGTTTTTTTTGCGCCCTTTTTGTTAGAATTAAAAAAAAGTGTAGGGTAGGAGCGGGCATGTTGAATTACCGGGCATGTTGAATTACCGGGCATGTTGAATTATTGCAAAATTAAAAAAAAACTACTCAGTCAATTTTTTTGAAATTTTAGTATGTTGTTAGTACTGATGTCCTCTACTTGTCATAAAACTTTGACAGCGATACCTTATTTATATCGTAAGTGACAGGAATATATTAAACTATACAGTGATTTACCCATTTCTCATACAAATTTTTGTCAATCTGGAAATTTTTTGAATTAAAAGTGTTGTGCAACACCTCTAGAATAAAAAAAACCTCGTGGGATATTCAAATTTATTGTTTTTGTGATTTTTCTAATAGAAAATATCAAAAAAGTGGATTGCGGATAAGTTGAATAACGGCTTGGCGGGCAAGTTGAATCATTTTTTTCTTACGTATTTTTTGGTTTTTTGACGTTGGTTTCACATTTCCTTTGTTGTTTTATCAATTTTTGTTTGTTTCTTGATGATTTCTTACATTTTTTATAAAAACGCAGCAGGAAAACAATCAAAAATTGGTCAACTAAAAAAACCAAATAAGCGATTAACTAAATTGTAAATTTTTTTTTTTTCATATTTACATTATATAATGTATATTAAATTTTTTTTGCTTAATAAAATACTTTATTTAATTCTTTTTTTTTCTTAAGAAATAACGTTTTTTCATTCTTAAGTATGAAAACTTACAATTATTCAACTTACCCGCACCACTTGCAAATCGGCGGGCATGTTGGATCACCCTTTAAATTGAACTGGAGGGCAGTTAATAAAACATTTAAAAAAATTTTCTTCTATGAAATGTAGTCAAGGAATCCCTCTATCGAATGGCTTAACCATTGGAGCGATATGTGACTTTATGTGCGCGCTACAACCTAAATTCTAAAAAGTAATTCAACAAGCCCGCTCCTACCCTACATATGGGAGATAAGTAAATAAATTGAAAGGCACAAAACGTTTTATGTAAAATAATTCATACAAATAAAATAATTTCAAGTTCAACGAATTATAATAGTTCAACATAAAGTATAAAAAAAGTTAACAATTTTATTTATTTAAGTTTCTAAAATTTTACTTTTCTTGCTTTTAAGTTTGCGAATTCTTCAATTATTTCATTAGTGTCGATTTTTTTACAAATATCTCTTTCAATTGCTATCATCGATAGCCCTACCAATCGCTCCTGCGAAATACTTGATCTCAGATAATTTTTAATAATTTTTAATTTCGAAAATGATCTCTCACCACTTGCAACTGATACTGGAAGACTCAAAAATATTCGTAAAGCAACAGTTATGTTCACGAATATATTTTCTAGCAAATTCGAATATATATACTGTAATACATATAATGGGTCAGTATTATCGTGATTTGTTATTGAGGGTATTCACAATCCTCTTCGGTATTCGGTATTCGGTATTTTCGGTAATATTAAAAGACTGAAAATATTCTGCTGTGAACATCCCACAGCACAGATTTGAGAACAGCGCTTTTATTTGATACGTGACCAAATCATGAACTGCGAATTTGATTGTAAAATATATCACATACCTTTAAATCCATGTTTGATGTATTCCTTTGAATTTCTATTGTGGCAACGGCTATCAAAATTGAAAAAAATTGCAGTCCGATGAGATAACCAGCGAGAAATTTTGACAACTAAAAACATTACTAGCGCCACTCGCGGTTGATTCTTGATACCGAATACCGAGGCTGAAAAACACGACTCGAGGCATGTATACAATTACCGAATCCGGTAATTCATTTTTACATGAACCAAGTTACCGTCTCGGTAAAAATCTGTTAAATTTGACTGAATTACCGAGCGGTAAATTTACCCGCATTTTAAAAGAGGACTGTGAATTCCCTCATTGTATCTTTTAAAATTTTTAATTCATTGAAAAGCTCCGCCGCAGAAATATCTTTTTCATGACCATCGGTTAACATGGTATCTAAGTAGGGTTACCATCTCGTCGAATTGAAAAAAGAGTATTTCTTACTTTGAAAAAGAGTATTTTTATCAAATCTGAAATAAAACGTTTTTTGTAAATGTCAAAAAAAAATCAGTGTGCTTTACGGGCGTGTTCGACTTAGGTCCTAGTGTAGCCACAAACTAATCATAAGCAGACTAACATTTTCATTAAATCCATTCTAGAACAAAATTGAATTTCAACTTCCACAGCCACTCCAGCCGTAGCAGCTATGAGCTTTTCCGCACATCTAACCTATTTCTTTCTTCTGTCCATTGACTTTCAATTAAAGAAAAAAATCTTTCCTTGACAGCGTTATGAGAGAAAATTCAGAATAAAAATTGACATATTTTTAAGAGTTCATATCGTCGGCTAAAAGTGAAATTGTGCTAAGTCCATTATACCAAATTTGACAGAAGAACAATAAAAAACCTTGTTAAATCATTTTAATTTTCATTTAAAGAAAACAGAGTCCCATTTAAAGAAAACTGAGCCCAATTTTTCTCATTTAAAGAAAACTCAGTGTCATTGAAAGAGAATTAAAACGATTTAACAAGGTTTTCATTGCTCTTCTGGAAAATTATACCAAATGGACTTAGCACAATTTCACTTTCAGCCGACGATATGTGTGTGTCGAACTTATATCCTTAGGGAAAAGGTATTACCTCTTCAAGCGATTTTGTGTTCTATGCGAATATAGTTAGGCAATATCACAGTCAATTACAATTCGTCTTCAAAAACTAATATATGAAAATGCCAAATCATCAGCGAAAATTGTAGTTGATTTTTTAATGTTATAAATAAGTTCAGTGAACTATTATGCTTGAATTTTTAAGTGGTTTTTCTTTATTCTATTTCTGCATCAAAAAAGAGTATTAAGAGTACTTTTTAAAAAAAAGTTAGAGTATAATAGTTCACGGGTCGAAAAAGAGTACTAGTACTCTTAAAAGAGTATGGTTGGTAACCCTATATCTACGGAGCTGCAATATTTCTTTAATACATCATCATTCATGTGACAAATTCCTTTAAAATCTGTTAAAAATTGAAATGTTTCTACATGAGTTTTCATGACCTCACATCGTTCATCTAAAGAATTAAGAACTGCATCCAAAATCGGAAAGAAGAAAGAAATTTTAAATTTATACTGTGGATCAATTGGAGTTTCATCGTAGCTTTCGTAATCAAATTGTCTTTTTTTACGCCTTCGCAATGCATTATCTTTAAATTGGGGAACAATTTCCAAATCAGATGCTAATTCTTTTGCTGTTTCCAATACCAGATTAAAATGTTCATCCGATCGTAATTGTTTAATGTATAATATTTATTTGGATTTTGGAATATTTTACTAACGACATTTATTCTGCTTAAAATATCATACCATACTACAATTGAACATACAATTCCATATTCCTTAATCTTCTGAGCTAGTGATTTTGCCTCATGTTTTGTAGTGTTGTCGAATTGAGAATTTTCATATATATCAATTAAAGCGTCCAAAATGTGGCCAAGTTCATATCGAAGAGGATGAAGAGCATTATTTTTTGATTCCCATCTTGTAGCACACAATGGCTTAAGTGTATTTTTGATATACTTAATTAATATATCCCAACGCTTCGTTGAACCACTAAAGAAAGTACAGTACACTCGCGATATAGTGAACTCAAAAAAACCAAGCCTATTCACTAAATCAAATGGTTCACTATACTAAGCTGACAAAAACTACCTACATATTTCAGTATTTTTTAATTTGAAGAACAAATATACATAATTTATTTATGTTAAAAGAATTTTTTATTTTTTGGACATGTAATTATTTATTTGGAAAAAAATCTGTGACTTTCATTTGTTTTTTATACTCGTATGGTGAAACCAAAGGGTATATTAACTTTGCCTTACCGTTTGTAACGCCAAGATCCCGTCATCGCACAAAAAAAATGAATTACACCAGTGTGTTTAGAATGATAAAAAAAGTTGAATTTAGCATGTCCGTCCGTCTGTCTGTCCGTCCGTCTGTCTGTCTGTCTGTCCGTCTGTCCGTCCGTCTGTCTGTGGCGCGGATTGCGGGCGCACGGATTGAGCTAGAGACTTGAAAGTTTGCACAGATCCGTTTTTCGTAAAATGCGAGGCTAAGTTCGTTAATGGGCAAAAATGGACCATTAGGGGGGGTACCCCCCATACGAACGAAATCGTTTTTTGTGAATATCTCAAAAACGGTGCATCTTATCAAAAAAGTTCAAGAACAAAAGTTATTTAGGATATGATTCTACATAAAACTCCCATACATCAAAATCCGATTGGAATAAATTTTAAAAAATTTTATTGGAAAGTTTGACTTCAAAGTGGAATTTTGATACAACTGTTAACTGTTCACTTAAATCACCATACGGGTTTTCAATAATTGCCAGATTGGCAATTATAGCTTTTGTTATGTTTTTATACCCGTATGGTGAAACCAAAGGGTATATTAACTTTGCCTTACCGTTTGTAACGCCAAGATCCCGTCATCGCACAAAAAAATGAATTACACCAGTGTGTTTAGAATGATAAAAATATTTAATTTTTGCATGTCCGTCCGTCTGTCCGTCCGTCCGTCTGTCCGTCCGTCTGTCTGTCTGTGGCGCGGATTGCGGGCGCACGGATTGAGCTAGAGACTTGAAAGTTTGCACAGATCCGTTTTTCGTAAAATGCGAGGCTAAGTTCGTTAATGGGCAAAAATGGACCATTAGGGGGGGTACCCCCCATACGAACGAAAACGGTTTTGTGAATATCTCAAAAACGGTGCATCTTATCAAAAAAGTGCAAGAACAAAAGTTATTTAGGATATGATTCTACATAAAACTCCCATACATCAAATTCCGATTGGAATAAATTTTAAAAAATCTTATTGGAAAGTTTGACTTCAAAGTGGAATTTTGGTACAACTGTTCGAATTTTGATACGAATATCACCATACGGGTGATTGCCAGATTGGCAATTATAGCTTTTGTTATGTTTTTCTTTATAGCACAAACTGTGGATTTTGCAACACCATATTTCAAGGCCAGTGTAGTTACACTTCTACCGGCCTTATAATCATCGATTAAATCGCACTTTTTTTTAAGGGAGAGATGTTTTCTTTTAGCCATTTCCAATAAAGAACTGCATGTGACTAAGGATAAAAATACTTTTCCATAGACTAGAACAACAAAAGCTGTGGCCTAGACTCGAATTTATGAAAGTTCTGTTAGAATATTCTCTTTATTTGGTTTCTTTGCGGTACTTTGTAAATTTTGTTCACTATTTCGAGCAGCAAAAAAATGAGTTGTTCACTATTTAGAGCGATCAATGTAAAAAAAAATCATGAACACTATATCGCGAGTTCACTATACCGCGAGTGTGCTGTATATAATTCTTGAACAATATAGAAGAAAGAAATTGTTTCAACACTTATTTTAGCAGCATCAGCGACGGTTAAATTTAATGTATGTGATTCACATGGAATTAAAAACGCTCGAGAGTTTAAATTTAAAATATGCTTTTGAACTCCGTTATTTTTACCTTTCATGTTCGTTCCATTATCATATCCTTGTCCTCGGATATTTTTAATATTCAAATCTAGTTCGTTTAATTTTTCCACAACATTTGTTGATAAACCTATTCCTGTAGAATCAGCTACTGGTAGAAATCTCAGAAAATGTTCCTCTACAGAAATCATACTTTCCTCATCCTTATGAACAAATCTAATTATAATTGTCAACTGTTCAGTATGACTCACATCAGGAGTGCAGTCTATTAAAACAGAATAATATTTTGCATTTTTTATCATTTGCACAATGTAGTTTACAATTTTATTTGAAACCAGACATATTATTTCATTTTGAATGTTTTTTCCCAAATAATGGAACATATCTGTTTCATTATTTGAAATTTTGGCTACATGATTCATTAAAACAACATCGAATTTTGAAAGTAATTCCACAAGTTTTAAGAAATTACCATTATTTTTCTCATTAATGACATCTGAAGAGCCACGCAAGGCTAAACATTGTCCAGCAAGATATTTTATCATTTCAATTATTCTTTCTAAAACTGCTCGCCAATGCCGTTTTTCAACGTCGTACATTTTTTCGAGTATACTGTCAACTGTAGTATATTCATTTAATCTTTTTTTAAGCTCCATCCACTGTACAAAACAGTTTAAATATGATGTAGTTACTCCATGAGTAGAAAGCGTGTTTGTCAAATTTTGCCAATTAGAATACCCATCGCTAGATAATTGCTGATGTCTATTATTTTTAAATAGTTTACAGCAAAAAAAACACACAATTTCCAGAAATCGAATAAACAAGCCAAGATCGTGGTACAATATCACCATTTGATAATTTTCGATGATAATACTTATTACTACAACTACGACGACTGTTATCACGAAGAAAATCATTTCGTTTAATTTGTTGGGGTCCTTGTTCAACAATGATTTTACGAAATTTACTATCAATCAACTTAGGCCAAGTTACAGGATCATTCGATTTAAAATTGGTTACTTCAATCGTAGTAGTTGACGTTGAAGGCTGGATATGTTGGTCCAAATCAGAAACTGGCAGTATTGAACTTGACAGATGTTGTTCATCATTTTCTCTCTTATCAGAAGGACATATTTCAGTTTCTTTATCAAGGTGCGTTTCCTCAACTTTTTAAAAAAAAATGATTTAACTGACCTCGTAACTTTTGTGTTTCTAGTTCCTTCGCTGCTTTTCTTTTTCTATTTTCTGCTCCTGACTTTTTTTTTGATTCCATGTTTTTATCCTTGACTATACTGTAAACAAATATTTAAATGAATTACCTTTAAATGTAAATTAGACCATAATCAATCGACATACCTCCTATGCGAGATGAAAAATTTTTACTTAATAAGTTACAGTGGTGGCTCGTGTATATTTGAAATGAGGAGGCAAAGTTTTTTTGTAGGAAGACCTATTCTTCTTAATATATAAAATGTTTCGCCGAATTATGTAGGAAGACCTATTTGTACGAATCGGAGGCTAGCCTCTATGAAAAGAATTTGTAGTTTATGTTTTAGAGAATTCGACATTAGAGAATAGGATTTTCTTTTAAATTATTATTTTCTGAACATACAGATTTTTATACAGTCCATTATGGTATAAAAAATTAAAGGCATACGTTAGAAAAACATTTTTATAAAATGTTATGAGGAGGCAATGCCTCCGTTCCTTCCCCTATAAAGCGATAAGTTAAAAAATTACAAGTGCACCCGAATAATAATTAATTTCACATGATGATTTGCACTGAACTGTGAAATAACAATTATAGATTACGCGTTTTATGCTATCAGCAGATTGCAATGCAGCTGAGAAATACCAAAATTTTATATCAGATTTGTTTGTCAAACTTCACGAAATAAATAGGGAAATTCCCTTGAAATTACATAACAAAAAAAAATAGAAATCGGTAATGCTCAACTAAATCACACACAAAATACAATGTGAAATGCAAAAGTGCTGATCAGCTGTTTCAGTTTTTCTCACCACTGAAATGAAAAATCAACATAACAAAAAATGGAAATCGACAATGCGCAACTAAATCACACTGCGCTCGTACAGCTAACTTCACTCGTTCAGTTTCATTCATAGATTTTTGGTTTGCTTACTCTAGTGTTTTCTGCCTATGCAGTTTGTCTTCTGTATTTTGTAGTACGAGAAACACGTCGCGAAAACACACTTTCGGCCAGCTGATCGCACTTTCGCCCCTAGGGCCGAGCACGCAACTTTCGACTCGCTACGGAGGCATCGAAAGGCATATTTTCGATGCATGTGTTATGAAAAAGTCATTTTTATACCCGTATGGTGAAACCAAAGGGTATATTAACTTTGCCTTACCGTTTGTAACGCCAAGATCCCGTCATCACACACAAAAATGAATTACACCAGTGTGTTTAGAATGATAAAAATAATTAATTTCTGCATGTCTGTCCGTCTGTCTGTCTGTCTGTCCGGCTGTCTGTCTGTCCGTCCGTCTGTCTGTGGCGCGGATTGCGGGCGCACGGATTGAGCTAGAGACTTGAAATTTTGCGCAGATCCGTTTTTCGTAAAATGCGAGGTTAAGTTCGTTAATGGGCAAAAATGGACCATTAGGGGGGGTACCCCCCATACGAACGAAAACGGTTTTTGTGAATATCTCAAAAACGGTGCATCTTATCAAAAAAGTTCAAGAACAAAAGTTATTTAGGATATGATTCTACATAAAACTCCCATACATCAAAATCCGATTGGAATAAATTTTAAAAAATTTTATTGGAAAGTTTGACTTCAAAGTGGAATTTTGATACAACTGTTAACTGTTCACTTAAATCACCATACGGGTTTTCAATAATTGCCAGATTGGCAATTATAGCTTTTGTTATGTTTTTATACCCGTATGGTGAAACCAAAGGGTATATTAACTTTGCCTTACCGTTTGTAACGCCAAGATCCCGTCATCGCACAAAAAAATGAATCACACCAGTGTGTTTAGAATGATAAAAATATTTAATTTTTGCATGTCCGTCCGTCTGTCCGTCCGTCCGTCTGTCCGTCCGTCCGTCTGTCCGTCCGTCCGTCTGTCCGTCCGTCTGTCCGTCCGTCTGTCTGTCTGTGGCGCGGATTGCGGGCGCACGGATTGAGCTAGAGACTTGAAAGTTTGCACAGATCCGTTTTTCGTAAAATGCAAGGCTAAGTTCGTTAATGGGCAAAAATGGACCATTAGGGGGGGTACCCCCCATACGAACGAAAACGGTTTTGTGAATATCTCAAAAACGGTGCATCTTATCAAAAAAGTGCAAGAACAAAAGTTATTTAGGATATGATTCTACATAAAACTCCCATACATCAAATTCCGATTGGAATAAATTTTAAAAAATCTTATTGGAAAGTTTGACTTCAAAGTGGAATTTTGGTACAACTGTTCGAATTTTGATACGAATATCACCATACGGGTGATTGCCAGATTGGCAATTATAGCTTTTGTTATGTTTTTCTTTATAGCACAAACTGTGGATTTTGCAACACCATATTTCAAGGCCAGTGTAGTTACACTTCTACCGGCCTTATAATCATCGATTAAATCGCACTTTTTTTTAAGGGAGAGATGTTTTCTTTTAGCCATTTCCAATAAAGAACTGCATGTGACTAAGGATAAAAATACTTTTCCATAGACTAGAACAACAAAAGCTGTGGCCTAGACTCGAATTTATGAAAGTTCTGTTAGAATATTCTCTTTATTTGGTTTCTTTGCGGTACTTTGTAAATTTTGTTCACTATTTCGAGCAGCAAAAAAATGAGTTGTTCACTATTTAGAGCGATCAATGTAAAAAAAAATCATGAACACTATATCGCGAGTTCACTATACCGCGAGTGTACTGTATATAATTCTTGAACAATATAGAAGAAAGAAATTGTTTCAACACTTATTTTAGCAGCATCAGCGACGGTTAAATTTAATGTATGTGATTCACATGGAATTAAAAACGCTCGAGAGTTTAAATTTAAAATATGCTTTTGAACTCCGTTATTTTTACCTTTCATGTTCGTTCCATTATCATATCCTTGTCCTCGGATATTTTTAATATTCAAATCTAGTTCGTTTAATTTTTCCACAACATTTGTTGATAAACCTATTCCTGTAGAATCAGCTACTGGTAGAAATCTCAGAAAATGTTCCTCTACAGAAATCATACTTTCCTCATCCTTATGAACAAATCTAATTATAATTGTCAACTGTTCAGTATGACTCACATCAGGAGTGCAGTCTATTAAAACAGAATAATATTTTGCATTTTTTATCATTTGCACAATGTAGTTTACAATTTTATTTGAAACCAGACATATTATTTCATTTTGAATGTTTTTTCCCAAATAATGGAACATATCTGTTTCATTATTTGAAATTTTGGCTACATGATTCATTAAAACAACATCGAATTTTGAAAGTAATTCCACAAGTTTTAAGAAATTACCATTATTTTTCTCATTAATGACATCTGAAGAGCCACGCAAGGCTAAACATTGTCCAGCAAGATATTTTATCATTTCAATTATTCTTTCTAAAACTGCTCGCCAATGCCGTTTTTCAACGTCGTACATTTTTTCGAGTATACTGTCAACTGTAGTATATTCATTTAATCTTTTTTTAAGCTCCATCCACTGTACAAAACAGTTTAAATATGATGTAGTTACTCCATGAGTAGAAAGCGTGTTTGTCAAATTTTGCCAATTAGAATACCCATCGCTAGATAATTGCTGATGTCTATTATTTTTAAATAGTTTACAGCAAAAAAAACACACAATTTCCAGAAATCGAATAAACAAGCCAAGATCGTGGTACAATATCACCATTTGATAATTTTCGATGATAATACTTATTACTACAACTACGACGACTGTTATCACGAAGAAAATCATTTCGTTTAATTTGTTGGGGTCCTTGTTCAACAATGATTTTACGAAATTTACTATCAATCAACTTAGGCCAAGTTACAGGATCATTCGATTTAAAATTGGTTACTTCAATCGTAGTAGTTGACGTTGAAGGCTGGATATGTTGGTCCAAATCAGAAACTGGCAGTATTGAACTTGACAGATGTTGTTCATCATTTTCTCTCTTATCAGAAGGACATATTTCAGTTTCTTTATCAAGGTGCGTTTCCTCAACTTTTTAAAAAAAAATGATTTAACTGACCTCGTAACTTTTGTGTTTCTAGTTCCTTCGCTGCTTTTCTTTTTCTATTTTCTGCTCCTGACTTTTTTTTTGATTCCATGTTTTTATCCTTGACTATACTGTAAACAAATATTTAAATGAATTACCTTTAAATGTAAATTAGACCATAATCAATCGACATACCTCCTATGCGAGATGAAAAATTTTTACTTAATAAGTTACAGTGGTGGCTCGTGTATATTTGAAATGAGGAGGCAAAGTTTTTTTGTAGGAAGACCTATTCTTCTTAATATATAAAATGTTTCGCCGAATTATGTAGGAAGACCTATTTGTACGAATCGGAGGCTAGCCTCTATGAAAAGAATTTGTAGTTTATGTTTTAGAGAATTCGACATTAGAGAATAGGATTTTCTTTTAAATTATTATTTTCTGAACATACAGATTTTTATACAGTCCATTATGGTATAAAAAATTAAAGGCATACGTTAGAAAAACATTTTTATAAAATGTTATGAGGAGGCAATGCCTCCGTTCCTTCCCCTATAAAGCGATAAGTTAAAAAATTACAAGTGCACCCGAATAATAATTAATTTCACATGATGATTTGCACTGAACTGTGAAATAACAATTATAGATTACGCGTTTTATGCTATCAGCAGATTGCAATGCAGCTGAGAAATACCAAAATTTTATATCAGATTTGTTTGTCAAACTTCACGAAATAAATAGGGAAATTCCCTTGAAATTACATAACAAAAAAAAATAGAAATCGGTAATGCTCAACTAAATCACACACAAAATACAATGTGAAATGCAAAAGTGCTGATCAGCTGTTTCAGTTTTTCTCACCACTGAAATGAAAAATCAACATAACAAAAAATGGAAATCGACAATGCGCAACTAAATCACACTGCGCTCGTACAGCTAACTTCACTCGTTCAGTTTCATTCATAGATTTTTGGTTTGCTTACTCTAGTGTTTTCTGCCTATGCAGTTTGTCTTCTGTATTTTGTAGTACGAGAAACACGTCGCGAAAACACACTTTCGGCCAGCTGATCGCACTTTCGCCCCTAGGGCCGAGCACGCAACTTTCGACTCGCTACGGAGGCATCGAAAGGCATATTTTCGATGCATGTGTTATGAAAAAGTCATTTTTATACCCGTATGGTGAAACCAAAGGGTATATTAACTTTGCCTTACCGTTTGTAACGCCAAGATCCCGTCATCACACACAAAAATGAATTACACCAGTGTGTTTAGAATGATAAAAATAATTAATTTCTGCATGTCTGTCCGTCTGTCTGTCTGTCTGTCCGGCTGTCTGTCTGTCCGTCCGTCTGTCTGTGGCGCGGATTGCGGGCGCACGGATTGAGCTAGAGACTTGAAATTTTGCGCAGATCCGTTTTTCGTAAAATGCGAGGTTAAGTTCGTTAATGGGCAAAAATGGACCATTAGGGGGGGTACCCCCCATACGAACGAAAACGGTTTTTGTGAATATCTCAAAAACGGTGCATCTTATCAAAAAAGTTCAAGAACAAAAGTTATTTAGGATATGATTCTACATAAAACTCCCATACATCAAAATCCGATTGGAATAAATTTTAAAAAATTTTATTGGAAAGTTTGACTTCAAAGTGGAATTTTGATACAACTGTTAACTGTTCACTTAAATCACCATACGGGTTTTCAATAATTGCCAGATTGGCAATTATAGCTTTTGTTATGTTTTTATACCCGTATGGTGAAACCAAAGGGTATATTAACTTTGCCTTACCGTTTGTAACGCCAAGATCCCGTCATCGCACAAAAAAATGAATCACACCAGTGTGTTTAGAATGATAAAAATATTTAATTTTTGCATGTCCGTCCGTCTGTCCGTCCGTCCGTCTGTCCGTCCGTCCGTCTGTCCGTCCGTCCGTCTGTCCGTCCGTCTGTCCGTCCGTCTGTCTGTCTGTGGCGCGGATTGCGGGCGCACGGATTGAGCTAGAGACTTGAAAGTTTGCACAGATCCGTTTTTCGTAAAATGCAAGGCTAAGTTCGTTAATGGGCAAAAATGGACCATTAGGGGGGGTACCCCCCATACGAACGAAAACGGTTTTTGTGAATATCTCGAAAACGGTGCATCTTATCAAAAAAGTCCAAGAATAAAAGTTATTTAGGATATGATTCTACATAAAACTCCCATACATCAAAATCCGATTGGAATAAATTTAAAAAAATCTTGTTGGAAAGTTTGACTTGAAAGTGGAATTTTGGTACAACTGTTCGAATTTTGATACGAATATCACCATACGGGTTTTCAATAATTGCCAGATTGGCAATTATAGCTTTTGTTATGTTTCTCATTATATTTTACTCTTTCTAATCCATTAAGAAATTAACAACGACCCAGCAGGAAATTTTTGGTGCGCAAGCAAGGTTAGGTTAGGTTAGGTTAAGAAGACCGCGCGCGCCCAGGCGTGAGCACAGCGCTACACTCGGAGGCCTACAGGCCCATTGTGATGTCTTCGGTACTCATAAGACCTTTCATCAAACTAGCTGATCCTATTTGAACCAGCCCGACTTGTTGACGAAGCTCAGCATATCCTCGAGTGGGTGGTTGCCAAGCTCCGTCAGGCTACTATAAAATCTGGCCCCAAGCGTCCCATATCGGCGTGCTTGTAGGGCTGGACACTCACAGAGTAAGTGTTTCACGATCTCCGGCTCCTCCTCGTCACCACAACTGCGGCAAAAATCATTTGCGGCCGCGCCCCACCTTCTGGCCATAGCGCCAAGGGGGCAGTGCCCCGTGATTAAGCCTGTGAGTAGCCTTACGGAGGTCCTGCTGAGTCTCAGAAGGGTGTCGGTTCTGTTCCTATTAAATCTAGGCCAGAGCGACCTTGTGATTACACAATCGCTCCTTGTTTGCCAACGGATATTTATGTTGTTCACCCCTTTCCTATCAATTATTTCGGTCCCTAGTTTTGCCAGCTCGTCAACTCTCTCATTGCCATGTATGTTGCTGTGCCCGTGGACCCAGCAAAGTCTAACGGCATGTTGGAGGCCGAGTTGATTGAGTGCTCTGCGGCAATTAGACACGGTCTTTGACTTGATCGTCGATGAATCCAGTGCCTTAATTGCCGCCTGACTGTCGACGTAGATTGAAACCCTTGTTCTGGGTAGTTCTCTCGTCATTATCAAGCTTGCAGCCGCACTTATGGCGTAGACCTCAGCTTGAAATATACTTCTCTCATCAGGCAGTTTGTAACTCCTTTGGAGGTCAAGGTTATCCGAGAACACTCCCGCCCCTGTGCCTTCTCCAGTCTTAGATCCATCCGTGTAAACCGAGACCTCTTGCTCGTCTATGACGCTGCCGAGATCCCAAAGTCTCCTTTCAGGAATCAAAACTGAGAAGTTCACATTCATATTCAGGTGAGGTATACAGTAATCCGTAGAGTCCGGGATACCCCATTCATCGCTTTTAAGGATGCAATTAGTACCTTCGTACTGTGCTTCCAGAGGCCGGACTCTCTGAGCCTTAGTGCACTCTTGGCAGCCGTACACGTCGTGTACTCATTCAGGGAAATGAGGTGCAGTAGAGCTTCCATTCCCGCTGTTGGTGTTGATCTTACAGCTACTGTGGTTCCTAGCGCCACTAGTCTTTGTACTTTGTTAAGGGTTTGATATCGACAGTTGACCCTCATGGTCGGCCACCAAAGCAGACATCCGTAAGTGAGAATAGGTCTGATCACCGCTGTGTATAACCAGCGGCGGCTCTAGGGCGGTGCGAACGGTGCGACCGCACCGGGCGCCGTCATGGGGGGGCGCCGAAATCAACCGAAACGCGACCGCCGCCACCGACTCGTTATTGACCGACAATTGAGAATGCATAGTCACTCGATTTAGACAACTATCAAAATTCAATGATACATGGCGGTTTTTATATAACATCAAAATAATTCCTGAAAAGTTCATATTGCAAAAAGCCTGTGCTGATTTGCAAATCAAGTTAACCGATGAGGATAAATGTGACGTGTCTGGTTGTGAATTGGTTGAGGAACTTATGAGTCTGAACCCATTATTAAAGGATCTTCAATCAGCAGACCCGTTAAAAGTTCTTCGACTTATTAAACAAAATGATTGGCAGGATATTTTTCCGAATGTGTGGACAGCTCTACGTATCTTGTTGACTGTACCTGTAATTGTCGCTAAAGCGCCGTTGTCATTATGCAAGTTACTTGATTGCAAGTAGATAATTCAGCAACATTCCGCTACATTCAGCCATCCACACGCATCAAGTAGCTCTTGCAAGTAAAATTGACATCTGGACGAAAACATAACCTAAAATTTTCTGAGGAAATAAATCGCTACATTAAGTTTAACCTTAAATTGTGTTGTACGAAGATTTGTGACATTTGTGTTTGTTTTGGCATTAGGCAGTCACAAAAGTCGGCAGCCTTCTCCAGCGAAAACATAAAACAAAATGAATTTAAACACAAACATATAGAACTGCTACGTTTCAACACGCTTTTATGAGCATGTGTTGGAATCAAGTTGAAACAAAAGTAGGAATGCCGTCTACTTTGAATCAAGTTCATTTGTCAGCAACTAACGCATATGCGTGCGACGTACACAACGTCAAATATCGTGCATGTACGACTACTTGATTCAAGTAACTTGATCAATGACAACGACGCTTAAAGGAGAACGAAGTTTCAGTAAATTAAAACTTATAAAAACTTACCTACGTTCTACCATAGAATAAGGAATATATAGAAAAAACTCTGCCAAACAAATTTTTGACAAATTTCCCCTTCGAAGGGGGGAAAAATGTCCCTATCATTCACTAGCTACGGCCTAAAAGTTAATTACTTTTAGACTAGGGAGCACGAAGCAGAGAGAACATTTCTCGTCGTATCTATTCAATGAGATGGAGGAATCGAATGGATAATTTTTTCCGTGTTACATCGACTCCTCTTGCTTCATCTCACAGTGGAAAATTTTTCTCTAAAAATTTGTTCTAAGAGTTTATTCTCTAGATTATTTGTTCTCTGATTCTACTATGTGTCAGGAAAGACTGTCAGATCTTGGAATTTTATCCATAGAAAATGCTATTGACCAGGAGTTAAATTATTCCGACTTAATAAAAAAATTTGCAAGCGCCAAAGCTATAAAGGTGGTCATCTAAGTTTTTTTTATCAAATTGGTTGTCCTTTTATTTTTTTTTTAAATTTTCATTAGTGATTACTGTCTGCAGCAAAAAGTTTAATTAAAAGTTGTCGAACAAAATATTAATTGTATTATTTCTCATCTGTAAAAGTTGTCGTCTCATATATACCATAGATATTTGGTCGTCTGATACTGTTTATAGATGTGAAAAATTACATTCAATTTTGTCTCAATGTAAATTCTGTGCAGCAAAATGACGGGTAAGCAACTGCATAGAAGGAACACTAAAGTTTTGTATTTGGAGGGGCGCCACTTTGAGATCTCGCACCAACTAAAAATTTGGCTAGGACCGCCACTGTGTATAACCAATGGGTAATGCGCGGTGATGTGCCCCAATTCCTTCCAATCATTTTTTACATGCGTAGAACGCACACAACGCTTTGTTCATCCTCTCTTCCGTATTCCTTTTCCAAGATAGTTTGGAGTCCAGAATTAAACCAAGGTATTTCGCCTCAGGAGAGAGACTGAGTTGGGTTGTTCCTATCCTTGGGAGTTGAAAGGTTGGTACCTTCCTTTTTCTTGTGAAGAGCACTAGTTCAGTTTTGGAGGGGTTAACCCCAAGACCATTGTGTAATGTTATTTGTTGCAATGTTATTTATTATCCTCAAGACATCAATTAAATGAAGAGATCTTTAAGTGAATATTCGTAAGAATGATGAAGAGATGTTTGAAGTCACCGTTATGAAATTTAGAGAGAATGAAATGTTAACTATAGTCTTATTCTTTATTTTATACAGCTGGCAAGAGAACCAGCTAATAGTTTAGGCGCTTCTCAGCAGCCCGAATATTAGACAAGGCAAAGGTACTAAGCCGAACTTATCAGGCTGGTACCTTATTGCCGAGGAGAAGTAACAAGCAATTTTACTTTTACAGTCTAATTGAAAATAACTTCTGATTTTATTTCATAGGTTACAATTTCTTTTATAGCTAATTAATGTTAACTAAGCTATTTAAGTTCATCGATCTTTTCAACATTTATATTATGCATTTTGGTTAATAATCAATTATGATTGAAGTCCGAAGTGTTTCAATCATAATTGCTGCGTTGCATATTTATGAATCATATATTTGGTTTTTCATTGTTTGTGGCTATGCTTATATTTATGCTTACGTGCTAATTATCTTGAAAAGTGTACTTCCTATGTTATTGTTTACATTTCTATATTCTTATGTTATTGTTTACAATTCTATAAATCTATATGCACTACACCTTTCCCCTTTAAAAAAAAATTTTATTTTATATAAAAAAAAAAGAAAATTTTTATAAACTATATTAATTAATATGTATATACTTTTTTAATCTATTATTGTGTACTAGTTTAACTTTATCTTTAATTTTTATTTTGGAGTTTACTCCTAATCTTTCAATAATTGAAAAAGGACCATTATATAAATTGTCGTTTTTCTTTCTGTTTTCATTTCTTAATAGTACAAGGTCATTTACGTTAAATTCGGTTACATTGCTCTTTTTATCAAAATGTTTTTTGCGTATTAGTTTGGCTTTGTTTAAGAGATTTTGTGCTGATTTTTGTGCATTGCTTAACTTATGTCTTAGTTCTGCTAAATATGTATCATAATTGTATATTGGTGTACTTTCAATTGATTCGTTTGGTACACTAGCTAATCTTCCCTATACTAATTCAAATGGAGAATAGTTTGTATCTGTATGTGGTGTTATGTTGTATGAAAAAGTGTAATATGGTAACCAATTATCCCAATCATAGTTGTCAGTAAAAGAGTGCAAATATTCGTTCAGAACTCTATGGTTTCTTTCTATTGATCCTAAAGTTTCATGATGATATGGAGTGGATGTAATGTGTTCAATTTTCAGCAATTTACAGATGCTTTTTATTACTTCGTTCATAAACTCCGTTCCTAGATCTGTTTTTAGTGTTTTGAAAATACCATATTTTAATATAAATTTTTCAACTAATGTTTTTGCTATTTCATTTGCTTCTTTTGTTTCCATTGGAAATGCTTCTACATATTTTGATAATTCACACTGTATTGTTAATATGTATCGGTAATTGTTCGAAAATTTTAATGGACCAATTGTGTCAACTGAAACAATTTCGAAAGTCTTTGATGGAGTATTTGTGATTACCAACTTTTCTCTATTGTGACGTATTGTTTTGTTTCTGCAGCATGATATGCACTTGTTTATATAGTTTTTTACCATTTTATTCATATTTTTCCATACATATTTTTGTTTTAGTTTTGCAATCGTTCTTTTTACACCAGTGTGACCTGAGTGTAAAGAATCATGATATTCTTTTATTAAATTCATTTGTTCATTTAGATTTGTAATAATCTTTGGGGTTTCATATAATCGGCCCTAGCATGGAACACGTTTCGAATCGAATGTAAGTCGAAAACGAAAAATTCAAAACATGGAATTCGAATCTAGTAGCAATCGAAACGACGAACGAATAATTGGCAATATTAAATTTGCACGTTTTTCTATGCTCGCTAAGATAATTCGAAACGAAA
Source organism: Chrysopilus asiliformis (assembly GCA_964034945.1). Lineage (NCBI taxonomy): Eukaryota > Metazoa > Arthropoda > Insecta > Diptera > Rhagionidae > Chrysopilus > Chrysopilus asiliformis. The sequence goes on along the minus strand of OZ035960.1, from coordinate 72,886,233 downwards.
CGAGCAGTCGAACGCGATGTCGATTCGAAACGTATTCCATGCTAGGGCCGAATATTATACAAGAAGGTGTTTGCCAACCTTTATTCATCATATTGCGTTGTGTTTTATTAAAAATGTCTTTCATTTTATCAATGTTTACGTATTCGAATACTTTATCATTCTTTGCAAGCGCTATTTTATTTATATCTTCATTTCTTAATGCGAATGATAGCTTCTCCAGTACTGATCCTAAGTTCAAGTCTAGATTATCGCTATATTCTACTGTTATCCCCTTTGTATCAATTAATATATTAGGCAAACTTTTATATGCGCGACTTTTATTATTTATTTCATCATTGAGCTCAAATTTAAGTTTTCTTATATTTTTTATATCAGATAGTGAAGTAGAATCCCATATGTAGAGTTGATCAGGCTCGTTAGTGGTTTCCGTTTGCACTTTCTGAGTGTTCATTTCATTTAATTTCTTTGCTTTACTTCTTGTTACTACATTGACAGTTTTCGGAATCATTGTTTTTAAAGAATTAGAATCTAATTGGATTCTTGACAATGCATCTGCATTTGTATTTATTTTTCCTTGTTTAAAAATTATTTGAATTGTTTTTATTTCTGTTATAATTATAATTGTTATTATAACTGGTTTTAAAGTTGTTATTGTCATTTTTATTTGTATAATTGTTAACATTATTTCTATTTCTGTTACTATGAATATTGTTATTATTGTATCGACTTCTTATATTATTTTGTGGTCTATTATTTTGGTAATGTTTTTGTTGATTATTCATGTGGTAAATTTTTTTTTCGCCTATAGTGTTTTCTACTTCTTCGGCTAAAGAGACTGCTTCTCTAAACGTTTTTACCCTACTAGCTTCTATTGTCTGTAGAACATGTGTGTCATTTAGACCTTTCTTGAATGCATTGAGAGCAATTAGATCGTTAGATTTTATTACGACATCTTTACTGTCTTCTCCCAATTCTTGAATTTGAATATTGTTTAGGTCTGTGATTAGTCTGTCTATTTTTTCGGCAAATGTTGTTATGTTTTGGTTGTTTCCTTGGTGTGTTCTAGATATTTCTTCATAAACAGCGTTGCTTGTTTTCTTCGATTTATAAATTTCTTTTAAATGTTCTGTTAATTCTTTTATAGATGTTATTGTTGGAAATGTCCTGAGTTTATTTTGAACTGAATCTGAAATTCTGGTATTTAATATGAATTTTAGGAAGTCATTTTTATTTGTTTCAGGTACTGTTTTGTCCAATAAACTGATTGTATTGATGAATTTATTTAAGTCTTCCTTTTTGCCTGAGTATTCTGGTACTACTTTGAAGTAGCCAATAATGTTGAAGCTTTCCATCTCTGTTAATATGAGATTTGTCTTTTCTTTAATTATTTCTTCTAAATTTTTTATCAATTCAATAAATTGTAATTTTTTATCTAAATTCTCGGTTGTATTTTCGGGTTTAAGGTTTGCTTTAAATGTTTCCTTAAATTCATTTAACTTTAGTGTTAGTTTCAATAGATAATTCTCTGAATATTTTCTATGTGGGGTTTTCTTAAAATTTTTTAGTTGGTCTGACAAAGCTTAACTTATGTCTTAGTTCTGCTAAATATGTATCATAATTGTATATTGGTGTACTTTCAATTGATTCGTTTGGTACACTAGCTAATCTTCCGTATACTAATTCAAATGGAGAATAGTTTGTATCTGTATGTGGTGTTATGTTGTATGAAAAAGTGTAATATGGTAACCAACAGTGTTGTGCCGGTTTTTTACGTAAAGTAATTTACCTAGTTTTTTACGCGTAAAAAATTACGCGTAAAAAACCTCAATTTTAACGTAAAAAACGTAAAAAACGTAAAAAACGTAAAAAACGTAAAAAACGTAACAAACGTAAAAAACGTAAAAAACTGTAAAAAACCTAAAACATTGATGATAAAAAATTTAATAAGTAGCCATTCACTAAATATAGTACCTAATTATTCGTAAATAAATCATCTTAGAACAATAAAAAGGTCAATAGTCTTCCGCAAACACAAAGCATTTCCTCTTGAATGTGAACAAGATTTTAAACTCGGAGTTCAAAAACTGTTTATATCCTTTCATCACATTACGTCAGCCTACTCATTTTAACGTTAATTAATGTGAATAATGTGGAGATTTGCGACATATGGGCTATTTTAACCCTTTGTTGCAGTGTTGTTGTACAACAACACCTTTTCTAATTCAGGGCTGGAATCATGTATCTCGACGCGTCTCTGTCTTTCGGCTTCGACGCAACTTTTGACTCTTGACTTCGCCATATCTGCAACTTGAAATTTCGCGGAATCGTCACTATGAATCGAAGCGTGATTCTGAACTGTCATTCCAGGAAATTTGAAGCTGCTAATATGGCGAAGTTAAGAGTCAAAAGCTGCGTCGAAGTCGAAAAACAGAGACGCGTGGAGATACATGATTCCAGCCCAGTTTTTTAATATTATAACATATATTTCATGCACTTATATTGACTAAATTCATTTCGTAAGTATCCTAAGACATCAATTGTTATGAAAAAAAGTAATATGCGCTTTTTTATAATTACTGCATTTTATAAATAAATAAAGAGCAAAAAAGTAGCTATTTTTGCAGATTAAATGTAACTGTGGCAAATCTATTACAGTTAAAAAATCGGTAATCAGCTTTATAAAGGTTTTTGGGGTCGCTAATTACGAATCTGAAGTCAAAACTTCAAAATTCAAAATGGCGGATCCAATATGGCGGTCAAAAAAGATAAAATTACGTACTAGTTTTCAACGTAATCTAATGAATTTTATCTTTTTTGACCGCCATATTGGATCCGCCATTTTGAATTTTGAAGTTTTGACTTCAGACTCTTAATCAGCGACCCCAAAAACCCTTGGATACCAAAAACCGTGAAAATTAATTCCATAGAAAAATGTATGCATGAAAGGGTTAAAGAAACATATTTGGACTAGTTCTTGCAGCAACAAGCGTAATTTTAAAGTTTGCATCAAAAAATCGTTTTTAAACACAAGGAGACTCATTCCGGAAGCGGAAATTGAAATAAAACTGGAAAAAGGGAAAAGAAATTCTAAAAACTTATTAAGTGCTGATGTCCACTCTCTATATTATAGGATCTCTAATAAAATGCTGAGAAAAACTTTAAAACAGACTGTCATACTTTGTAGGAACTGCGATGTCCCATTTTTTAGGTTTTTTACTATTTTTTACGTTTTTTACGGTTTTTTACGTTTTTTACGTTTTTTACCAGTTTTTTACGTTTTTTACGTTTTTTACGTTTTTTACGTTTTTTACGTTTTTTACGTGAAAAATGTAAAAAACTGTTTTTTACGCCGTTTTGCCCAACACTGGTAACCAATTATCCCAATCATAGTTGTCAGTAAAAGAGTGCAAATATTCGTTCAGAACTCTATGGTTTCTTTCTATTGATCCTAAAGTTTCATGATGATATGGAGTGGATGTAATGTGTTCAATTTTCAGCAATTTACAGATGTTTTTTATTACTTCGTTCATAAACTCCGTTCCTAGATCTGTTTTTAGTGTTTTGAAAATACCATATTTTAATATAAATTTTTCAACTAATGTTTTTGCTATTTCATTTGCTTCTTTTGTTTCCATTGGAAATGCTTCTACATATTTTGATAATTCACACTGTATTGTTAATATGTATCGGTAATTGTTCGAAAATTTTAATGGACCAATTGTGTCAACTGAAACAATTTCGAAAGTCTTTGATGGAGTATTTGTGATTACCAACTTTTCTCTATTGTGACGTATTGTTTTGTTTCTGCAGCATGATATGCACTTGTTTATATAGTTTTTTACCATTTTATTCATATTTTTCCATACATATTTTTGTTTTAGTTTTGCAATCGTTCTTTTTACACCAGTGTGACCTGAGTGTAAAGAATCATGATATTCTTTTATTAAATTCATTTGTTCTTTTAGATTTGTAATAATCTTTGGGGTTTCATATAATCGGCCCTAGCATGGAACACGTTTCGAATCGAATGTAAGTCGAAAACGAAAAATTCAAAACATGGAATTCGAATCTAGTAGCAATCGAAACGACGAACGAATAATTGGCAATATTAAATTTTCACGTTTTTCTATGCTCACTAAGATAATTCGAAACGAAACGAGCAGTCGAACGCGATGTCGATTCGAAACGTATTCCATGCTAGGGCCGAATATTATACAAGAAGGTGTTTGCCAACCTTTATTCATCATATTGCGTTGTGTTTTATTAAAAATGTCTTTCATTTTATCAATGTTTACGTATTCGAATACTTTATCATTCTTTGCAAGCGCTATTTTATTTATATCTTCATTTCTTAATGCGAATGATAGCTTCTCCAGTACTGATCCTAAGTTCAAGTCTAGATTATCGCTATATTCTACTGTTATCCCCTTTGTATCAATTAATATATTAGGCAAACTTTTATATGCGCGACTTTTATTATTTATTTCATCATTGAGCTCAAATTTAAGTTTTCTTATATTTTTTATATCAGATAGTGAAGTAGAATCCCATATGTAGAGTTGATCAGGCTCGTTAGTGGTTTCCGTTTGCACTTTCTGAGTGTTCATTTCATTTAATTTCTTTGCTTTACTTCTTGTTACTACATTGACAGTTTTCGGAATCATTGTTTTTAAAGAATTAGAATCTAATTGGATTCTTGACAATGCATCTGCATTTGTATTTATTTTTCCTTGTTTAAAAATTATTTGAATTGTTTTTATTTCTGTTATAATTATAATTGTTATTATAACTGGTTTTAAAGTTGTTATTGTCATTTTTATTTGTATAATTGTTAACATTATTTCTATTTCTGTTACTATGAATATTGTTATTATTGTATCGACTTCTTATATTATTTTGTGGTCTATTATTTTGGTAATGTTTTTGTTGATTATTCATGTGGTAAATTTTTTTTTCGCCTATAGTGTTTTCTACTTCTTCGGCTAAAGAGACTGCTTCTCTAAACGTTTTTACCCTACTAGCTTCTATTGTCTGTAGAACATGTGTGTCATTTAGACCTTTCTTGAATGCATTGAGAGCAATTAGATCGTTAGATTTTATTACGACATCTTTACTGTCTTCTCCCAATTCTTGAATTTGAATATTGTTTAGGTCTGTGATTAGTCTGTCTATTTTTTCGGCAAATGTTGTTATGTTTTGGTTGTTTCCTTGGTGTGTTCTAGATATTTCTTCATAAACAGCGTTGCTTGTTTTCTTCGATTTATAAATTTCTTTTAAATGTTCTGTTAATTCTTTTATAGATGTTATTGTTGGAAATGTCCTGAGTTTATTTTGAACTGAATCTGAAATTCTGGTATTTAATATGAATTTTAGGAAGTCATTTTTATTTGTTTCAGGTACTGTTTTGTCCAATAAACTGATTGTATTGATGAATTTATTTAAGTCTTCCTTTTTGCCTGAGTATTCTGGTACTACTTTGAAGTAGCCAATAATGTTGAAGCTTTCCATCTCTGTTAATATGAGATTTGTCTTTTCTTTAATTATTTCTTCTAAATTTTTTATCAATTCAATAAATTGTAATTTTTTATCTAAATTCTCGGTTGTATTTTCGGGTTTAAGGTTTGCTTTAAATGTTTCCTTAAATTCATTTAACTTTAGTGTTAGTTTCAATAGATAATTCTCTGAATATTTTCTATGTGGGGTTTTCTTAAAATTTTTTAGTTGGTCTGACAAATCTTTTAGTATAGTGTCATTGTCCATATCAGATTTTTCTGTCTATGACTTTTATTACTTGTTTCCTGATATATTTTCTTGTATAATAAATTGCTAATAATATAATTATGATAACCGCTATAGTTCCTGCTATTGCAACTGTCAGTTCGGTTTTAGTATAACCTTCATTTACGCTACTTTGGGTAACTATTATATTTTCGTTTGTTTTAGATTCAGATGAACCCATTTTGTTTTCCTTATTTAAAAGTTTATATATATATTTAAAAACAAGAAAATTTGTTGGCATTCAATGATAGTTTCTAGATGCAAAATATGTTTTGTTTAATAATTAAACCAGTTAATTGGTTTTCTTTTTCTTTTAAAATAACTCTTAGAATTTAAAACAATGATAGAAAAAACGCTTATAATGTGTGTTTGTATATTTACAATGAAATTTGTAATCTTATGGTACAATTTAAAATATTTTTTTTCATTCTTAAACTTTTTATTGTTTAATTTTATTGGTTAAAAAAATGCCTCTAACTAATTTCATTAATTGTTAATAATTTTTACGCCTTTTTTCAAGTTTTTCATTTTTTTTATTTTTTATTTATGGTATTTTTTTTTTGTATTGTAACATTTGTATTACTTTCGATTGATTTTCGAATTTCATATTATTTTTTTGTGTTGAAAAATTCTACTTTTAAAAGGTTGGATTGAAAGAAAGAGAAAAAAAATCCAGTCATACCAATTTCTCTACAATAATTTCAAAAACAAATTATTTTAAATTTTTCTTTACATATTAGTCTCAGATAGTAATTCTTTCCACAAAATTTACCATTGTTAAAAAAAGCATTTCACAGTCTTCAAATTGTAATTACTTCAAATTGTAATTACTTCAAATTGTAATCAATTTACTGTCGCGCCAGCTTGCGGGTTTTTCTTTTTTTCTTTTGTTTTGTCGTCCACTGTTGCAGGGTCGTTGGGCAGGATCGCCATGTAATGTGATTTGTTGCAATGTTATTTATTATCCTCAAGACATCAATTAAATGAAGAGATCTTTAAGTGAATATTCGTAAGAATGATGAAGAGATGTTTGAAGTCATCGTTATGAAATTTAGAGAGAATGAAATGTTAACTATAGTCTTATTCTTTATTTTATACAGCTGGCAAGAGAACCAGCTAATAGTTTAGGCGCTTCTCAGCAGCCCGAATATTAGACAAGGCAAAGGTACTAAGCCGAACTTATCAGGCTGGTACCTTATTGCCGAGGAGAAGTAACAAGCAATTTTACTTTTACAGTCTAATTGAAAATAACTTCTGATTTTATTTCATATGTTACAATTTCTTTTATAGCTAATTAATGTTAACTAAGCTATTTAAGTTCATCGATCTTTTCAACATTTATATTATGCATTTTGGTTAATAATCAATTATGATTGAAGTCCGAAGTGTTTCAATCATAATTGCTGCGTTGCATATTTATGAATCATATATTTGGTTTTTCATTGTTTGTGGCTATGCTTATATTTATGCTCACGTGCTAATTATCTTGAAAAGTGTACTTCCTATGTTATTGTTTACATTTCTATATTCTTATGTTATTGTTTACAATTCTATAAATCTATATGCACTACAATTGCGCTCCGCCCACTTTGTGATATCGCGTAATGCTAATTCCATGAGTTCGCTTAGTGTTGGGAGACATTTTCCTGTTACCAAAACGACCACATCGTCAGCGTACGCAACAACTTCTATTCCTTTTTCTTGTAACGATAGGAGGATTTCGTTCAGAGCTAGATTCCACAAGAGTGGCGATAGGATCCCCCCCTGCGGTGTTCCCCTGTTGATCGCTCTCTTTACGTTACTTATACCAATGGTGGCTGAGACTGTTCTGCTATTGAGCAACTGCTCTGTCCACTCAGTTAGCGTCTCGTCGACATTGTGTGGCCTAAGTGCACCCACTAGAGACCTTGTGTGTACGTTATTAAACGCACCTTCAATGTCCAGGAATGCTGCCAGGGCATACTCCTTGTGATGGGCAGTTTCCTCTAAGGTTCTCACAACCTTGTGTAGAGCTGTCTCTACAGACTTGCCCTTAGTGTAGGCATGTTGGGCCGTAGATATTGTGCCGCTGTCCAAGGAGTTCTTAATACTAAGATCAATAACTCTTTCTAGTGTTTTCAGTAAAAACGATGAAAGACTTATAGGTCGGAAGTCCTTTGGTTTAACGTGACAACGTTTCCCAGCCGTGGGGATGAATGCCACACGAACTTCTCTCCAGCACTCCGGTATATACCTGGCTAGCAAGCAACCTCTAAAGAGTTTTATCAACCAAGATTTGATAAAAGGCAACGCGTGCTGAAGCATGGCCGGGATGATTCCGTCCGTGCCCGCTGCTTTATAGGGGCTGAAGGAGTGTATCGCCCACGCTACAGAACGTTCATTTATTATCTCATTTGCTACCCGAAAGTCCCTATCCGTTATTTTTGGAGCATGATAACTACCATTGCTGCCTTGACAATCTACAGGGAAATGGGTATCCATTAGGAGGTCCAGTGTTTCCTGGCTTGATTCGGTCGTGCTTCCATCTGGATTTTCCAAGAGCACCGGGGCCGATGGAGTCCTACTTAGGATCCTTCGGAGTCTGGCAGCATCTTGTGTATCCTCGATTGAGCAACAGAAATCTTTCCACGATGTCCACTTGGCCCTCCTAATCTCTTTTTTATACTCATTGAAGCTGGCCTTGTAGTTGGTCCAAGCTTCCTCGCTCTTTGTAGACTTTGCCGTATGAAACAGTTTTCTGGTCTGTTCTCGCAGTTGCCGTAGTTCTCCATTCCACCATGGGGTGGTCGAGCTTTTGGTACTGCGTGTTACCGGACATGAAGCGTTAAAGGCTTGGGTAAGTCTATGTTTAATTTTCCCTACCACTTTCTCAATGGAAGAAGCGGTGAGGGGTGTGGGTCCATGCGGACCAGCTGTCTCCCGCCTCATTTCCTCTGAGAATTTAAACCAGTCAGTTCTCCTAGCATTCCTGTAATGTTCAGGTACCTCCTTTGAGAAGTTAATACCGAAGACTATCCTAGCATGATCCGAAAAGGAGTGCTTAGGGGATACTCTCCAATTGTCAACCCTCAAGCATAGAAAAATATACTTAAATATAACTTTTGCTCAGAACTAAATTTTTGAAATATTTCCCCTAAAATGAGGGGAAAGTCGCGCTATCTCTTCTTTGCAGCGCGAGCAACGGCCTCTCGCTTCGCATTTGAGAGGGAATGAGAAAATATGTCATGTTTATAAATATTGAGAAACAATATTGCCAGATATACATATATTAATGTTTAGTACAAGGAAAAAAATATTTTTGCAATCCGAAAAGCAGGGTTTATACACAGCGAGTAACACCGCGTCTTAATTAACAATTTTTCATCCCAAGAAATATCTCACCGCAATGAGATTTTTTTGACAGCTGGGCCGAAAATCTCTTGAAATTTAGTACTCAAAATGCCGATGAAAAGAAAACACATAGTCGCCGCTCCCGCAATTAATGCAATACGTGAAATTGAAAAGGCTGAAACAGAAGAACAGACGAAAAGAAAAACCTCTTAATGTTATATATTCTCTTCCAAAGCTTTTTGTATCGTATTTTGTAAAAATTAGTTTTCAGACTTTTTATTTATAAATAGTGTTAACATAACGAAATTTAGTAAAACTCTTCAATACACTTTTGTTTGTAACTATTTTTTCCATCCAAACCCCTGTACAAATAGTTTAAAAAACGCTGGTTTTCAGTTAAAATAAAGAGCATTATAGAGAATTTTCAAAGAGTGGAAAAGAAATATTAACGTTTGGTTATTTTTTGTCCATGATTTGTGTTTTGTTAAGTTGAATAAGAGCGAAAAAAAAATGTTTTCTGCTCAAGTCATACTTTATTTAATATTATCCTAACAATGAAATTAGTTTGCAGAAGGGTAATAGGAGTTTAGTTTCAGTTATTTTTTTTAGGTACGCCATTTTGAAGGTATAAAAGGAGTATAACAAATGTTAGGTTGTATTTTAGAATAGGGTATACAAAAACATCCATAAATTTTAAATTTGGCGCTATTTTTAGTTTAAGTACAAATAAAAGTTATATGGCAATACCATCTATTTGACAGTTCTCGTGTTTATAATTGAAGCCAGTTTTCACGTTTCGGTATTCATCGAATTTTGTTTAATTTACTGACTTAATTCGCGCAAACTAAATTAATTTCGATGCAAAACTCACCGCTTATTAATGATAAAAACATAAAATAACGTGACATGCTGTGGAAATGTGAAAAAATGTGACTAAATGTGACTTTTTGGACGGTAAAATCTCTTTGGGAGATAAATCAGAAATCTCTTTGGGGCTATTCAGAAAAAATGCTTCACTCACGGACACTGTAGATGTGCAGATTCTGTCTTCCTGTTATTCTTATTCGTAGGATAAGATACTGAAATATGACAAATAATTCAAAACAAAAAATCCGCTTGCCTCTCACCTCAACTTGCCTTATATGTTCTGGAACAAATGACAAAGGGGGTCGGGTGTAAGAGAAAATGTCAAATAAAAATTTCAGGGATGTGCAAAGTTTTAGTACACGCATGCATTTGCATTTTAGTACAACAAAACAATTTAAGTGCAATTTTTCCATTGTAATTCAATTTTTTCCGCATTAAGAATCTTTAGTAAAATTCCTTTCACTATAAACATGACTAAAAAACATTTAAACAGTTAAAACCATACTAAAAAATTTTGTTTTGCTCCATACTTTAGAGAAATTTTTAACGTTTAGAACATCGCTCTGAAGCCATGTGCACCAAGGGCATTTTCGCAGCTCAAATTGCCCTTTTATACATCGATTCTTCATGCTACCCGTTTCATTCTGGCTTGTACGAAAACTGCATACATACGCATATGAAAGAAATAATCTGTTTCACCTTGCATATAACCCGTTCTGCTTCCACTTGTGCATTTTACATACCATGGAGCTTTGCTGAGCTCTAAGTAAGGCCATTTATGCGAGAGATTTTTATTAGCTCCAGTTGTCATTAGGACATTGACTGAAGCAGTGGTGTATTTCATACTGCTGAAAATCATGAAAAATTTAACACTGCTGAAAATCATGAAGCGTTCTGTCTCAAAAGACGACACGAATTTTGGACATGATTGTTTTCTTATTCGGTGTGATAACACAATGCAATGTTTACTATGATTTCAGGAAATTAAAACAATAAAAAAATACAATTTATATAGGCATTTTCAGTCGTTTCATAAAATATCAATTGATCAAATTAATGTTTCTGGTTTTACGAAATTATTTTTATTTTCCGATTGTAATTCGGAAATTTCATATAAAAGTTTTTCATTATCAAAACTTTTTTTAACGTAAAGTAAAACAATTAACAGTGTGTCAAAACCAAGCATAACGAAAAGAGCTTTCAACAAGCTTGTTTCACTTGGCTCGGAGAGCAAGCCATATAAACAAGTAAATCGCTTATCAGTGGTAGTGGATGCCCGAGAACTTTCAAAGCTTTCCTGGCCCTGGTTTAGAATATAGCTGCCTAAACCTGATTGCTTGCTTTTAGCACAATTTTTAATGTTTCCTATCTGATGAATGTGGTAAAGTGAGAAAGTATATAAAATTCCTAAGTTCCTCCCGCTTCCTCTTACACTGGTATATGGAAAACCCCTAAAGCGACAGTTCTATTTAAGTATATTTTTCTATGCCTCAAGTCTCGGTAGCTAGTCGCGAGTGTTATATCGATTACCTCTTCTCTGCTCTTGTTAATGAATGTTGGTTTATTGCCTCGATTGCATATAACAAGATCCGAGTAGAGAATGTACTCAGATAATGACTCACCTCGTTCGTTGATGTTCGTGCTTCCCCATTGTGAGGGATGAGCGTTGGCATCACATCCCATCACTAGATTTAGGTGGCGGTCCCTGGCAAAACTTACCAAGCTGCGTACCTTGTTTGCTGGTGGATCCCTTTCCTCGTATGGCATGTAAATTGAAGCAATGATCAGAGATTGCTCTCTTCTCCGTTGCTCAATTAAGATTGCCGAGACATCTCCGCTGCAGAGGCTACCTAGAAAGAAAGCGTTAATATTTTTCTTGGCGACAATGCAACTCCTTAATTTTTCATTAGTTTTACTATAATGTAATACATACCCTTTAGGTGTCAGTCCAAGTTGCTCAGAACTAAATTTTTGAAATATTTCCCCTAAAATGAGGGGAAAGTCGCGCTATCTCTTCTTTGCAGCGCGAGCAACGGCCTCTCGCTTCGCATTTGAGAGGGAATGAGAAAATATGTCATGTTTATAAATATTGAGAAACAATATTGCCAGATATACATATATTAATGTTTAGTACAAGGAAAAAATATTTTTGCAATCCGAAAAGCAGGGTTTATACACAGCGAGTAACACCGCGTCTTAATTAACAATTTTTCATCCCAAGAAATATCTCACCGCAATGAGATTTTTTTGACAGCTGGGCCGAAAATCTCTTGAAATTTAGTACTCAAAATGCCGATGAAAAGAAAACACATAGTCGCCGCTCCCGCAATTAATGCAATACGTGAAATTGAAAAGGCTGAAACAGAAGAACAGACGAAAAGAAAAACCTCTTAATGTTATATATTCTCTTCCAAAGCTTTTTGTATCGTATTTTGTAAAAATTAGTTATTTTCGCAATTACTTGTCGGGAGAATTTGGATTCCGCCATTATGAATTGTGAAATTCCAAGAAATTTTGCTATTGCAAGATTTCTTGAAATTTATCTCTGGGATTTTTTATCGCCGTCAACTCGAGCTCTGATTGGTCAATCAAAAATCTCTGCGATGAAAAATCCCAAATCAAGACGCGGTGTAACTCGCTGCGAGCAAAGAAAGGCAAGTAGTTTGCTTCGTTTACACGATGCGAGTAAATCGTTGCAAGTAGAATGACAGCCGAAGGAAAACATAACCTAAAATTTTCTGAGAAAAAATATCACGACTCGTTTTTGTGGAAAAATTTGCGAATTTCGACCTGAAACTGTTTGTTGCCGACGAGTTTTTTATATCCGTGTCGTTTTTTCCTTAAAATGTTACGACGTTTTCTGGCAAAGCAGCAAATATAAAATGAACCGAAACACACACACATAAAACCACCTATTGTCTACACGGTTCCATGTTGTTGTATTGGTTTTTACTTGCTAGAAAAATAGAATGGCTTTCTATTATTTTTGAGAGAGAAGCGAGTATTCTCACACATATGCGAGCGTCGCACACTAGCTCAAATCGCGTGTATTTACGTCTACTTGCAGCGAGTTATCGCTTCGTCTAAACCCTGCTTAAATGAAGTAAATGTTTTCAGACTTTTTATTTATAAATAGTGTTAACATAACGAAATTTAGTAAAACTCTTCAATACACTTTTGTTTGTAACTATTTTTTCCATCCAAACCCCTGTACAAATAGTTTAAAAAACGCTGGTTTTCAGTTAAAATAAAGAGCATTATAGAGAATTTTCAAAGAGTGGAAAAGAAATATTAACGTTTGGTTATTTTTTGTCCATGATTTGTGTTTTGTTAAGTTGAATAAGAGCGAAAAAAAAATGTTTTCTGCTCAAGTCATACTTTATTTAATATTATCCTAACAATGAAATTAGTTTGCAGAAGGGTAATAGGAGTTTAGTTTCAGTTATTTTTTTTAGGTACGCCATTTTGAAGGTATAAAAGGAGTATAACAAATGTTAGGTTGTATTTTAGAATAGGGTATACAAAAACATCCATAAATTTTAAATTTGGCGCTATTTTTAGTTTAAGTACAAATAAAAGTTATATGGCAATACCATCTATTTGACAGTTCTCGTGTTTATAATTGAAGCCAGTTTTCACGTTTCGGTATTCATCGAATTTTGTTTAATTTACTGACTTAATTCGCGCAAACTAAATTAATTTCGATGCAAAACTCACCGCTTATTAATGATAAAAACATAAAATAACGTGACATGCTGTGGAAATGTGAAAAAATGTGACTAAATGTGACTTTTTGGACGGTAAAATCTCTTTGGGAGATAAATCAGAAATCTCTTTGGGGCTATTCAGAAAAAATGCTTCACTCACGGACACTGTAGATGTGCAGATTCTGTCTTCCTGTTATTCTTATTCGTAGGATAAGATACTGAAATATGACAAATAATTCAAAACAAAAAATCCGCTTGCCTCTCACCTCAACTTGCCTTATATGTTCTGGAACAAATGACAAAGGGGGTCGGGTGTAAGAGAAAATGTCAAATAAAAATTTCAGGGATGTGCAAAGTTTTAGTACACGCATGCATTTGCATTTTAGTACAACAAAACAATTTAAGTGCAATTTTTCCATTGTAATTCAATTTTTTCCGCATTAAGAATCTTTAGTAAAATTCCTTTCACTATAAACATGACTAAAAAACATTTAAACAGTTAAAACCATACTAAAAAATTTTGTTTTGCTCCATACTTTAGAGAAATTTTTAACGTTTAGAACATCGCTCTGAAGCCATGTGCACCAAGGGCATTTTCGCAGCTCAAATTGCCCTTTTATACATCGATTCTTCATGCTACCCGTTTCATTCTGGCTTGTACGAAAACTGCATACATACGCATATGAAAGAAATAATCTGTTTCACCTTGCATATAACCCGTTCTGCTTCCACTTGTGCATTTTACATACCATGGAGCTTTGCTGAGCTCTAAGTAAGGCCATTTATGCGAGAGATTTTTATTAGCTCCAGTTGTCATTAGGACATTGACTGAAGCAGTGGTGTATTTCATACTGCTGAAAATCATGAAAAATTTAACACTGCTGAAAATCATGAAGCGTTCTGTCTCAAAAGACGACACGAATTTTGGACATGATTGTTTTCTTATTCGGTGTGATAACACAATGCAATGTTTACTATGATTTCAGGAAATTAAAACAATAAAAAAATACAATTTATATAGGCATTTTCAGTCGTTTCATAAAATATCAATTGATCAAATTAATGTTTCTGGTTTTACGAAATTATTTTTATTTTCCGATTGTAATTCGGAAATTTCATATAAAAGTTTTTCATTATCAAAACTTTTTTTAACGTAAAGTAAAACAATTAACAGTGTGTCAAAACCAAGCATAACGAAAAGAGCTTTCAACAAGCTTGTTTCACTTGGCTCGGAGAGCAAGCCATATAAACAAGTAAATCGCTTATCAGTGGTAGTGGATGCCCGAGAACTTTCAAAGCTTTCCTGGCCCTGGTTTAGAATATAGCTGCCTAAACCTGATTGCTTGCTTTTAGCACAATTTTTAATGTTTCCTATCTGATGAATGTGGTAAAGTGAGAAAGTATATAAAATTCCTAAGTTCCTCCCGCTTCCTCTTACACTGGTATATGGAAAACCCCTAAAGCGACAGTTCTATTTAAGTATATTTTTCTATGCCTCAAGTCTCGGTAGCTAGTCGCGAGTGTTATATCGATTACCTCTTCTCTGCTCTTGTTAATGAATGTTGGTTTATTGCCTCGATTGCATATAACAAGATCCGAGTAGAGAATGTACTCAGATAATGACTCACCTCGTTCGTTGATGTTCGTGCTTCCCCATTGTGAGGGATGAGCGTTGGCATCACATCCCATCACTAGATTTAGGTGGCGGTCCCTGGCAAAACTTACCAAGCTGCGTACCTTGTTTGCTGGTGGATCCCTTTCCTCGTATGGCATGTAAATTGAAGCAATGATCAGAGATTGCTCTCTTCTCCGTTGCTCAATTAAGATTGCCGAGACATCTCCGCTGCAGAGGCTACCTAGAAAGAAAGCGTTAATATTTTTCTTGGCGACAATGCAACTCCTTAATTTTTCATTAGTTTTACTATAATGTAATACATACCCTTTAGGTGTCAGTCCAAGTATCTTGTTATTGCCGTCTAACCAGGGCTCCTGGACTAAAGCCACGTCGATATCATCTTCTGTCAGGGTAAGCATCAGATCCTCTGTCGCCGCCTGACAATGATGCAGATTAATCTGCACCACTGACAGCTGCTTCGAGTTCAACATGATGACCCTCCAGCCTCACCCTGACTGTTCCCAGACCAAAATGAATGGTCCCAGAAGACTTTGCAAGGGATAGGCTGGACTTTTGATCCAATAGGATCTGGTAGTCCTTGCCGTTACCCTTAGTCCCTTTGAGGGACTTCAAAATCTTCCAGTCTTTGACTGAGATTTCAGGGTTCTGCGCTTCCAATATTCTCAATATTGATTGGTCCGGTAGTTCCGGTGGGGGAATCCACATCCAAGCTTTAGGTCTCAGCGGCAGTGCACTGCGTGGGATGACCTGTAGCCCCTTCCCAAAGTTCTCCTATATTGGAGATGGACTTGGAAAGGAAGCCCAAGGACTCCTCGCTGTCGCACATGACCACCTTGCCCCTTTAAGCCAGCCGGCCCCGTCGAAGGTGCATCCAACTGGAGGAATGCTTTTCTCGGGGTCCCCGGCTAGTGCTGCAAGAATTTTGGCTTCTATGAGTAGCCACCGATCGTATGTGATCTTACCGTCAGGATCACTGTTATCGACGATGGCCACTTTAAGATGATCGGGGGTGCCCACATCGGCAGTGCCTACGCTAGCAGATGTTCTCTGCTCTTTCGGCTCGTTGCCCGTTTCCTCCCCCTGTGACCTTACCCTCTTGGTCTTAACCGAGCTCTTGCTTGTGCTGGCGTTAGCTCCAGTTGAGGTTGAGGCTCCGGCAGATGCCCTAGCTGTAGCAACCGCCTGTTGCTTGCTGGCATTGCCTCCTCTTTTTCTACTAGCCGCGATCCCCTCCTTAGCAGGGGGGTTTGCGGTTTTTATCAGCTTGCCCTTCGTCTCAAGAGACAGGCTGAGTGGCAGTTCACCCTCCGGTTTTGCCGGAGCCTCCTTGGCAATCCTCGATTTCTCGAAGGATGCTACTACCCTCCGGTGCTTTGCCATCAAAGCCTTATCTCTTGCGCTTAAGGCTGCGGGATCAATTTTCTTCATCTTTTCCAGATACCGTCGCGAAGATTTGTAGAAGACGTACTTCTTTCTTCCTGACGGATCTGGTTTCGCACTACGAGAATCTTCCGAAGACTTGACGGTCTCCAGCGCACTCTCAGTAGCACTGTTCTTCACCTCTGACTGCTCCATCTCCACTAGAGTGTCCAGGCTATCCAGAGAACTGCTAAGTTCCCGGATATTTAGCGCACTCAGCGATATTGAAGACGTCAAAGATGAAGCCGGCGAAGGGAAGGGTTTAAGGGTATCCCTATTACCCTGTGTTGTTGGGGATTTTGGGGGAATGGAGGACGATGAAGTGGGATTAGGGGGATTAGACGTGAAGGGGGTTGGGACAGGGGTAGGGTTTTGGACATCACTACAAGTAGAATTTTGAGATTCAGGATTCATGTTTTGGTCCCACGAGTAAGGCGAGAAGGAGAAGGTCCGCGCCCGCAGAGCTCCCTTACGGGCGTAAGGCTGATTAAAACAGGAGGTCGCCAGGTATCCTGAGTCCGCATATTCGCGACTAGATAACCCTCTAGCCATTCATCCCTCAGCATATGCTGTTCCACCTTGGATTAGGGTTTTTTTTTGTCAAGGTTTGCTCCTTTAGCGCTGCGTTTTGGCCTAGAGAGACTAGTTACCGGTGATCGCCACGAGGAGGCAACGCATGCACTTGCGAATCGTAATCCAAAGGACAGTAGCAGCGAACGGACGTGGCTGCATTTCGATCGACACAAACCGCACTACAATTTTCGTATTCCGCGACAAAAAACAAAACAACGAAAAACCGAAAACCGTCCGCCGCGTGTTATAAAAAAATAAAAATAGTGAAGTGCCAGGGCAAAGGGCTTCTTAAGACCCTTTTTAACACCTTTCCCGGCTAAGTGGAGCCTCTGCGGGGTGCAGGGTGCTGGAGCGGTTGGCATCTGGTTGCTTAAGGCTTTTGTACTGAGCAACCGTTAACCGTTTCCAGCTCTTTTGTATCCTCGTATACTCCACTTGGCTACTGTTTGTGTCCGTGTTGTCGTTTTGTGTTTTGACGTGGATACGTCTTGGATTTTGGTAATGGGGGTACAAATTAGAAAATCGGCTTGCTGCCATGATAACAAATTTGCAATCGATGAAACTCGATAGTTTGTGGTGATATATAAACAAAACCTGTTTTATAAGATGAGGGCTACATTAAAGCATTGTATAGGGTATTTTGTTATGTTAAACTATGTTCAATTATGTTTTTAAAAAGCAAAATCAAAATTTTTACTCCGCTGTTATGCTGTGTCTGCTGCTTGCAGTACAGATTTCACATGTATACTCTTTTTATGCTTTCTTTGTGTGTATTGAATCTCATATAGAACTTGATTGTTTCTCTTCTCTAAATGGGTAGTTCTGATTCTGGCTATTCATATTATTTCGGTTCAATTCGCTTTGGAGGAATTGAAAAAAATTTAAAATAAAAATCACTCTCGAGAAAACGAAATTCAGAATTTCAGTAAAACGCTCCAAAGAACGAGAAAAGATTATGGTTTTAATTTGCTTTGAGAACACAACTTTAATGCTGGGACCGAGATATCGCTCTCTTACTAATGAAATGCATACTTGTATGTGTGTATGCATCATACCAAAACCTGCGAGAGTATTGGTAGAAAGCCCCGAAAGTAAATCGGACATGTATGAGTAAGTAGTCGGTGATTTAGTCACTTGTCATTGTTCGCGCTATTATGCATTGTTTCGTCGGGAGGAAATCGCAACTTTAATTTTATATCGCGTTTTAGGTAAATAATAATATATTTTCGCCCAAAAATAAGTGCAAGTATTTCGTGGCTTAACAAACTCGTATTTATTATTAGATATTAGTGATAAACTACTGTTTTCCGTGATTTTACTGTGTTTTTCTTGGCCGACAAAGTGAGTTCGGAATAATTTTACTTTACCGGAATGCGACGAATTGCGAGGATCCGAGGACCCCAAATTAGACAATTTGGGGTCACAGACCTCATAAAAGTGGTTTAAAATGACTGCTGAAGTGGGGTGGGAAAAAGTGGGGTGAGGCTGAAAAGTTTTTGCGCTCCAATTTCCAGTAAAATTGGTTTGTAGCTAAAGTTTTTTTTCGTCAGAAAAGTGAGGTTATATGAAAATTTTAAAATGAAATTTTGTAATTAAAACAGCGTCAGCAGTCATTTCAAACCACTTTTATGAGGTTTGTGACCACAAATTGTTCTGAAAGTGCGTTTTTGACAATCCCTCGGATTCCAGTAAAGTAAAATTGTGCCATGAGTTCAATATGAATTGGCTAGATTAATTTTTGTCAGTTCACAAAATATAAAATTTAGGGGAATTGGCAATAAATAGCTTGTAAAGTCTAGTGAACAAAGTGATATTTAGTAAAATTAGTTTACGGGTTGCAAAATTAAAAGAAATTATATGCATTTGTGGCCATTCGCAAAGAAAATGCACTTGCACTTAATTATGGGTGATTGCGTTCGGTGTTTTTCATGACCTGTGCAATAATATTGTGCAATAATAATTATATTTGAAGTTTTCCAAACGATTTATTTGAGAGGAAAATGTTCTTCAGGTGTCAATTTATTAAGTAGCCTTAACATATCGTATTTTAAAAAATATATTCTAGCCGGAAATTACCAAAACAGTGACATTTTTAAAATTTGTTTTTTTGGTTTTTTACTTTTTTGACAAAAACTATTTCTTACAAGTATGTTGTATAATAAATATGATAGATCATTGAGTTTTCTGCATTTTTGCCTTTTACTGTAAATAATTATCTCGTACCGTTCTCAAAATATTAACGAAATTCAAAACACCCCTTCCGACTACTTGTAAGTATATATGTGTGTGTAACTTTCCCGAGTTCGTGGCTTCTTATATCTCGCTGGTTTCGATCATACCCAACAGCAGCCATCGCTCGAACATTTCATTCATTTTTATGCAAAGCATACAAACCGCTTTGAACAAGAGCGGAAAACTTAAAGAGAAACAATTTCGATCTTAACTTGGGGGGAGATGGAAAAATGTGCATCGATCGCATGGCCGAATTAAACACAGGTCTGCTCTGCTGGTTGCTTTTTAACAGCCACCATTTTGCTACGTTATCGGCAAGAAATATCGGTGCATTCTTTCTAATGTTGATTGTGTGTGCGCTAATTTCAATAATATTTCATATAAAAAGGGAAAATTCCCATTGAATCGTATAAGAATTTCTTGCCGATGACGTCAGAGCCAGAAGCAACTGAGCTGTCAAACAGACCTTGTATAATTCGGCCATGGTTTTGAACACTGTTTTTAGTTGCTCTAAATTGAAATAGCTTCGTTGCTTTTATCGTGTAATTTTATTTTATTTTTATTTGTTTTTTTATCTATGGGCGTTTTCAAAAAATCCAAGTTCTTCAAAAAAAGATTTTTGATTAAAAAATAACAGAAAAGATTTTTCGTAATAAATAACCCAGTTTATGTTATTCGTTTAGTTTACTTGTTATTCGTTTAGTTTACGAAGAAAATGTTTTGTGCAATTTGCGTAAGTTCCGAGTACATTTATGAAAATGCCCTATTAAACATTGTTCGTTTTGTTGCAAGTGAAATTTGATTGTTAGGTACAAGATTCCAAAATTCACCAAACGGAAAGTCAAATCCCGTAACATTACGGTCAATCAAATTGTTTCTTTAGTTTCTTTTTCACTAAAATTTCTTACTTAAAGATCTATTGGCGATCGTTGTAGGCGGATCCACGTCTTCTGGCCGTCTCTACGAGACAGACACCTTGCTTTTTTGTTGGACCGATGCGGGTAAGTCGAAATTCAAAATTTAATTTTTGCAATGTTCGCGGAATTAGGGAGAACCATCTTTCTGTTTACATCCACCTTTCCCAAAATAAACCAGAGGTACTGGCTTTGGGTGAGACTAAAGTTGATCGTGATTGCGACCCAGGTCAATTTCAGGTCAATGGGTATCACCTGGAGCCAGTATTTTTTCGTCAAAGGGGTATCGCAATTTATATCCGCAACGATGTGCCTTACTCACTTCTTCCTAACTTAGGAAAATGCGCTAATCCAGAATTTAATTTCATCTGGTTAAAGCTCCATATGCGCAAGCACATCTACCTTTGTTTCATTTATCGAAGCCCTAATTGTTCCACCGAGAACACGTTGGTCGAGTTGGACAAATTGTCTGTCTCCATCGATGCAATTACTGCAACAAACCCTGACGCTGAAATTGTTGTTGCGGGTGATTTCAACGTCCATAATGATAAGTGGCTTCCTTTCTCATGCCATCCTGATCCTGTTGGTTTGCACACTGAACTCTTCGCAGAATCAAACTTGTTGACGCAAATCGTAGACAAACCAACGAGAATTCCAGATATTGCAGGACACACCTCATATCTGTTGGATTTGTTTTTAACTACAAATCCGTCTAAATATAGCGTTTCTGTCTTGCCTCCCCTGGGAGGATCTGATCACTGTCTGGTAAGCTGTTCATTTTCCACCGAAAGGCCTCCTAAAAATACAATTAAAGCCCCGCGTAGGACTGTTTGGCATTTTAAAAAAGCCAACTGGGAGAGCTTGAACCAGTATTTTGCAGCTTACAAGTGGTCTGATTGTTTCAGGGAAGGTGACGTTGACGTTGCGACTGCAAAGGTCACGAACGTAATCACACTTGGTATGAAGTCCTACATACCGTGCAGCTCCATTGTTGCAAGGTGTGATTCCAACACCTGGTTCACGAAAGCGTGTCGCGACGCCATCAAAACAAAAAAGACGGCGTTTTCTGAATTTAGGGGAAACCCTAATGAAGAAACTCGCTTGTCGTTTATAAACGCTCGAAACACCTCTAAGTCTGTACTACGTCGTGCTAAACATGACTTCGACCAAAAGATGAAGCGGAAAATCTTAATCTGTCCGAAAGGGCAAAAATCCTTTTGGTCAATGGTGAAAGCGGTAAAAAACAATTTCACAAAATCTTCAACACCTCCACTAATCTGTGATAATGAAGTGGTTGTCGATCCCGTTGGCAAGGCGAACGTTTTAGCCGCGAAATTCGCAGCGAACTCAAGTCTCCCGGAATCCAACCAATTACCGCCCCAACCCACCATATCGGAGATTGTCTCTCCAAAACTTTCCATCCGCAAAAGACAAATAGTTAGAATTCTGCAGGAGATTGACGTGAACAAATCTACAGGACCGGATGGCATTCCCCCCCATGTTTTGAAAAAATGTGCCGTCACCTTAGCTGGACCTCTTCGCTCCCTATTTTACCTCAGCTTCTCCAAGGGGATCTATCCCTCTTCTTGGAAAGCAGCTAATGTCCAGCCCATTCCCAAAAAAAGTGACAAATGCGACCCCTCAAATTATAGGCCTATAGCTCTGACTTCTGTACTTGCCAAGGTTATGGAAACTTTAATAAATACCAAAATTACAAAGTTTTTAGAGCGCAATAACATAATCAACGATCGCCAATATGGCTTTCGTGCGCGCCGCTCCACAGGCGATCTTTTGGTCTGCTTGACCGAGCGCTGGAGTAAAAGTCTCCATAATTTTGGCGAATCAAAAACTATAGCGCTGGACATCTCCAAAGCTTTCGACCGTGTTTGGCATAAAGCTTTGATGGCAAAGATACGAGCTATCGGTCTAAACCCTGCAATTTCCAAATGGATTGAGAGCTACCTTTCTGATCGTTCAATACAGGTTGTATTGGATGGTTATAAATCTGATCTCTTCAAAATTAACTCTGGTGTCCCTCAAGGCTCAGTTCTAGCTCCTACGCTTTTCTTAATATTTATCAATGATCTACTATCTCTCACTCTCAATCCACTTTATTGTTTCGCTGATGACAGCTCCCTTGACGCATCCTACCATTTCAGTTCACCTGCAGAATCGAACGCCATTGCAGTTCGATCGAAACGCAGTGAGCAAATTAGATCTTTGAATTCTGATTTAAACACAATTCTGGCTTGGGGCAGAATCAACCGTGTGGATTTCAACGCATCTAAAACCCAATCAATGCTGTTATCGATGAAATGCGAAAAATCCCCCGAAACGGTCGAATTTATGAGTGAGTCCATTAGTGACTCAAAAAACATCAGAATGTTGGGCATCGAAATAAATGAGAAGCTCCAATGGAGTGATCATATTTTTAAAATAGCAAAGGAAGCATCGCAGTGCCTAGGCTTCCTGGGACGATGCAAAAAATATTTCGCACCAGTCGACGTCCTTAACATTTACAAGAGCTACATTCGACCGAGACTCGAGTACAATTCGCACATTTGGGCTGGAGCCCCAAAAACTGTCCTCCAACTGCTGGACCGAATCCAAAAACGTGCGATCCGACTAATTGGAGACAAGTCTTTGACAGATTCATTACCGTCTCTCGAGCATCGTCGCTCTGTTGGAGTACTCAGCATATTCTACAAATATTTCAATGGGAAATGTTCCACCGAAATTTCCCAACTTATTCCTCCACGGTATATTTTCCCTAGACCCTCTCGTGCAGCTACACGTGCGCACGACTTCTTCCTTGAGCCTCCCCGCTTTCGTACAGTAAAGTTTAGGGGTTCCTTCATTCCGCGAACAACAAGACTTTGGAACAATTTACCATCCGATGTGTTCCCCCCGGACTATAACCCGCAGAAGTTCAAGGAGAACATAAATCGGCATCTCCTTTTGTCCTTCCAACCATCCCGAGCTGTGCTTCGGCATTAAAGGGTCTTCCCCTAAGCTCTGGCTGGATCTATAAAAAAAAAAAAAAAAAAAAAAAATGGAGCGGGCCCCATTACGACTATCAGCCCCGCACACCCACAACTACCCGAAACATGACCGGCCCAGTTGCGGTGGGGGGACGATCCTACTACAGGTTACGGGGCTGACAATAATCAGCCGAGCAGTCGCCAAGATCACCGTGCGCAAGCAATATTCGCGCGCTTCTTCTTCACTGCCAAAAGAAGCTGTCAGGAAGCACATAAAATATAGATCACAAAAAATATTTGAATTTGTATTTAGTTTTCAAATATTTTTTTTAATAAATTAAACAAAGAAATTGTTTTTGAAAAATTTTTGTTTATACAAATATAAAAAAATGAAAAATATATAATTATTTAAATCGAAAGAGGAAAGGCGCCCTTTAGGTGGGCGGCCCCATGCCTTGCATGGTCTGCATATTAGGTTGAGCCGGGCCTGCGCATGTACCCGTCCACCAACTCTAAGCAGGTTATCGTTGTCCAATAACTTACTATTATCTGGTAGATTTTGTTTTTTGTGGCAAGCCCGAAATTCCTGGTTGAAGTAATTGAGTCGCACCAATCGAATGCACGTTGTCAGTCCCATTTTCAGTTTTTGTGTCGATAAGTGCCCAAAATACCGTTGGGCCCGCTGTGTTCTGCAGTTCTTTATGAAGCGAAGACATAAGGCCATTGTTACCGCGCAAATGAAGGTAATTAAAGAAAACACTGAATTTTGATGTTAATTTAAACTTTAATTGTTGCTTCACTATTACAGTGATATCTTAGTTGTTTGGTCGACGAGTTCTATGAAAAAACTGAAACTAATACAATATTTTAGCTATAAAGAAAACTAAAACTAACTGTATCCAAAAACAATGAATTGAAATTCCCTTTTAAATAATTCTGTGGTACAATAGAAACTCGAAATTTGAACGAATTTAGCTAAAGCAGTAACATACCGCACTCCTTGAAAAATTACTTTTTTCAACGGAAAAGTGTAATGCAAGATATGATTGATACAAGTATGAAATTCGATTGAAAATGTTACTATTCAAAATTGATTAGGTAGATGAAAAATAAGATGTACAAAAATATTCTAACATGGTATAAATTTTGAATCATACAAAAAATTGATGAATTTTGGTTATTCGTCTTCTTCGGATGAGACTAGCACGCAGAGCTTATGAATTGAGCGCTCTAACATGCCAGCTTTGGTTTTAAGCCTGACAACTCGGACTAGACCATCTGCTCCAGGTTTCGACTCCACAACTCGTCCCAGTAGCCAACAACAAGGCGGAAGATTGTCCTCTTTGATGATAACGAGATCGTTTAGCCTTATGGGGCTATTCACGAATGTAAATGTATCTGCAACTGTAACTTTACATGTTCCACATGATCCACACTAATTTTACATTAGATTCCAAATTGGTATTCACAAACTGTAACTGTAGTCTTGTTCCAATTTGATTTGTAATTCCTTCTCATCGTTGGAAAATAAGAAACTTTTTGTTTAGTTTCATGAAACCTAAATCAACCGTATGATATCTACTCACGGTCTATTTACGGCAAGCGCGAATAAACGTAAAAAAATATTGCATTCATTCTCGTCATAGCTTTTATCATAATGTATCTTGTTACCAATCGATGTAATAACAAAAATTATCTCAACTTTGACAGACAACTTCATTATTATTCAGAAAATATGTAAATAAAGCGAAATAATAAAACACACTTGAGAAAGAATAACCGAAAAAATAAAATAGTTTAATTGAATTGCAATTAAATCAGCTGCTTCACATTTTGTCGGCCCTATAACAAATTCGTTAAAAAAAATGTTTCTTACAACAAATGAGTCTTAAATGCTATATATTCCAAGGAAGGCCAAGGCAAAAGTCAATTCAAATGCCAACCGGACGCGAAAAAAATTCATTATGCTCTAGCATCTTTAAATACTAGATCGACTTTGGTTGTATTAAAATCATTAGGATTATTAACTTCACGTCGCCCTCGCAAACTCAGAATCTTCTTCCCATCCATTATACAACAATATTAAGTCCGACATATTTCCTTTATTCTTAAAATTTTGCATTTTTCTTAAAAAATGTAACCTTATGGATAAGTTTTCTCTCGGCATAAACTTACAGATGATTTGACAGCTAGTTACAGATACAGAATGTCAAAGTTACAGTTTGTGAATAGCAAAGTGGACTGAAAATGTAAAGTTACAGATACAGAGCAATCTTACATTTTAAGAATAGGCCCACTAAGTTTCGTGAGCGCCATTGCCACTTTTTACGCTGTTGCAAATTTGGCAGGTACTCCAGACTCCACCTCTTCCAAAATTGCTGGGTTAAGCGCTGCACCCAGTAGAATATGTAGTGCGTTTGTCGTTTAGTGGTTCTTGTTGCGGTAGAAGGATGGGTCCCATGGTCAAAAAATGACCAGGCGTCAAAGCTTCCAAGTCATTGATGTCAGATGTCAGCTGATGTCGGTGCAATGGGGCGCGAATTAAGACATCCCTCAATCTGGCATAGTAATGTCGCCATTTCTTCTTGAGTTAGGGTTGTCTCCCCCACCACTCTCTTTAAATATCCCTTTACCGACTTAACAGCAGATTCCCAGGTGCCAGTGTTTGTAAACGCTCTTGTTGGTTGTAAACGATAATGAGGAAGTGATCCCATTAGTTGTTGTGACGTCGCAGCTCGATATTTGATGCATGTGACACATCTGCGGATGCAGTTTCGAACTAGCGATTTACCTCCGACGATCCAATATCTGAGATGAATGATGTTAAGCATGTTGTCCAGCGTGCAAGTACCTCAGATGGTTGTTTTCCACAATTAGAGCGGCAAGTGATTGGCCTTTCAAAAGTATCACCGGATGAATTTTGTCATAAGATGTCGAACTGGATTGAATCCTGCCTCCAACTCTCAAAACACCTACGGAATCTATAAATGGATTTAATGAAATTAGTTTGCTTCGATTAGATATTGGCTTATAAGTCATGAGCGTAGATATTTCACAACCAAATGATATGGATTGTGACATCTTAAATAGCGTCGTTAATGCGTATTCCAATTCTCTGACGAGAAGTATGGGTTCCTTTATCTTGGTTCTAGTCGGCTTCTTACAGTTTGTTGCGAAACGTAAAATCCATGCGGTTATCCTCTTGAGTTGTTCAATCTTAGAATAACGGTTAAGAAACTCTTCGACCTCTTCCACTAATGTATCATTACAGATTGTGTAAAAACAAAAAGTCCTCACCTCAAGCTCAGTAGTGCAGACCTTGACAGGCTCTGGTGATATTCCATAGTTTACATCTTTCAGAAAATACCTACGGAAATACCTCAAAACAGCTACGGAATCTATAAATGGATTTAATGAAATTAGTTTGCTTCGATTAGATATTGGCTTATTAGTCATGAGCGTAGATATTTCACAACCAAATGATATGGATTGTGTCATCTTAAATAGCGTCGTTAATGCGTATTCCAATTCTCTGACGAGAAGTATGGGTTCCTTTATCTTGGTTCTAGTCGGCTTCTTACAGTTTGTTGCGAAACGTAAAATCCATGCGGTTATCCTCTTGAGTTGTTCAATCTTAGAATAACGGTTAAGAAACTCTTCGACCTCTTCCACTAATGTATCATTACAGATTGTGTAAAAACAAAAAGTCCTCACCTCAAGCTCAGTAGTGCAGACCTTGACAGGCTCTGGTGATATTCCATAGTTTACATCTTTCAGAAAATTTGGACCCTCGAACCATAAGTTGCAGTTGACTAAATCGGTTCCTGTCAGTCCTCTCGAAGCTGGATCTGCTGTATTCTCACTGCTTCTTACATGTCGCCAGAAGTTTGATGGTATTGAAGATAGTATGCTAGATGTGCGATTTCCAACAAAGGTGGTCCAAGTCCGAGGCAATTTTTGTAACCATGCCAGGACTGTGGCTGAATCGGTAAAAGTCATTACCTCAACCTCCTGATACTCTATTGCGATTCTCACATTTGATATTAACCTTGACAGTAAGTGAGCCGCACAAAGCTCCAAGCGCGGGAGCGATATCTGTTTGATTGGCACAACTCGTGTCTTCCATGCTAGCAATCTTACAGTGACTTGATTGTCTTCTACTGGGCGCATGTAAACAACTCCTGCGTAGGCTTTCTCCGAAGCGTCGGCAAAACCACAGAGTTGAATCACGGAATTCTGTTTCACACCTAAACAGCGCGGGATTTTCAACTCTGAAATATCCTGTAAACTGTTTCGGAATGTCTGATACTTCCTCATGATGTGCTCAGGCAAAGGATCATCCCAGCTAACACATAACATCCAAATCTGATTTTTGCTAAAATGATGATTTTTGCTAAAATGATACAAGGTGCTAGTAATCCCGTCGGATCATAAATTTTACTGATTTCAGACAATATGAAACGCTTTGAGAAAATATTTGTAGATATCAGATTGACTTGAAATATAAATGAATCAATATTTGGCAACCATTTCATTCCCAACGTCTTGACGCAAGGTTCAGATTCCCCAGGAAGCAAACAATGAGACTCTCGTAGGTCCTCGGGTATTGAATCTAAAAACTCGCTGCAGTTTGAGGTCCATTTCCTCAATTGGAAACCTCTCTTGGATAAGATGCTTGTAATTTCCGATTTTACGTGTAACGCTTCGGGAAGCGTGTGACTGCCTCCTATAAAACCGTCGATATAAAACTTTTTATGTAGTTGTTTGGACCCTATTGGAGCTTCATCATTCGCTAACTGTTTTAACGTTCGCACAGCTAGGAATGGAGCACTCTTTGTCCCATATGTGACTGTCAAAAGTTCGTATTCTCCTACTTCTTTATCTGCGGATGACCGCCAAACAATCCTTTGAAATGGAGTATCGCGAGGATCGACCAGAATCTGTCGGTACATCTTTGCAATGTCTCCTGTATAAGCGTAGTGATAAATTCGAAATGTTAAAAGTAGTGGCCAAATATCTGTCTGTATATTTGGGCCTAAAAGTAGTATGTTGTTCAAAGAGATACCTGAAGAATCGAAGACAACGCGGAGCCTTGTGGTGGAACTGGTCTCCTTGACAACTGCGTGATGTGGCATGTAGAAACATTGACTGTTTGGCATTGAACCGATTTTTGGAGACACTCCAAATACTCGTTGATGAAGCTGCAATATTCATCCCTTAACTGACAATTACCATTGAATCGATGCTCCAACGACTTCAGACTAGAGATAGCATTGGATTTGGAATTTCCTAGTTGCTCACTGATGTTTTTAAATGGTAGTCTTACCACATATCGACCAGTTACGTTGCGGCGATGAGTCTCGACGAAATGGTTTTCTGCTTGATTCTCTTCCTCAGATAGACCAGGCGTAGTTGGAATATCTTCTAACTCCCAAAATGCTTTGAGAGTTTGATTTACGTCTACACAAGTGTGAAGAGTATACGTTTGCGGAGCGCTGTTAATTATACCAGGACCCGAAATGACCCAACCGAATAAGGTCTCCAAAGCAATAGGTGAAGTTGGCCCGATGGATAATTTTCCACTTAACAAAACTTGAAAGAATATGTCCGCACTTGTCAATTGCAGATGGTTTATTGTACAATGGGTCTGCTAACTCAATATTTTTAAATAGTGAGCTACATGAAGAATTAACTGTCACCGGTGTAGCCGGCAAATAAGACGTTACTTTATCTAACACGAAAGCACTTGACACCGTTTCAAATTCTTTAATTCTCGAGCGAATTGTAATATCGATTGCGAGCTTAGTTGTGCTGCCAACTGACGAACCAACACCAATAATATGTCTATTATCTGATCGCGGAACTAACATTAACCTGTCCAAACACCTTCGCGAAATTAAATTGACCTGTGACCCTGTGTCAAGCAAGACCCTACACGGTTGAAACGTTTGTGTTTTATCTTTCACTAGAGTCATTGCAGTTGGTAATAATAACGTTGTGTTTAATTCGTTGCTTGCAACTGTGTGCGAAGAAACGGCTGTGTTACCTTTTGGCGATGCAGAATTTGGCGTTTGAGAACTCAATGACGATGTAGAATCGGGTGTAGTAGATGACGTAGACGGAGAAGGAGATGAAACGGTTGACGTAGAACCTGATGCAGATGGATCGTGAAGCATTGTGTGATGTCGACTGTTACATTTTTTACAAGTGGATTTTGATGGACACTTTTTAGCTACATGCGATGATCTTAAACAATTGAAACAACCGTTCTTTTGTTTTACGAAATTCCGTCGTGATTCAATTGGCATTTGCTGAAATTTTGGGCATGCGTACAAGAAACGATTTTGTTCGCAGCAGCTACACTTGGGATCTGTAACGATGGCTATGTGAGATGTTTTGGTATTAGTTGACCCTGAACGACTAGTTTTTGATTCTGTGTATTGTTCCTTAACTGGAGTCAACTCAAAGATTCGATCCTTGACAAACGATACGAGCTCTGTAAATTTTGCTTGTGAGTTTCCAGACTTTTGATTCTGCTCTCTGCGCCAGAGTTTGCGTGTCTCGTCGTCTAATTTCGATGCAAAAACGTACACTAACCAAGCGTCCCAGTGCTCTGTTGGTAGTTTCATTGCAGTTAATGCTCTGACCGATTCGGCGATATTATGACACAAATTTCGAAGACATTCAGAATTTGCGACTGACAACCTTTTCTGTTCCATAATCGTTTGAAAATATGAGTCAATAATAATGCTGGATTTGTCATATGTTTCGACTAATTCCTTATATGCTTCCTTGTAGTTAGCGTACGTAGCGGGTAAATTTTTGAAAATATCTCTTGCCTTACCAATTAACGCCTTTTTGAGATATGGAAGTTTGAGACTGTCCCCATAGAGATTATTTTCGTGCACAAGTCTTTTAAAATTATGGAATTCTGGCCAGAATGTCGGTATGTCTATTTTGGGTAACAATCGAAGATCTGAAATATCACTAGCAAATGGTGTGGTATTGTTAGATGTATTGGAGTTCGTAGATGTATTTCGAGCGATTAACGTTGCCAACTGAGTTTGCTGTTCCGCAAGTAATTTCAAAGCTCCTTTGAATTCGTCACTTGACGATTCAGCTGTACATTGGTCTATTGAAGACGTTTCTGACGGTTTTTGTAATTGTTTAGTGTAACGCAGCGCCATACTTTTGGCCTCGAAATAAGTAGTTTCCACGCTTTCACAATGACTCCGTTGAGTTGAACACTCGTCTACAGTAGATAACTCTTCTATCTCTCCTTGCACATCATTAAATTGATTAAAAAGATCTACCAACAGATCAACACGTGTTTCAATACTTTCCAACAATGCATCTTCAACATTCAAATCTACTAGATAATTAAATATACGCGTGATTTGTCCTTTAATATTCCGGTGTTTATATACTAGCTGATCACTTATTGTGGACATTGTATTAATAATTTAGAAAAATGGTGCGACACTTTTGAACCCGCGGTAGCACGTGATTATCCGAACTATGAATTTTCAATAAAACTGTTGCGTTTTAGTCCTAATTGTAGTTGAGTATTCGATAACACTATAACGATAGCACGATAAGAATGCAAAGCTTTTACGAAAAGCGAATGTAAGAATTTACGATTGAATGCAGGAATTTTCAGTAAATTGAAAACTCCTTACCAAACAACTAAGCCGATGACGCCGATCCGAAATGTCCTGAACCCCCGGATCTGGCTCGAAGGATCAAAAAATGTTACTGCGCAAATGAAGGTAATTAAAAAAAAAACACTGAATTTTGATGTTAATTTAAACTTTAATTGTTGCTTCACTATTACAGTGATACCTTAGTTGTTTGGTCGACGAGTTCTATGAAAAAACTGAAACTAATACAATATTTTAGCTATAAAGTAAACTAAAACTAACTGTATCCAAAAACAATGAATTGAAATTCCCCTTTAAACAATTCTGTGGTACAATAGAAACTCTGTTGAAATTTCACTTTAAAAATTTGAACGAATTTAGCTAAAGCAGTAACAGCCATAATACGGTGAGGTTTGCTTAACGATGACAATTTGCTCAACAAATCTATCGAAGTACTCCTTTCAACTGTTTGATACACATGTATCCTCTGCTCTGGTATATCTTCCATAGTTACAGAGTGATGACAACTACATGGAGAATACGATGGATCCCTCAAAAATTGAGGGCCAAACCACCAATCTGAATTATTAATTAATTCTATTGGGGAGACCCCACGGGAGGCACAATCTGCAGGATTGACCTTTGTGCAGATGTGTAACCAATGTCGAGCTGGAAGATTGCTGATAATAAACGATGTACGGTTTCCTACATACGGTTACTGACATACGATTTCCATCCCCTGGGATGGTCGTTCAGCCATGCTAATACGACAGTCGAATCCGAAAAACAAAATGTCTCTATGTCATGAAAATTATAAACAGGTCTGATTTTTATACCCGAATGGTGAAACCATAAAGTTAATATATTAACTTTGCCTTACCGTTTGTAACGCCAAGATCCCGTCATCACACACAAAAATGAATTACACCAGTGTGTTTAGAATGATAAAAATAATTAATTTTTGCATGTCCGTCCGTCTGTCCATCCGTCTGTCCGTCCGTCTGTCCATCCGTCTGTTCATTCGTCTGTCTGTCTGTGGCGCCGATTGCGAGCGCACGGATTGAGCTAGAGACTTGAAATTTTGCGCAGATCCGTTTTTCGTAAAATGCGAGGTTAAGTTTTTTGTAAATATCTCAAAAACCGGTGTATCTTATTAAAAAAATTCAAGAACAAAAGTTATTTAGGATATGATTCTACATAAAACTCCCATACATCAAAATCTGATTGGAATAAATTTTAAAAATCTTTTTGGAAAATTTTACTTCAAAGTGGAATTTTGATACAACTGTTCGCTGTTCACTTAAATCACCATACGGGTTTTCAATAATTGCCAGATTGACAATTATAGCTTTTGTTATGTTTAATATTAACTTTGTTAATAGCTGCGCCGCGCATAGCTCCAAACGAGGTAAACTGATTTGTTTAACTAGAGCGACCTGAGATTTGGCAGCGATCAAGCGAGTATTGTAATGTCCGTTTTCACTGTTTACCCGAATGTACACGACCACACCGAAAGCTTGTTCCGACGTATCGGAGAAGCCAATTAGTTGTTTGAAATGTTCATCATAAAGGATATATCGCGGTATTTTGATTTTTTCTAATAAACTGAGAGTTTCTTGTAAACCGCGCCACAAATTACAAATGTCTACTGGGATGGGATCATCCCAGCTTGTACCCGTAATCCATAATCGTTGAATAAGAATTTTTGCCCGTATTGTACAAGGTGTCGTCCAGCCCAAGGGATCAAATATCTTGGAAATCTCTGAAAGTATGTGTCGCTTCGTTATGATATCTGATTTGGAAAGAATCACCTTGTTCGAAAAGCAGTCCTCTACTGGATTCCAGTGTAGACCCAAGGTTTTTATGGACTCATCATTTTCAATAGAAAATGGAAGTGTCTGTACATGTAAAGTGGAATCGATGGTCTCCAAAAAATCCTGCGTATTGGAGGACAATTTTCTCAATTCGAATCCACTCGCCTTTAATAATGCCATTAAGTCATCCTGAAGTACTGGTACTTTTAATAATGCATCATTCAGTGAAATAGCCGTTGACGATTTTTGTGGTGCATTAAAGACCACCCGTAATTTGGTGGTTGAACCCGTACTCTTCATTACTGGATGATGAGGATGATGAGGTAATTATTCTCCTGATAATGTCTCATCGTTTTCGATAATCTCCATGTGACCAAAGTTGAGATATTCACCCATAATCCTTCTCCGCTGTGTATTTATGAATTATGTCTGCGTGGACAAATTCTACACTCCTTAACCCCATGACCCGAACTGAGGCAGTTGAAGCACAACTTCTTCTGAACCACCAAATTCCTGCACTGTGGAACACTCAAAGCTTTAAATGCCGTACAACTAAACAACTAATGAAACGCACTACATTTCGGACATCCCACAATTGCCAACGAATGAATTTGTTTACCTTTGGCCCCATTTTCTAGCGGCTTTGGACGCCACCGATGTATTGATTCCAATTCCTACTGTCGTTCCTCTTAAAATTCGCGCATTTCCTTACATGTTGGTCTGTTATCCTTAGCAGTTTTTCTAGCCCATATCTGACTGCTTTCTATATCCAATTTCCCCATTAGAACGTGCACTAGCCAGCAATCTCACGAATGGGTTGGTAATTTAAGTGCCTTTAAAGCTCTGACCGATTCAATTGTTGTGGTTAATAAACGCCTAACTTCTGTTCCCGTTGCTTGTCTTATTTGTGTTTGTTCTAATATTGCTTTCATGTGTGCACTAATAATTAATTTGTCTTTGTCGAACTGCCTTAATGTTTCATTCCAAGCTTCATAATAGTTGGCAGCACTGACTGGCAAATGTTGGAGCGCAGACGAAGCTTCAACTATCAGCGACGTTATTAAGTACTGCATTTTTTGAACAGGCGACAAATTGTTGTTCTCGTGCACCATAGAGAGGAATATATTGCGAAACGAAATCCATTCTTGTAATTTACTTTAAATTGTAGAATGGTAATTCGAGGAAGTGTCAAACCGAACGAAGGAGTCGCCACATTTCCGTCTTTTATATATTTTACACAGTTTTGTTTGAAATTTCATAGCGTCCGCATATCGTATTTAGAGCTTTCTTTATGATGAATATGATGAATATTGAATAGATTAAGCTAGCAAGACGTATTATTTTTTGGTTATTAAAAAAGCATTTATTCTCATGTGAACTTGCTTCAAGAACTGCTCCATGAAGAGAATGATTCTAAATATAACAACTTCTTAGTGAATTTATTTTCTTGACAACCCTTTCGCGATTAGCACTTTTATCAATTTTCTTGAGTTTATTTATTAGCACTCCGTCACTATATTCCTTGCTTTTAACTTTCCACAAGCAAGGAAACTATATAAATTTATAAAGTCGTCTAAAAATTATTTTGAACAATGCCGCAAATCACTCATTTTCATGTAAAATGATTGACGATTGCAAAAAACTGTGTAAAAAGATTGAGTTTTCGTCCGCACGATACGATTTGCCTGCGCGTGCCACAGTTATTCTCAGACACAACCTGAACTCGCACAGGCCGAACTTTTGATCCGCGCGAACTAACTGTGTATCGTCCAGACGCTACGACATGCCTGCGCAGACTCGGTTTGCGCAGGTAAAACGGAGCAAAAAACTGTGCGTTTGGACGTCGCTTTACGTTGATTTTCAACTAATAAACTAATGGCCTCCTGCCCTTCTTGCGTTGATGCGTTAGCGTCTGATATTTGACGGCTACTTTGGCTCGCGAAATTATATTTCGACCCTTTGCTTTGAGTAGCAAAATTTTCTCCTCGATCTCCTCCCTATAAATAGCCTCTGTTCTTTGTTTTTCTTATGTTGCAGCTTCAGAACATTCGAAATTGGATTGAATAGAATCGAATTCCTGTGCCAATTGTTGTAGTCTTTCTAGTCGTATTTTTATTTGTTCCACATCTGGTTCGTCTAACGGTAGCGAATCCAAGTAATTCTCGAATTTAGTTGTGTAAGCTTTGATTATTGCCCTCCTTTTGCGTTTACTTTCAACTGATGGCATTGTAGGAAATTCCTTGTTGTCAACCGATGCTGATTCGAATATGAGTTAGTAGTAGCGTGATCATGTGATCACTTCCGAATAATGTTATGTTTTAACTTCACAAGAGTCCCAAAAAATACGCACTGTCCAGATAATTATGAATTCGATTTTTATGCTTGACAATCGTATCAAATGCATACGTTTGCAGTCGCCCGAATTGCCGCGCCGCACGTTGGGGCCAAAGTGCTATTCGGCAGCCAAAAATACAAATTTTGAGTTCTACCTTTGAAGGATTTCTGTTATGTCATTGCGTTGGGGATACTTGGGAACCCAGATATTCAAAAGGATTTTATCATCAAACTGAGGACATGCCTATTTAGGCAATTATAATAAAAATTAAACATAACAAAAGCTATAATTGCCTATCTGGTATGGTGAATTAAGTGAACGGCGAACAGTTGTATCAAAATTCCACTTTGAAGTCCAACTTTCCAATAAGATTTTTTTAAAACTTGTTCGAATTGGATTTTGATGTATGGAACTTTAATTTAGAATCATGTCCTAAACAACTTTTGTTCTTGCAGCTTGGCCTTAGCTTGGCCCCAGATTGACCAAATAGTGGCGCTTTTAATGCGAAACTAGCCTCTACGATGCCTGCTCTAAAGTTATCATGTCACAAACTGTTGTTTGGAGAAAAAGTAGTAAGTGCTAGAAGACCGCAAAAGATTTCGCCAGCACTTACACCGTGTCTTGACTTGGAATTTTTCATCGCAGAGATTTTATAATTGACCAATCAGAGCTCGAGTTGATGACGATATCGCCGTCAACTCGGGCTCTGATTGGTCAATTATAAAATCTCTGCGATGAAAAATCCCAAGTCAAGAAGCGGTGTTAGTGTTTTTCTCCAAAAAAAAAAAATAGTTTGTAACGTATATTGTATACCTATATAACGAACGTCCAATATTATTATTATTATTATTATTATTATTATTATTATTATTATTATTATTATTATTATTATTATTATTATTATTATTATTATTATTATTATTATTATTATTATTATTATTATTATTATTATTATTATTATTATTATTATTATTATTATTATTATTATTATTATTATTATTATTATTATTATTATTATTATTAATATTATTATTATTATTATTATTAGCATCTCTATAGTGAAAGACGAAAAATTTTGTTATTCTATGTAACGAAAAACTATTTGTTTCGTAAATAATGTGTGTTATACGTGAAACCGTCGCGAAAAATTAAACTTTTAAGGTAAAGCAGGGTTTAGACGAGACAAGTAACTTGCGGCAAGTAGACGTAAATACACGCGATTTGACCTAGTGTGCGACGCTCGCATATGTGTGAGAATACTTGCCGCTCTCTCGAAAATAATAGAAAGCCATTCTATTTTTGTGGCAAGTAAAACCAATACAAGAACATGGAACCGTGTACACAAGAGGTGGTTTTATGTGTGTGTGTTTCGGTTCATTTTATATTTGCTTCTTTGCCAGAAAACGTCGTAACATTTTAAGGAAAAAACGACACGGGTATAACAAACTCGTCGGCAACAAACAGTTTTAGGTCGAAATTCGCAAATTTTTCTACAAAAAAGAGTCGT
This sequence comes from Chrysopilus asiliformis, assembly GCA_964034945.1. NCBI lineage: Eukaryota > Metazoa > Arthropoda > Insecta > Diptera > Rhagionidae > Chrysopilus > Chrysopilus asiliformis. The sequence goes on along the minus strand of OZ035960.1, from coordinate 72,849,500 downwards.
GATATTTTTTCTCAGAAAATTTTAGGTTATGTTTTCCTTCGGCTGTCATTCTACTTGAAATGATTTACTTGAAACGTGTAAACTAAGCAAACTACTTGCCTCTCTTTACTTGCCGCAAGTTACTTGCTGTGTATAAACCCTGCTTAATGTAATAAGTTTAAGTTGGATTTGTAACGCTTATGCATACATTAAAGCATTATCCCACATAAGAATAAATCGTATTAAAATTTACCTCAATCTAAAATCTCATTATGATAATGTTCATAAAAACATATGTGGATCATTAATGCGCGTTTCGTTATAACGAACCCGATTTAACGTACGGGCTGAACATTATAAATGTAGGTCTTTATATTGGGCCTCCACTGTATTTTGCAGTCACTGAGTTTCAGTTCATACAAAATTATTGGGCAAAGTGACTGTACTACCGAAGATAGAGGTAAATCTTTTGCGGTCTTCTAGCACTTACTACTTTTTCTCCAAACAACAGTTTGTGACATGATAACTTTAGAGCAGGCCTCGTAGAGGCTAGTTTCGCATTAAAAGCGCCACTATTTGGTCAATCTGGGGCCAAGCTAAGGCCAAGCTAGTTTCACCTTAAAATTTCACCATATTTAAGTTTTTAGTATTTTAGTTGTAATTTTTTACACAATCTGTTCTATTGTAATATAGGTTGTCTTTAAACTTTGATCGACATACACATTGTGTGACACAAGGAGGTAATAGTAAGCCTCGTAGAGACTAGTTAGGCCCTATATTCGCCATTAACATGAGTTTTTTTAAATAATGTATCAATTGGGTTATTTACTTTAATAAAAAAAAGTATGAATTCAAAAAAATGTATACAATTTTGCTGTGCCTTACCTTTTTTAATTGTATAAATTAATGTATTTTGAATTCTATAACTCCAACTTCCAACTGCGATTTTTCTAAATCCAATTTGATAGGGTACTATGAGAGTAAAAGCGTTACAATTTTTATCACAAATAAATACATACATACTCACATACACATCAAAATCTTTGAGGTTTTCTTAGGGTATCGCAAACATATTTATACACATTCACACATATTTAGATATTCGCTATTGGCATGATTAGTAAATCTCCCTGGGAAAAGCATTTCTATATTTTATTTCAATTTTCAAGACCTTTTTAGACGTAAGAAAAGTTGAAATTAAAAAACAACGAAATTCTAGCTATTGACACAAATAAATCACCTGAGAGGACGGTTTTGTATACAACATTCCGAATAAAGACACCTTCTTCGTTCTCAATTTGTATTTTGGCTTTGTTCTTCGGCGTGGCAATGCGAATTGAAGCCGGGTTACGGGTGCGCGAAAGTGCAACGTATATTTGCCCGTGGGAGAAAACGGGCTCGTACAACACAATCCCCACTTTGTCAAATGTCTGGCCCTGAGATTTGTTGATGGTCATGGAAAACGCAGGTCTAATGGGAAATTGCCTTCGCTGGAATTTCATTCCCGTCTGTTTGCATTCATACAAGAACACAAAGCGGGGCAAAAGGACATCCTCATTATTGTAGGCATTGTTAATACGACCACATCGAATTAAGTAGTTGTTGGAGATCTCCTTGATGACAAGTCGCGTGCCATTGCATAACCCATTCGAAACATCCATATTTCTCAGGAGCATGACGATACAACCAACCTTGAGCTTGAGTCTACTTGGAGGAAAACCATTTGGAAGGAGCTTATCCAAATGTTCTGGCTGTGGAACAGGATCATCGGGGTGCCGATTCTCATCCACAATCGGTTCATTTGCGGCTACTAACTCATGCTCCTGGGTCTGTAATCTGACCATAACTTTTGCATTTAAATCCATAGTACGAGTGTTTCTGACAGTAAGTGCGACTACCTTTGCGAGTGCTGTGGGGTTTGAAAGAGTTTTCGCGTCATATAGCCAGTTTAGAACTTCATCTTCGGAGTGCATATACATGCTACTGTCTATCTTTATGAATTCTTCTCGGCTGTGCTTACTATCTCTCTTTTGAATAATGCCAGAGCCGACAGCTTCCAACCAATCTGCAAATCCTTGCTCATCTTTATCTGCACGCATATTTGTCTTAAGAGAAATCGGCTTAAATATGTGCCACAGGTTACTATACTTGTGCGTCAGCTGAATAATTTGCTGCTCTGAGGCACCAACGACAACAGGCAATAGTTGTTTCCAGTCTCCTCCCATTAACACAGCAACTCCTCCAAATGGTTGGTGACTATATTCAGGAAGTGCCATATCTCTGAAGAGCCTGTCAATGCATTCGAGTAGAGTTCGAGGCTGCATTACACATTCATCAAATATTATGCCATCTACTTGCCGCAGTGCTTGTCCTTCTTCTGTATGCGCTTGAAATCCGCTTACAGATTGATCGTTTAAATCAAGTGGCAGTTTGAACGCAGTATGAGCAGTGCGACCTCCTTTCAACAGTTGGGCAGCTATCCCGGTGGAAGCAACAGCAATAACATTTTTGGACTTTGCTGTACATGCATCGATGATGGCATTAAATAAGAAGCTTTTTCCAGTGCCGCCTGATGCTTGGCAAAAGAACCAACGGGAAGAATCGGTTTTTGGTTTATCTAGTGCACTTAAAAACAAGTCCGTAACCTCTTTCTGCTCTGAATTCATCATACTGTAAGCTGATTGGAAGTTATTTGCCGCAGTTTGTACCGTTTCTGCGGCGTCTACTACATCCAAAAAGCTTTTATTGAACGATGGTAAATCAAAGTCAAGCAAAGTTTTCCCGCCTTGCTGGAGGATGTGAGCAATGTGTTGCAGTGCCTTTTGTTCCAAGTATATGATCGATTTTGTAGGGTGCTTACCGATCATGAATTCTTTGTACTTTTCCCAGAGTGCATGAAAGTCGGTATTGGATCCATTTAGCATAATTACAGCAAATGTACGGCGCAAAGCAGCAGGAAGCTGAAATTTGCACGCTTCATTTAAGGCCAAGTCCCATTCTATATCATCCGTCATGAACCCTTTTGCAACCGCTGCTTTATAAAATGTGTCGTATATCCTACCATTTACCGTCCGTAAACATTCAAAACTTTCTACTCCTTTTGTTCTGTACAAAAGAACTCGAATTGCATATAATTCTTGCTTTCTTATGTCTACCCAGCGTATACGGGTAACCATGGACATTAACCTAGCTCTAGTACACCATGCAAACTTTTTCTTATTCCATGAATAATGAATTGGTATTTCAAGATAAGAGAGCTGTTTTGATTTGGTATCTCCATCTTTACGAAGTTTCATATACGCGGTCAACATGGATGTGCTTTCCCTCCTCTGCGCCCTGACAAGAGCCTGTTCCTACTCTCCTTCAAATATGGCTATAAATTCCTTACCGGGTTCGTGTATTTTGAGCTCATGTACAGTATTTGACATTCCAAAAAGTGGGTAACCATTTATTCGATAAGCTGCTTCGCAGGACGTCATGAATCGAAGCTGTTCATATTCTGCGCACTCATCAATAATCAAAGGTTCGTCCTTTGCGAAGGCTGCATTAGCTTGCTCTTCTCTCATTTCGACTAGTGCTTGGTCGGATCCTTTATTAATGTACTTAAAAAGATAAATTATTGAAGAATCAGGACAATTAATGTACTTAACATTGCAGTGCGATTCAACCAGCATAAGAAGATATGGATTATGTGTAACCACATGCTGATTAGTAGCGATTCGTGAGTGAAATACATGCTGTCGTCCATCATTCGGTCTTTTTGGTTCTCCATATCCTGCTCCACTTAGTACGCTTTGCTCTGAGAAATCTTTAGGAAACCATTTAGAACATTTTCCTTTGCACTTCATTTTTATTTTGTCTTTTCGGCATGGCCAAGGATCACTACCACTTGAAGTTTCACATGGGCCGTGAATCATATGCCTTGTCACCAGATCGTAATACTTCTGTTTCTTCCCACTATCTGAGTCTCCTGCGTTCGGTATTAGTGGCAAACGCGCCGACACCCATTGGTCTAGTTCTTCAGCTATGTTTATTTTTATATTTGTTGAAAGAAGGAGATGCAAATGTGGCATGCCTCTTTTTTGAAACTCTATGTGATAAGCGAAGGCTACCACTTCTCCCATTGCACCTTCTTTAATGGCTCGCATGAATAAGTCCGCCTTTTGTTTGAAAACCCGTACTATTAATGGACTATTATCATATGGCGACTGTCCTGGCAAGAGGTTATCTTTGATTTCAGGCCAGTTTGGATTTCCGGTAAAAGTGATAAACCATGTGGGGCGACCAAGGGCGGTGAAAAGAGCAGAGCAGTTATGGAAGAGGTGCGCCTGATATGCAGGACCTCCTATGAAAGTGGATGGAAGAGGAATATGTTTGCCTAGTTTTACTTTCTTTGCAGCATAGGTTTTTTCGAGGTATTCGAAAACATCACTTTTCAGAGCCGATCTCATTTTTTGGTGAAGAAGTCGCACGTAGTTTAAACGATCGCTTTCACATGCTAAATACTCATCTATTAAATACTGCTGCCCTAGCTTTCCAGTATCAAAAAGGAAATGATGATTATCTTTGCGGCGTTGTTGCAAATAGTAATTGATCACATCACGCCTGGACGCAAATGTTCGCTTAATGGTGCGATAAGCGAGTTGATCATCGTCATTATCACTATCTTTTTTTTCATCGTATTCTGCCTCATCTCCACAGTCATCAATTGCGCCATATTTTTTTCGCTTTCGGATCATTGCCACATCTACCAAAGGAATATGACTGTGAAATATTTGTTCTCCCCTTGGGAAAAGAAGAGGATAACATAGTGGGCGAACGTCTGGATTATGATGAGGGAGAATGTTAAAAGGAGCATCAGTGGCACCACGCATTCTTGGAGTTACAATTACATATTGATCATTAAATTTCATTAAGTCCTCTTCTCTATAGATAACTGCCAAGCAATCTTTCAAAATCGGTGCATTTAACCTTCCTTCATGAGTAGTCCTATTTAAAATTCTTGTCGCTGTTTTGTCCCTGTTTGAAAGAATTGTCATACGCATATTTGTTATGCCATGTTTGTACACTTCAAAAGCCATCATATAAGCCGAACAGAGTTTATTTTCAGATCGTAGCATATCATCAAGTTCTTTTAAAAGCTCTTTGTCTAAATTGACACCAAATATAGTTCTTGAATTTGTAGCCTTTTTTTCTGCAGCTGTATCTACATCATAGAAAAAGTATTGCGCAAAAGCAGGTTCGTGGGTTCCGTGTGGAAACAGGTGTGACTGACGGTGCATCATTTTCCCTTGTACGGCAACTACTGGCACTCCTCTTTTGCTCAAATCGGAACGGCGTGAAAAACAAGTGGACGCAAACGCCATATAATTATTGTACATTCGGGCATGTTGTATGTACTCTTTCCATTTCGGATGTGTACCCATGTAGACAGAACGCAACGGTTCTGGGTATTGTTCAATTTCTATACACGGCAACTGTACTTTTCCTTCACGACAACACTTGGCTGTTTCCATAGAAAACATAATAGCTCCTCAATATTGGCAGATTTTGGCACCAAAAATTCCTAAAGTCAAGGAGTTGGGTAGTGGGTTGCCAACTTTTGCCGCTTTGTATAAACGCATAGAATTCTTTGATTTAGCTTTTTCCACACCGTATGTTCGTTGCTGCGGATCTATATTTTTAGATTGAATTCCCGGATTTAATTGTGGAGATGAATCTAGGCAACGTATCTTATTAATTTTAGGACGGTGTTGCTCGTCTTCTTGATCGGATAAGCTTTTTTTGTGCTTCTTGGCAGTGTTTTTGACAATTTTGGGTCGAGTTACGAGATAAGGATTTTTGGAAATGTCTGCTTCTAACACGGGAAACAAAGTGGTACACCCGTTGTATATTTGGTAAATTTTGTGACAAAAATAACGATTTATGTCATTATTTCCGACTGTTTCGGAATCTGTGTCCTTTTTGAGAGAAACGGTTATTCGCACGGATTTACCATACAGATGTTTTCCAATTGACAACAGAAATGTTCTTAAGGTTTTAGTTACAACAAGATCATAAGTTGCATGAACCTTACATTTGTAATCTCGTTGGTACGTAACACAAAGGTAGTGTGACGGTTCATAAAATAATGGTAACACGGCTAAGTCGTATGTGAATTTGCCGGTGTCATGGAGCGGTTTAACAAATAAGAAATTCTCATCAAATATTGTAGGTGAAAGGAGAAGAATGTTATTTTGGAAAGCACCTGGTAACGATTGAACCCATTCGGCTATCAAAAGTTTTGCCATTGCTATAGGTAACATATTGTCCTTGATTTTTTTTGAGCGAATAAATACTAAAAATTGTTGCCATCCTGGACTTTTAACATTATTCAAGGAAAGAATTACTTTGTCGTCCACTTCCTTTTTGACAATATTATTTTTTCTTTCACTTTCGGTAGCCACACTTTCATGAACAATCATATTTTCGGCACTGCAATTTTGTTGTGAAAGTCTTTGAAGGTTTATCCTGCTCAACTCATGGCGAATCAAAATATTCCAAAATCTAGTTCTTTCTTTTTTCATATTAAAATTTCGACCAATGTAAGTGGAACAATCTGCCACCGCCAGCTCCGCGTTTATCAATACGTGGATGCCACAATTGTAAGCATCTTGCTGTATTGCAACATCTGAACGTACTCGCATGGTTAAGCTAGAGTGCCCACTAACTTTTCTAGCCCAAAGTTGCAGTAAATGACTGTACAAAGTATCCAAGTTTCGGCTAGATACAATGCTATCAATGTAGTCAAAATACTCAGTACCTTCTTTATACGTAGCAAGTGCCCAGTGTCTATTATTTAAATTTACTGGCAAAAGGAAAAGACGACGCCCATCACTGTCCTGAAATATCGGCCTGTTGAAATTGACATGGATACGGTCTCCACGACGTCCATTCTCCATTGGTTTTGTCATAGATTCTACTTGACCCTCAAATAATTGAAATTGTCTCCTCCATGTTTCCGTCATATAGTTTTCGTGATTGTTTTGAACCTTTAAACGGTCTCCTCCGAAGTTCATGGCTTGATAGATACCCGACCAAACCATAGACATAGTTTAGAGGAAAGATTTCTTTCATAAAAACGTCAGACAACAGTTTTATTGGGAGTATTTTTCATCTCTCGTCTCTAATTGAAATCAATTCGAAATCTTCCTACTTTTTATTGTCACAATAATGAATATATTCAAAACTCGATAAAGCTTCACAAAAATCAAATTTACCACAAAGAAAAACCTCGAAAAATCATTTAAACAAATTTTGTCATGGGACTGAAAAATCTGCAATTGGGCCATAGCTTTCCCCGTGTTGCAGTTGGTCTGCCCTTAAAAACTTCGTCCAAATCGGTTGAGTACTTCTCAAATTTTGAACACAAGCCTTAAAACCTATAAGGTTATTATAATATATGAATAACATTTAAACAATAAAATCAAAAATTAAAAAAAAAAAACATGTGTGTGCAGTGCACACGCGGTAGAAGTGAAACCTTCGGAAAACTAAACAGCGAAAGAATGAAACGAATGCATCAGGAGTGGGATGTTATAGGGTTTATTTATTATAATATTGGTACCAAGTTTTAAAGTTATATCACATTTTTATTCAGACTCTTTGTTTTCAATGTCAATGAATGACACGAGTGGCTTATGATAACTAAAGTATGAAATGAATGCTTTGGTTTGGATTTGATCAATATATCTTTGAAATACAGCGTCAATTATTGTTTTCGATCTTGTTGTAGATTCAGTGCGACTGGAACACATTTTCAAATTTAATTTGGTGTCGAGGAACTCAATCAAAGGGAGCGCTGTATCCAATGCAAAATTTACATTAAAATCGCCACTCAAAATCATCGGAATTTTATCGTAATCTTTTTTAAGAATCCGCGATATTGCTGGTGTGTACTTTAGCAAATTCTCGTGGATGAATTCAATAATTGTATTTATTGATTGGTTGGGAGAAATGTAAATTGCCACAACTATAACTGATTTATTATGGTCCAATCTGCTTTCAAAAGCACATATTTCTCCCACTTTAGAAAGCTGAACAGACAATGATTCTAGTTGTTGTGCATTGATATCTATTTGTGGAGTAACAACACGGGCTCCGTCATTTATATTATGGTATATTGCAACTCCGCCTGCCCTCGTATGTTTTCTTTTATATTGAACAACAATATCAAAATTTGGAATATCAAAAATAATTTCATTATTCATCCAGGTCTCGGTAAGAATTAGAAAATTCGACGAAGATGCTATTCTGTCTAATTGAAGATCCTGTGCATGAGCTCGTAAACTTTGGCAATTAAAGGTAAACAGCGACAACCCTTCCTTCGTATTTATGAAATCATATAACAATTCCTCAATTGTTTCAAGTCGATTCAGGTTCAGCCGTTGAAACTCAGCTCGCAATTCAATTGTGGATACTGTTGCTCTTCGACCATGATAAAATTTTCTATCGTTATTTTTTGAAACGAGATGTAAGCCTTGAATCGATGTTACTCGTGATAGTGCGACGTACAGGAGCTGTTGAGCGTGTGTTTTGTCATATTCATAAACAATCTCACCAAATGTACCTCCCTGGGACTTATGAATTGTTATCGCACACGCAGAGACCAATGGAAAATGGTTACGTTTTACAATGACTGTTTTATTAGGTACTAATGGTATAGAGGATGTTCTGCGATGTATTGGTACTGCCAGAGGAGAAAGATTGTGCTTTTGTATTGATGCTGCTGCCTTTCTTCTGATTTTTTCGCCGATTTTGGGAGAACCAGTGAATTCCAGCCATAAACGACATATCTCTCCTTTGTCATTATATTCGATATAAATCAATTTTCCTGTCGCTCCATTCGCCAATCCATCAGACACGTCGATATTAGTTGTTACGATGTATGTTTTATTGATAACCAATGTAGTTTCATAAGGCAAACCTCCTGTATCAATAGTTGACATTTTGTGTAATTTTTGACGCATGGAAGTTTGCTGTTCAACATTGTGACAACCAATATAAACATCAGTGGCTTCTGAAATGACTTTTTCGACAACAGAATTTAAAACTTTATTATTGTATTTAGCAACTGAATGATTATCGAAGAACAATCGTATACCGTCTGGACAAATTCTATCAGCCTCTTCTTCGGAGTAAAATCGTGATTCAATTAATTCCAATTCGTTCTCGTCTAACAGCTGTCCATCACCAATTTTTGTTAATATTGTTGAAAAAGTTCGATTGGCTTGTCGCATGACTTCGCTTAGTTCAAAGAATTTCAACCCTCGCCATAATGTTGAACCCGTTATTTGTTGCTTTATTTGCTTGTAAATCGGAGTAGCACGAACCGGTGGTAGTTGACGTAGATCGCCAATCAAAATTACATCTAATCCTGCAAAATTATTTTGAAAATTACCGGTGATTTGCTTTAACCTAGAATCTATTTGATACAACAATTCGGCTCCAATCATACTAATTTCATCGATAATCAATACGCGGACGTATTTAAACAGTGATCTATATTGTTGAGCTACTTCAATTGACAAAGGAAGCAACTTTGAAAGACTTATTTTTAGTGCAGTGTGTATCGTTGTCCCATCAATAGCCACAGCAGCTTTACCAGTTGAAGCGCAAGTGATATAAGCGTTGCAAAATCCATCGTTTTCAGAATATCGATTATAAGTTTCCATCAATAGTCTGATCACAAACGTTTTACCGCATCCAGCAGGGCCCGTAAAAAGTATTTGCAACGGAGAGGGATGTTCTAACTGAAGATGGTGAATGACATGCATCAAAAGTTCCTTTTGTTTTTGGTTTGCCATTTTCATCAGCTCATAAAATTGTTCATTAGGCATCAGATTTTCCTTCCGTTTGGCAATGGCACCAAGTTTATTGAGTGTCGCTAAGCGTAAATCACTGTTTACGTCCGAATTTGGATTGTCATATAATGCTTGGAATGGATTGGCTTCTGGAAATCTGGTGGCAACATCATGGATCTCATCGTCATCATCCGCTTGTCCTTCTTCACGACATAGTTTTCGACAAATCTCTATGGTTTTGTTAATGTCTAAATCTGATTCGAACTCCTTACGACGTTCCAAAATAAGATTATCATTTTCGTCGTAAATCCTAATAAATTTCATTTCTTCAAGAATATCGATTTCTTCATTTCGAAATGGGATGTGTAAAGTCACCATTTCCCTTTTATACTCATTGAAATCTGAGGCTATGTCATAATTTCTATAACGAATGATGCGTTGTTGCTTTCGACGAATATACATTCCTTGTGAGTTTTTAGTATAATTAGCAACGAATTGTGCAAGTGACAATCCTTCCATTTCTTCTGGCCGCTGCTCGTATTTGTCAAACCAGTCTTCCTTCCAAACATTTGTTGAATTCTCATCGGTATTAAATCTATCCAATTCTTTTTGTGTTCGTCTAATACGCTGTCGTTCAATAGGCCATACGGTAGAGATATAAACTACGGAGACTGAACTTTTAGACATAGGTTCACGAAGTAGGTACCACGCTGCTTCTTGACTCGTCAATTCAACAGTATTGAGCATATTAACACTCATTTTCCTTGTTATTTCAACTATGTCGAACTGTGGGTGCTCATTCATTATTTCAAGAATTTGTCGCTGTAAGTTGCTAATACCTCTATTCGTTTTATTAACATACTCAACAACGTACGCAGCACAAGAGTACTCCTCGATAATGAACTGCATATCTGTATTTGATTGTAATATATTGAGAATGAAAGGATTATAAGGGTTGTGCCATTTTTCACTTGGTAGTCGTTTTATAAATACTTTAGGTCTAACAATTCCAGCTTCAAGAATACGAAAGTAATCTTCGTCAGAAGAAATTTGATTTTCTTCATAAAAAGATTCAATGTTTTCGTAATCATTGTTCTCGAGGTTGGTTTGTAATTGTTTATAACGCTGAGCATAACTGGCATATCCTGGGTGGTGTTTTTGCAGCGGTTTTGATATCGTGGTGAATTTACATGGCATAAATGGTGCATCAAATCGACATTTCTGAGGTTGGTTGGAGTTTATTTTTTTGTAGCAGGTAAAAGTGTGTTTGTGAGTTTGTAAACGAATATATCCAGAAGCCTCTGTTGAAGAAACCGATATCAATTGATCGATCATCGTTATAGCATTTTGTTTGTCTCGCCCAAGCGCATCTGATGGAGCATCATTCAACCACAATAAAATGTGTGCATGAGGACTACCACGATGTTGGAATTCAATTCGTTTAAAATAGTTGACAACATGGTAATTCCCAAATGGGTTATTTTTCTTCGATTGGAGAATAGTCAATAATATATTGACTATTTTATTGAAATATATAGCACAAGTCACAGCATCTTCATTCACAAGTGTAGTCTTCGATATATAATCCAGTGACGCAGCTGCTTCTGTTGAAATTTGAGCTCCATTGTTTTTTAATTTGTACAGTAATTGTAGTAAATTGTTCCATCCGATTTCATTGGCACTTAGAGTGAGAAACATCGTAGGTTTTCCCAATTGCCGAATCATCGCGAAAAGATCTCTTTTTCGTTCTCTCCAATACCACAAAGAATTTGGTATTGATCGCAGGAAAGCCAAATTACTTTCGATACAATTATTAATATATTCGTGTGATTGAATTTGCTGCCGTGTAATATTGGTATTTTTTCCCACATGCTTGAATGCAATAGTGAGTGAATCACGAACTCTGAACCTCATAATTTTCATAGCAACGTACAATAAATGATACGGATTAACTCCACGCCGGTCAGATCTGCGTAATTCACTAGTCGCTATTGTGAATGGTGTCGCATTTATTCCCTCTCTGAATGTTCGAAAATGGCCCAAATAAATAGATGGGAAAGAAAGCTCTTCAGCATGCTCATCAAAAATTATAGAATTTGGAAGATTAAACTGTCCAGGTGCAATCCGTAAATACTCGTCATCATTCCACATCAGAGTCTGTTGTTGTGCTGTTAGACTGTCTGCAATCGGTATATCTTCACTTATTTCGTCTCGATTAATTTCATCAATATTATGATCATCATTGAAAAAGCTTTCATCAATTTTAATATCGTACAAAGCATAAAGTGGAGTTTGAAGCAAGTACTGAAGCCATGCACGAAGTGTCCTTTTATTTACCAGTCCCACTAAGTAGCTTGATCTGTGAATTTTCTTTCTCTTGATATGAACGTTAATGCAATGATCATCATCAATATTGCGAGGTAAATGTTTCACCATATTGTTCACATTGACTGGTACATTAATAATTTGCCCATAAATTCCGTATTGCCCATGGACGTGTCGCAACCGTCTAATTTGCATGAATGGAATTCGCGGAGAGACAAGTCTTTCGGAAATCAAATCCAGTGGTGGTAAAGACGCAGGTATTTTTTGATATTTGAAACCGTTGTATTTGGACATCGTTGGAATAACTTTCTTCTGGATTGCTTGATAGCACGTGTTGCACAGTAAAATATCCTCACTTGTATTATAATTTTCAATTATTACACGTAAAAGTTCTTCATGTTCTGCGCATGGTGTTTTTAAATCTTTTTGGAACCACAATCGATCACACACGGAGCATGCAAAACCGAACATATTGTTCAAAAACTTTTTGCGAAATTCTTCATGGACAACTTTGTTTTGACGAAATTGTGAGTACGGAATTTCTGGCTGTACGTCCGGTAGGGAGTCACCTGAAAAGCAATTCATAATATGCGATGAGCTATAAAGACCAATCCATTGGAAAATAAAGTTTTGAATATACAAAAATATTCGGGTACTCAAAATCATTATTTTCAATATTATTTCCAATTGAAACATCACCTTGGAGATTTAATACATTCACTTGGGAATCATCTGAAAAGAGAATAACAAAAGACGATATACACGAGATGATTAAGGACAAAATTTGTTGGTTAGAAAATATTCAAGTACTCACGATGGTCGTTTTCAGTATTTTGTCCAGTGGATGCATTATTATGCGTAATAGAGATGTGTTGTTGCACATTTAATAATGCCTTTCGGCGTGCACGGAATTTACGTACACGATCCGTTGACGTTTTTGCGGCCTTGTTTACCTTTTCTTTTATTTTCTGCCGATATTCACGACAGTTTTCGGCATTAGTTTTTGGCATAGTTGGAAAATTGAATTTTTTTGAAATTACAACAATATATTCACAAAAACAAACACGCACAAAGAGGAGACAAATATAAAAAGATAATAAGAAACATTCACAGAACTAGCTGCCACCATACAAAGCTCTGCTGGAAAATTGTCCCAAAAGTATTTTCCTGTTTATCTTACTTGAATGCATCCACTGAACTTTATCAGGTCTCGAAATTCAAATTTCATTTGCCGCGAAATTCAAATTTCACAAGTTTGAGACTAACTTTAGGCGCTAACACCATTCCGAAAGTCTATTTTCCCTTGACAGCTCACGGCTTAAACGAGAGGACTATATTTATTTTCATACGGTTATCTCGCTCTTACTTGACTCGTTTTGAACAACTGAACTGGATTGAAATGGCACCATTTGAGACAGCAAAACGAGCGATTTAGTATATCTATAGAAACATTGTATATCTGTATTCTATCTCACTTTCTCGCAGGCTAAAAAGTCCTATCTCTTTTTACTGTCGTTTCATCGAGTTTGAAATCACTCACAACGCCGCTAAAGAAGTTTTCACTTCAAAAAAATAATCCCACAGGAGGAGTTGAACCCACAGAAACATTTACTCGGAGCTAATCTTTTCCACGCTACACTATTCAATCACTCAAAAATTCGGTGACGAAAATACGTTTAAAAAACTCTGTTGATTTACCCGTCAAACATAATATTTTTTGAATATATAAATACGTCAAACACTTTTTTGAATTCATGATTTCGATCAAAGTTTGCTTAATTTGTTGCACCTATAATACATTTAAACAACTAATGCCAGAATTGTGAGTGGCTCAATCGCTATGTCTGTTGGGGTGCAAGCTATTGGTCCCTGGTTCGAATCCTATGTGCCGCAATTTTTATTATTTTTAAAATAAGCTTGTAGGTGAGGGAAGAAGTGGGAGCGGGGTCGACTTATTTAAGAAAAACGATTTTGAAATAAGCGCCTTTAGTATAATAGGACTTTTTTGATAAGATGCACCGTTTTTGAGATATTTGCAAAAAAACGTTTTCGTTCGTATGGGGGGTACCCCTCTAATGGTCCATTTTTGCCCATCAACGAACTTAGCTTCGCATTTTGCGAAAAACGAATCTGCGCAAAATTTCAAGTCTCTAGCTCAATCCGTGCGCCCGCAATCCGCGCCACAGACAGACAGACAGACAGACAGACAGACAGACAGACAGACAGACGGACGGACGGACGGACATGCAGAAATTAATTATTTTTATCATTCTAAACATAACAAAATCTAAAGGGTGGTTAAATTTTAAGGGCCGATGTTGAATGTGAACCACACCTAAACGTCAAGTTTTTTTCTGCATTTCATTTGACATTTCTCAATTTCAGACTAACTCAATTTGAACCATGGAAAGATACACAATCGAGCAACAAAGTTATTCAGGCTTATTATGAAAATGGGCGTTCAAATCAAAATGCATATCGTGCACTTCGTGATTTTTTCGGTCAATTTAATCGTCCAAATGTGCGTACAATCGGAAAAATCGTGCAAAAATTTGAGCAAACCGGGTCTGTAGGAGATGTGAAAACACCAGTGCATGCTCGTACAGCTCGTACTGCAGAAAATATTGCTGCTGTTCGCGATAGTGTGGCTGAAGAGCCGTCCACCTCAACTCGTCGTCGTGCCCAACAATTGCACCTCCCACGCTCGTCGTTGATGAACATTATGCATAAAGACTTGCATTTACATGCTTACAAGGTGCAATTGACTCAAGCCTCTTGACCATTTCAAGCGTCGTCAATGGTCAGAATGGTGGCAAGAAATGGCAACAGTGGATGATCAATTTTCGAAGAAAATCATCTTCAGTGATGAGGCACATTTTCACCTCAGTGGATTCGTCAATAAGCAGAACAGCCGCATTTGGGCGAATGATAATCCAAGAGTGATTGTCGAAAAACCAATGCACCCACAAAGAGTGACTGTTTGGTGCGGTTTATGGGCTGGCGGCATCATCGGGCCGTATTTTTTCCAAAATGAGGCCGGTAAGGCAGTTACTGTGAATGGTGTTCGCTATCGTGAGATGATAACGAACTTGTTATGGCCCGAATTGGAAGATATGGATGTGGACGATATGTGGTTTCAACAGGACGGTGCCACTTGCCACACAGCTACCGAAACAATCGCTCTTTTGCGCGACAAATTTAATGGCCGTGTTATCTCACGTGGTGGCGATGTCAATTGGCCGCCAAGATCATGTGATTTGACACCGTTGGACTTCTTTCTTTGGGGTTATTTGAAAGAAAAGGTGTACGTCGATAAGCCAGCAACAATTCAAGAGCTAAAGGATGAGATAATTCGGCACATTAACGGCATAGAACCTCAATTATGCCTCAGCGTCATCGAAAATTTGGACCATCGGATGGAGGTGTGCCGCCGAGGTCGCGGCGGTCATTTGGCCGATATTTTGTTCCATACATAATTGAACCATAGCAATATTATCATAATAAACATAACAAAAGCTATAATTGCCAATCTGGCAATCATTGGAGACCCGTATGGTGATATTCGTATCAAAATTCAAACAGTTGTACCAAAATTCCACTCAAACTTTCCAATAAGATTTTTTAAAATTTATTCCAATCGGATGTTGATGTATGGGAGTTTTATGTAGAATCATATCCTAAATAACTTTTGTTCTTGGCCTTTTTTGATAAGATGCATCGTTTTTGAGATTGTAGTAACTTCGTTAATAAAAACACATCTTAACTGTTCAGCTACTTCTTTATTAATGATTCTGACTTACAGTCTTTATTAAGGCGAGAGGTGCAATATCGCTGAGTCGGCATCGCTGGTGGCGACATGCGCGCGATACTTTATATGCGCGCGATAAGCTTCTTGCTTATCGCAGACGCGAATTCAGCATATTAATGTTGCGACATTGTATGCGCGTGTTTGGATACCACACCTCCCCCTTTTACAGAAAAAATTTTACATAAAATTTTTTTTTTTAAATTGAGAAGATAAAACATAAACTGTAAAATATGGTATAAAATATAAAATATAATTTTACATAAAACTTTGTGTTTTTAAATCAGGATAATAAAATATAAAGTATGAAATATAAAATATGATATAAAGTACGAACTATAAAATGTGAAATTTTTATTTATTTATTTTTTTTTTAATTTAATCATTCCAGGTTTGTAATCTGTTTTTATGCACAGTTGTCATTTTTCCAGACAAAAGGTTTTTCACTGTGCAGTTTACATTATTGATGCTTACAACCTCGTATGGACTGTATACACTTGATCCAATTTGTTATTTTGTTGGTTGATTAGCTTAACCTTATCTCCTACTACTAAGTTAATTGGCTTACTAGAACAGTCGAATTTTTCTTTTCTTTTAATTTTGTTGTTTAGTATAAACTGTTTAGTTTTGTCGTATGCTAATTTTAGACGAAATGTCAGTTCTTGATGGTACAAGTCGGGATTGTAAATTGGTTTTACTGGTTTGCTGTCTATTGTGTAAAACGCGTCGGAGCTATGTCCGAAAACTAACTCAAATGGTGTATAGTTATGCACTACGCTCGGAGTTGTATTGTATGAAAATGCGTAATATAGCAACCATGTATCCCAGTCATCATGTGACTCATTAACCTGTGACCGTAGGTAGTCATTGGCTGCGTTCAGACGCAGTGGAAACTGGTTGACTTCACCAAGTTTCCACTCGATTTTACGGGCCAGACGCTATCGGGTGTATGCGGGGAATTCACCTGCTGGCTAGGCCGGGTGAACTTGGTTGAAAACACATACACACATAGAGTTCAATGGTGGGGGTTCACAAAATTTTTCTTTCTACACGCACACATTGACACAGCATGTGTAAATACACTGCAGCGCAATAGTTGCAAAAAACACTACGTGAGAACGCAAGCAGAGTTTTTCACCAAAAGTAACTCGGTTGATTTCACCTACGTGAGAATGCGGCCATTAAGACATCTGTGGTTTCGTTCTAAGCCGCCTATAGTCTGTGGGTGATAAGGAGTTGAAGTTTTTCGTTCTATTCTGAGTGTTTCACAGATATTTTTGAAAACTTCGTTTAGGTATTCTGTTCCGTTATCGGTTCTGACCTGTTTCATTGGGCCATAAATTAAAATAAAGTTTTCGACTATAGCTTTTGCAACTGATTTTGCATCTTTGTTAGAGATTGGTGCTATAACAATGTACTTAGTGAATTCACACTGTATTGTTACTGCGTACCTGTTGCATTTTTCAGATCTCGTAAAGGGACCAATTGTATCGATTGACACGACTTCGAAAGGTTTAGATGGAGTAGTTGTTATCACAAGGTTTTCTTTAGTAATTGTACCATGTTTGTTTAACTGACATTTAGCACATTTTTGAACATATCTGGCGATTGATTTTTTCATATTACGCCAGTGATATCGACTTTTCAATGTTCTGTAAAGTCTAGTTTGACCAATGTGACCTCCTGTAGGTGAATTGTGGTAATTATTCAAAATTTCAAGTATTTCTTCAGAAGATTTTATCTGTTTGGGTTCGTTGTACAGAATAATGGTTACCGATTTTAGGGTATTGTTAGCTTGTGCTTTAAACTGTTCGACGTCGACGTATTTAAAAATTTCATCATCTTTTCTCATGGCCATGAGATTTATATCTAATTCTGCTGCCATTTGTTCAATAACATGGAATTCTCGCTCGAATGCGAGGTTCCTTTTAGCATGCAGGTTTATATTTAATTCTTTCTTGATACGTATCTTTTTATTTTTAAGAATTTGCACATAAAGCTTATGGGGTTCTATTTTAAATTTGAGAGTTGGTAACCCTTTTGTTTCAGATATATTTAATGCATCGTAAATTTTGAGTTGATCAGGCTCTAAATTTATATGCTCTTTATTTCGATCCGAATCATGTATTGGCTTTTCGTTTTTTGCCATTGATCGTGTTTGTACAATTAAAATACTTGAGCGGAGATTCTGAAGTGTATCTGAGTTAATCGTGATTCTGGATAGAGCATCCGCTCCAACGTTTTCTTTTCCTTTGATAAAATTTACATCAAATTCGAACTCTTCCAAATCCAAGCGCATTCGTGTTAATTTTGAAGATGGGTTCTTCATCCCAAATAAGTAAACGAGTGGTCTGTGGTCCGTTTTTACTATAAACTTTCTACCGTAAAGGTAAGGTTTGAAATACATTATTGACCAATGTATGGCTGTTAGCTCTTTTTCTATCGTCGATTTATTCCTTTCGCCTTTGGTAAAAGCTTTACTTGCGAATGCTACTGGTAGCTCAGTGTTGCTACCATGAAGTTGTGAAAGCACAGCTCCGCATGCAATATCAGATGCGTCTGTTGTGAGTAAGAATGTTTTGTTAAAATCTGGGTATTGTAAAATACGTGGCGATAGGAGTGAAGTTTTTAATTTGAGCCATGATCTTTGACAGTCCTCGGACCACAAGAATTGTTTGTTCTTTTTAAGAAGATTATTTAATGGAACTGTTATTTCAGCGAAATTTGGTATGAACCTACGATAATAGTTGCAGAATGCAACGAATCGTTTCACTTGATCGGCGTTAGTGGGAATTGGGTATTTTTCTATTACAGAATACTTGGAATCATCGGGTCGAATTCCGTTTTCGGTTACCTTGTGGCCTAAAAAGGTTACTTCTTTTTGGAAAAAATGACATTTATTTGGATTTAGTTTGATGTTATATTTACGTAGTTGATGGAAAACTTTTTTTAGATTTGTCAAGTGATGATGGACTGAGCATCCTATTACGATTATATCATCTAAATACAGAAATGCTTGCTCGGGTGCAAGGCCTGCTATCGCAATGTTCATCATGCGCTGAAAACTATTCGGGCTAATATTCAAACCGAATGGTAGCCTTGTAAATTGGAAATTCCTTGACCTGTAGAGAATGCGGTGTATTTGCGTGATTGTTTGTCCAAAGAAATTTGGTGAAAACCAGACATTAGGTCTAGTGTGGAAAAGAATTTTGCTCTACCCAGTTCGTCTAGAATCTCGTCTATTCTTGGTAAGGGGAATTTATCTGGTATTAATTTTTTGTTCAGTTGTCGGAAATCTATTACTAGTCTCCACCGCTTATCGCCTGTTTCGGACTTTTTTGGTACTAATAGAAGTGGAGAATTGTAATTTGAAATTGATGGTTCAATTATTTTTTCCTCTAACATTTTGTTTATTTGTCTATTGATTTCTTCCTTATGTACTTGTGGTAATCTATAATTTTTTATATAGACTGGTACATTGTCGGAAAGTTTGATAGATTGTTCGTAGAAATTATTGACACTCAAGTAATCACCTTTGAGAGCAAAGATGTCCGAGTATTCGTCACATAATTTCTGCAAATCGTTTATTGCAAAATCTGGTACGTTCTTGAAATCTAACTCTTTATTGAGTTTTGACTTTCTATTCTTGGTGTCACTTGTTATTTTGTACAAGTAGAAATGACGAAGTGGTAACAGTTTTGGTTTCAATTTTTGTATCAACACATTTTTTTCAGATGTGTTTACGATTTTTACATGAGAAGACTTAGGAGAAATAATAGTGTTCGATATGAACACGCCTGGTTGTATTTCCTCGTTTAAAACTACTGAATCTTCTGTAATTTTGTTTTCGATCGTCCGTATTACCTCGCTCCGTGCAGGAATTATGAGATAACCGTTTTTTGTTTTGTCGCTAATAGGGACAGAATGTTGAGAATTTTCATGTTTCAGTGTTAGCAGCCAAGTGTCGTAATCTATGTTAGCACGGTACTTTGCTAGAAAGTCTCTTCCTAATATTCCATCCGTGGGAATCGGGAAATCGTCATTTACTAACTGGAATATGTGTAGGGTTTTGAAATCCCCAAAATCGAGTGTTGTCTCGCTGGAACCTATTGATTTTATTTCACCCGCGGTAATTCCGGTAATTTTACATGAATCTTGTCTATAGACGAGTTGATCTGGATCAATTTTAGTTCTTTTAAAAATGGATATATCGGCTCCCGAGTCGATCATTAGACTACATTTGGCTCCAACCATACCTACGTATGCGGAGACGAAGTTGCTCATGCTAACATTTACGGAGTGGACCTTTAGTCCTCCCTCAGTCTGGTGGGACTGCCTGACGGTGAAGGCTGAGGGGGCCGTTCGTTTTCCGAAGTGGAAGGATTTGACTCAAGGTAACGAACATTGGATCTGTTATTGAAATTTCGGTTATTGTTTCCGCGATTAAAACCGCCCCGGTTTCTGTTACTGTTAAAATTTCTTCTGTTACCATTTTGACTGAAATTGTTTTGATTTCTACCAAAATTTTCATTGTTATTTCCCCTTCGCACGTGGTTATTTTGAGATCGATAATTATTGTATTGGCCTTGGTTTGATCTCATATGGAAAACAGTGCCATCTTTTGGGGTCTCAGTCTGGTCTACTGTAACAAATTTTGTAATAGCTGTTGCTAAACTGGTGAAATTTCCCGCTTTCATGATTAGTCGGGTTTCTGGTGATTTAGCATTGTTAGCTATAATATCGATGGCGAATTTTTCCGCAATTTTGGTAGCTGCAGGAGACGGAATGTCATCTGAGATATACGCTAGGGTGTTTCATTTTTCCAAAGATGTGATTTTCATATGACTTTGCTTACGCCCCGAGTCTCAGTGATGAAATATATATATATACCAAATTTTAAGAAGATTGGATAATATTTAGGGGTTGCACACTTTGATCACTTTTCGTCAAACTACCTAGTCTAGCCATAAATACTGACACAAGGAAAAATTGATGCCAGATGAGAACGCATTGGTACTTTTCAAAACTTTTTGTTATATTTATTGGGCCACACAACAGCCTCAAATCATAGAACACATTATTCGAAAATACCGCCATTTGATTTAACACCACGCCTTTAACGATGGAGCCAACAGGGCTGCAAAATACGCGCTCGATCTATTTGAAAGTTGTCCAAAGCTGTGGTTTGATTCCTGCTGCATGGATTCAATGTTAGCGATTGTTTTTTAGCACACCATATTCTCTAAAGTAGATCATAGTTTATAGTCCAACACGTTGAGTTATTCAACTCTTCGCTTCTAATGAAATCATAAATTTGATTTTGAAGCATTTTTTGTGGTCATTTGGCTTTTTGAGCCAGAAATGAATCCTGTGGAAAATTCCAGTCCCCATTTTTGAATAAGTTTTCGTTTACATGCCTAACTATACATTTTAAACAGTTTCTTGAGCAAATTTGGCTGCCGTTTGCGCTTCTTTTTCACAAAAAGGCTCAAAAACAATTTTCATGACTACATGCCTCCAAAAGTCCGCCCCCGGAAGTTCAGACCTTAAGTCGTTGAACTATAGACTCGTTGGACTGTAGTGAGCATGATTTGCCAAAAAGACACCAAAATATTGAGTCCTTGAAGAAGGATTTCAACAAAAACATTGGACAACTTTCAAATAGATCGAGCGCGTATTTTGCAGCCCTGTTGGCTCCATCGTTAAAGGCGTGGTGTTAAATCAAATGGCGGTATTTTCGAATAATGTGTTCTATGATTTGAGGCTGTTGTGTGGCCCAATAAATATAACAAAAAGTTTTGAAAAGTACCAATGCGTTCTCATCTGGCATCAATTTTTCCTTGTGTCAGTATTTATGGCTAGACTAGGTAGTTTGACGAAAAGTGATCAAAGTGTGCAACCCCTAAATATTATCCAATCTTCTTAAAATTTGGCATATATATATATTTCATCACTGAGACTCGGGGCGTAAGCAAAGTCTGCAAAAATTTTAGATTTTATTTTTTGCCTAACAAAATGAAACACCCTAATATACGCACTAGCTAATTTGGTGGTAAGAGATTCTATTTCGCTGGCGAATTCTGTTGATCGTTTTGAGTTTTGTTTTGTGGCTCGAAGTTTGGCCAGCAAAACATCAGAGTTTACTTTACTTGCGCATTTTGACTTTAATTCGTGGAGAATTCGTTCTAGAGTAACCTCGTTACCAGCTACTTCATGCGCTTTACCCTGAAGCCGGGTTTTGACAAACTTCGTTAAGGTTGACAGTTGGTCTGTCGGGGTAAGTTCTTTAAGCAGTTCGGCGGAATTTAGAAACTGGTTAAGTTTCTCGGGAGTTCCATCGTAAGGTTGCACTAAGGCTGATGCGGACTTTATGTCGAATTGTGACATTTCTTCGTCGTCCGTATCTTCAGTGAGTGTGGAGTCTAGGTCAGTTTCAATTTTATTAATGGAACAAGGAATAGATACGTTTGATTTGAGGTTTCTCAGTGTGTACACCACGTTATCTCGTGTGTCCCAAAAATTTTGATTAATTTGAGTTTTATGCTCTGGCAACAAATTTGAATAGTGTTGTTTAATCACGGTCACATATATGTTGAAAGCATCAACAATTTCTTTACTTTTTGTTAGTCTTGTTTCTTTTTTAGCAATTTTACTTCTATTTATTCTTGAAGGTAACGTTTTTATTTTATCAGAAGCCAAGGAAATTTCGGAAAAAATTTCTTCCCAAGTTTTCGTCATTAATATGACTGACTATTAACTAGGTTTTGTATTTAAGAAATAACTATCAGCGAATGAATTTAATAATTACACAGTGTAGTGAAATAAACAAAATAAATCTTCTATAAACTCGGACAATTCAAAATATTATTTTCCTCATAATCAGTAATTATAATTATTATTTTAATTGGAAATTTAATAGGAATATTAATTTACTATTTGAACATATATATTTTTTTTTTAAATATCTTAGCTATTATGTTTATAAAGGATGTGTTATATAAAAAAATTGATTTATACTTGCGATCTTGTTATCGCTTTTTCTATCGATTGTCTGGCTGCTTGCTTCATTCCTTTATATGCCTTCAACGCCAGGGAGATGATAATGCAGGTCGTGATGATAATTAAGTAGACTTCCACGTTGGCTAAGTTGACTGGTGTTGTGACGTCAATCTCGGTGTTTACCACCCCATCAGTGGATTTACTCGATGTTCCGCCCATGACATCGAACAGGAATCGATCGCAGTAAATTAAAACCGATCGAAAATTGTGACAGGAACTCAAACAATTCACCGGAATTTACCAAACAGAAATTACAGCAATAACAACTCAAACAATTCGCCGGTGCTGTTACCTTTGGAAATTGTGATTTTGTCCAATAATAGATTCAAATGCAAAACAAAATTTTACATTTTCTAACTTCTTTTTTAAATGCAAAACAAAATTTACATTCTCTTTTAACAGATTTTCGATAGGATATCTGTGACACTACATTTTAAAAATTATTTCACTTTTTTTTTCAAATGTTACACACAAAGTCCAGTTCATAAAACAATAATAGTTTTCATTACTGGTTTTCTATCAAATTTACACACAAAGTCCAATTTGTAAAACAATAATACCGAAAAACAGTTTATATAGTATGAAACTTTTTCATTGTAATTATAGTTATTCAATTATTTAGATTCCGTTATTTATATTTAAAATCACTGCTCCTGGCTCCTGGCAGGATCGCCATGTAGTAACTTCGTTAATAAAAACACATCTTAACTGTTCAGCTACTTCTTTATTAATGATTCTGACTTACAGTCTTTATTAAGGCGAGAGGTGCAGTATCGCTGAGTCGGCATCGCTGGTGGCGACATGCGCGCGATACTTGATATGCGCGCGATAAGCTTCTTGCTTATCGCAGACGCGAATTCAGCATATTAATGTTGCGACATTGTATGCGCGTGTTTGGATACCACAAGATATTCGCAAAAAACGTTTTCGTTCGTATGGGGGGTACCCCCCTAATGGTCCATTTTTGCCCATTAACGAACTTAGCCTTGCATTTTACGAGAAACGGAGCTGTGCAAAATTTCTAGTCTCTAACTTAATCCGTGCGCCCGCAATCCGCGCCACAGACGGACAGACGGACGGACAGACGGACAGACGGACGGACAGACAGACGGACGGACGGACGGACATGCAAAAATTAATTATTTTTATCATTCTAAACACACTGGTGTAATTCATTTTTGTGTGTGATAATGGGATCTTGGCGTTACAAACGGTAAGGCAAAGTTAATATACCCTTTGGTTTCACCATACGGGTATAAAAAGAAATGACAATAATTTCCTAAATAATTCGTGTTTTATTCAAAATCAACATCGGCCCTTAAAATTTAACCACCCTTTATAATTGCCGATCTGGCAATTAATGAAAACCCGTATGGTGATTTAAGTGAATGGCGAACAGTTTTATCAAAATTCCACTATGAGATCAAACTTTCTAATAAGATTTTTTTAAATTTATTCCAATTGGATTTTGATGTATGGAACTTTAATGTAGAATCATGTCCTAAACAACTTTTGTTCTTGCACTTTTTTGATAAGATGCACCGTTTTTGAGATATTTGCAAAAAAACGTTTTCGTTCGTATGGGGGGTACCCCTCTAATGGTCCATTTTTGCCCATTAACGAACTTAGCCTCGCATTTTGCGAAAAACGAATCTGCGCAAAATTTCAAGTCTCTAGCTCAATCCGTGCGCCCGCAATCCGCGCCACAGATGGACAGACGGACGGACGGACGGACGGACAGACGGAAGGACGGACGGACATGCTAAATTCAACTTTTTTTAACAGCTTTTATTTAGCTTGCCTTCGTGTCTGTCTGTTTGTTTGTCTGTCTGTCTGTCAGATCAAATCTTGCAACACAATTTTGACCCACTTCCACTTGTCCGATTGACTTGAAATTTTGCACACTTATATAAGTCCGATGACAATACAATATTTTCACTACTTCGTCCTTGTAAGGATAACGGAAGGTCCTGTAAGGATAACGTGATTATCCTTTTCTCCAAATTTTCCGAAAAAAAATCTATTCTGGGGGTTTTTGGGGTCGCTGAATCCGAATCTGTCATTAAAAAGTCAGTAAGGATAACGGAAGGTCCTGTAAGGATAACGTGATTATCCTTTTCTCCAAATTTTCCGGAAAAAAATCTATTCTGGGGGTTTTTGGGGTCGCTGAATCCGAATCTGTCATTAAAAAGTCTGTAAGGATAACGGAAGGTCATGTAAGGATAACGTGATTATCCTTTTCTCCAAATTTTCCGGAAAAAAATCTATTCTGGGGGTTTTTGGGGTCGCTGAATCCGAATCTGTCATTAAAAAGTCAGTAAGGATAACGGAAGGTCCTGTAAGGACAACGTGATTATCCTTTTCTCCAAATTTTCCGGAAAAAAATCTATTCTGGGGGTTTTGGAGGTCGCTGAATCCGAATCTGTCATCAAAAAGTCTGTAAGGATAACGGAAGGTCCTGTAAGGATAACGTGATTATCCTTTTCTCCAAATTTTCCGGAAAAAAATCTATTCTGGGGTTTTTGGGGTCGCTGAATCCGAATCTGTCATTAAAAAGTCTGTAAGGATAACGGAATGTCCTGTAAGGATAACGTGATTATCCTTTTTCTCAATTGTTCCGGGAAAGAATATATTCTGCAGGTTTTGGGGTTCGCTGAATACGATTGTCAAGTTAAAAAGCCTGTAAGGACATCTCAAATGTAAAGCTATATATTCGAAGACTAAAAAGAACAAAATAAAAAAAAATAAAAAAAAAAATTTTAAAAAAACCTTTAATTAAAAAAAATGCACTAAAAAGAAAAAAATAATTTTCTGGACGCTGTGTATCACAAATATAAAAGCTTTTTAAAAGCGAGATAAATGTTTATTTTATTGTTTTATGCTTTATCTCGCTTTTTAAAAGCTTTTATATTTGTGATACACAGCGTCCAGAAAATTATTTTTTTCTTTTTAGTGCATTTTTTTTAATAAAAGGTTTTTTTAAAAAAAAAATTTTTTTTTTTTGTGTGATGACGGGATCTTGGCGTTACAAACGGTAAGGCAAAGTTAGTATACCCTTTGGTTTCACCATACGGGTATAAAAAGTTGAATTTAGCATCTCCGTCCGTCCGTCTGTGGCGCGGATTGCGGGCGCACTGATTGAGCTAGATACTTGAAATTTTGCGCAGATTGGTTTTTCGTAAAATGCAAGGCCAAGTTCGTTAACACTAGACTGCCCAAGGAAGTCAAGCAATCAAAATGACTGCTTTTGGCAATATAGGTATAACACATATATATATGTATACCGGAAATGAAGGAGGGGAGAGGTAACTACAATTATTAATAAACGCATTTATATGTTGTACAAAAAGTCACAAAATTCTAACAAATTGTGTCATTATATACATAATTGTTTTTCTGATTGAAATTAAAAAGCAGTCAAAATGACTTGCTTGGGCAATCTAGTGTTAATGGGCAAAAATTGACCATTAAGGGGGGTGCCCCCCATACGAACGAAAACGATTTTTGCGAATATATCAAAAACGGTGCATCTTATCAAAAAAGTGCGAGAACTAAAGTTATTTACGATATTATTCTACATAAAACTCCCATACATCAAAATCCGATTGGAATAAATTTTAAAAAATCTTATTGGAAAGTTTGACTTCAAAGTGGAATTTTGATACTGTTCGCTGTTCACTTAAATCACCATACGGGTTTCACCATAATCACCATAATAATTGCCAGTTTGGCAATTATAGCTTTCGTTATGTTTTTTCTTAAAATTGATATTCCAGAATTCTGGGCATTCTAAAAATACAATTTTTTTCGCGAAATTTTGTATATATATGGCCCTGCAAAAAATGTTCCGGCTTGATCCGGTCAGGTTGTTACAATTTTACGATCAGACTGTGCAGAAGAGAGAGAGAAACAAACTTAATAATTTAAACAAATAAAACAACAAGCATCATTATGGCTGTCTCAACCCTGGCCCATTTCCGGCCAACGCTACCCGGCACCGGGATGGCAACATAATGATGGGAAACTAAAATTGTAACAATGGCGCCCGAGCAGGGACCTGAAATGGGGTCCGAGTTTTTTTTTGTTTTCTTTCTTCTTTCTTTTCTTTTCCTTCTCTTTATCTTTGTCCTTTTAAATGCTGTTGCAGTCAAATTGTCCTCTTCCTTTGCTTGAATGAATGTTTGATCCGGTGTGAGAATATTTTGTGGTTGTAGAGGCACAACTTTTTGTCGGTGCAGGTTTGTATGATGATGGCGGATGCCATGTTCCTTGGTATTTGTTACGAGTAGCTTCCTGACGATTGATGCCCAGATAGTAAAGTGTCTTTGTGGTGTTGACACGTCAGTGTTGAGTGAAAGGAGTATCAAGTGAGAAAACGCAGAAATGAATGAGAGAAAAAGTTGTGATAGTTGGTGCGAGAATGTAGTATGCTCGGTTTCGGTAAAAGGTGAAAGAAATGTTCAGGGTGTAATCAGCTTTCCGTTTGCATGGTACTCCAGTAGTCAGAATACCTGGTCAGCACTTTGGTTGTAGCAAAAATCAACGAGGTGGATGACACTGCAGGGTTGTGATGAAAGGTAGTTGTGGGATGGAAAGATGGCTGCATGAGTTTGGTGTCGGAAATGAGTATTTGGATGGAGGAATGACTGGTAATGGGTAGGTGGCAGAGAGACAGAGTAGTATGAAGCCATGAATGATTCGAAGAACAATTGTTACTGCTTGGTTGTGCGGAATGTAGACGTGTGAAGGGTTGTCCCCCGTTAGCTTGTATGTTTGATTGAAAATTTTGAATTTTTAAATAAGTAAGAAGTTGCAGAAGTGAACCTTTTTCTGGTTTTTTTCTTTTTGCTTTATTTTGGCTTGATTTTTTTTTATTTCAAATTGGTTGAGATCTGGAGTTGAACTCCGTAAGAGAAAGGAAGGAAAAGTTTTGGTGGTCTTGTCATCTGGTGCCACAGTTTGAAAGTTCAGTACCGAAGTCGATACGCTGATTATTAATTTAAAAAAAAAAAAAAAAAAAAAAAAAAAAAAATTTTTATATGCGCTCTTATTTTCTACGAAATAGTATTTTCGGTATTTATATGATATATTTTATTTTTTTATATTTATTTATTTTTGAACATTTTGTAATTTACGGTGTTGGTAACAATTTTACTGGAGTACCTTGGGAAGGTTGACTTAGTGGAGTTTGCGAATTTTGGGAAAAGGTTTGAGTTTTACATATAGAGGGGATTTGAAATCTTTTTTTTGAAATGGCCCACTTGCGCGTGCAAGATATTGAGCTTCTTGAGAGCTCTGAGCTCGAGGTGGAGTTCAAGGTTCGTGGTATAGAATCAGAGGATGACAAAATTAAAATTCTGTCCGATATGATAGTGGAAGAAGAGTTGGATGAGTCAAAGTGGCCAGCACGGTCACATGACACGAAGGGTCCATTTCAAGAACTCCAAAAGACTGCGGAATTTACCCGGCAGGTAGTACTGGAGTTAGGTCAAGAGTTGTTAGGAGAACAGTTAGTGATCTTGTCGGCTAGGATACGTCACTGGAGTGACCGGGTTGCTAGGGTCGCAAAAGGTTCCCCAACGTATGGTGCTGAGGCTGAAAAGGGATTAGAGACGTTGAAGGCATTAGCAGGGCGTGTCAATCTCATATTAGAGGACCAACAAGAACAAGACGATGGAGCTAAGGGTTTAGCGTGGGGAGATCTGTCTATGTTGGAGCCTTATGTGAGGCCACAATCCAAGAAAGTTGAACCAGAGTTGGAGCGTAGCCGTAGGTCCAGCACCGACTCGGTGTTAAGGCGAGAGTTGTTTGGTCGAGAAGGCCGTAGTAACTGTTGGGATAAGGGTCATCGAAAGCCCTCGTGGAAAATCTCCTTCGAAGGAGACGCGGGTGGTTTAGATGCGAACGAGTTCGTGCATCGCTTCGAAACTTTAGCTAGTAGGGATCACTACTCAAAGGGTGAGATGCTGGCGCTTCTTCCTAACTACTTGAGGGGAACGGCAGAGAACTGGTTCTGGGTGCATTCAAGAAAATATCCGGATATTACTTGGAATCAAATGCGTATGGATTTGATTAATCGGTTTAGTAGCTACGAGTCCGATCGTGAGACCAGACGGGTGGTTGAGACGCGTCGGCAGAAGGCAAAGGAATCATTCAATGATTTTTTGCTGGAAGTAGAAAGTCTGAATAGTAGATTGCGCAGGCCATTTCGGGATGAAGAATTGTTGGAGATCGTACAAGATAACATGCATCCGGCGTTGAGGAGCGCTACTATAACCACGTTCTTTCATAGTACAGAAGATCTACGAATCATATGTCAGAGACTAGAGAGGTTGTGGAATAAGTCTGGCTATGATCCACGTCAAACTTCCTCTAGTACAGGGCGATTTGGACAGGGTGTGCATGAGCTAGAGATATGTGAGGGAGGTAAGGTTCAAGAGGGGCCTAGCAAGTGGAGAGATGAGCGCCCCATCGGTCAATTGCAAGCCGTAGCGGGACCTTCACGGTCCTCGTCGAATTATGTTGTATGCTGGAATTGCAAGGATTTGGGTCATGTGTACATGGATTGTGTGAAACCGAATCAAGGGGTTTTCTGTTTTGGATGTGGTCGGGCAGGAGTATACAAAGCTCATTGTGAGGCTTGCAAACAGAAGGGAAACGGGCAGGCGAATGCGAGGATAACTGGGACGTCGCGTTCAATGCCGGGAATGTCAAATCCCAGGACCAATCCATCTTCGATAGTCAGGAGGGAAGAGGCGGCAACGAATACCGAGCCGCTGACTCATCGTTGAGTGACTCAGACGAAGGTGGAGAAGATGGGGTTCAGGGAAAGGGATTCTGGAGAATACGGCGGGAGATTAGGCAGTCCGTATTGGCGGCGTGTGCTTGGTCCGGGATTGATACGAGGCCCTTTGCGTTGGTCGAGTT
The DNA here is from genome assembly GCA_964034945.1 of Chrysopilus asiliformis. NCBI lineage: Eukaryota > Metazoa > Arthropoda > Insecta > Diptera > Rhagionidae > Chrysopilus > Chrysopilus asiliformis. Next base: position 72,819,563 of record OZ035960.1, on the reverse strand, counting down.
AGAAGGGTGTGGGGTGCGTGGTTTGTTAGACAGTGGCGCGAGTGTGAGTATTTTGGGTTTTGGTGCGTTGGAATTGATTCAGAGGAATGGTTGGAGGGTGCACGAGGCCAAGTCGAGTGTCAGGACGGCAGACGGTACTCGGAACAGAGTGTTGGGTTTTTGTGATCTCGGTACAAAGTATGATGGTAAGGGTGAAGTGGTACGGTATTACGTGGTACCAAGCTTGTCTGAACGGTTGTATTTAGGTATGAACTTTTGGGAGGCTTTTGGGATTCGTCCGGCGGTAGTGGAGTCGGTGGAGCCTTTAACTAACGAGCTAAGTCCAATGCACGAATTGTCGGACATAGATGGGCACAGGTTGGGGCAAATAATAGAGTTGTTTCCTTCGTATGCTAAAGATGGTCTAGGGAAAACTACGTTGGAGCAACACACCATTGACGTGGGAGATAGCCCACCAATCAAACAACGGTTTTATCCGATTTCGCCTGCAGTTCAGCGCGAACTTTATGAGGAACTTGACCGTATGTTGGCGTTAGGCGTAATCGAAGTCAGCAACAGTTCATGGAGTTCTCCGATGGTATTAGTGCGGAAGTCTAATGGGAAGGTGAGGGCTTGTTTAGATTCAAGGAAGGTGAACGCAGTAACGAAAAAGGATGCGTACCCTTCCTCCCCTCACATTGAAGGGATTCTCAGTAGGCTACAAGAGACCAAGTTCATTTCGAGCCTGGATCTCAAGGATGCCTTTTGGCAAATTCCACTTGAACAAGCCTCGCGCGAGAAAACGGCATTCACGGTGGCTGGTAGACCACTCTACCAGTTTACCGTTATGCCGTTTGGACTGTGTAATGCGGCGCAACGCATGTGTCGACTCATGGATAGAGTAATTCCACACGAGTTAAGAGAGCGCGTTTTTGTCTACCTAGACGACTTGCTTGTGGTGTCCTCAACTTTGGACGAACACTTGGAATTGCTCCGACAAGTTGCAGGGTGCCTGAGGCATGCAGGCTTGACGATCAACGTAGAGAAAAGCAAGTTTGTAATGAAGGAGGTTAGGTATCTAGGTTACATAATAGGAAAGGACGGAGTCTGTCCAGATCCTGAAAAGGTTCAGGCGATTGCTGAATTTCCAAATCCTACAACAGTGCGTCAAGTTCGGCGGTTATTGGGTATGGCTGGGTGGTATAGGCGGTTTATTCCGAATTTTGCGGCAGTCACCGCGCCTATCACCGACCTTTTGAAGAAGGGAGTGAAATTTAAATGGAACGCCCAAGCTCAGAAAGCATTTGAAGATCTAAAGCAAATCTTAACCACGAAGCCAGTCTTGGCTAACCCTGATTTCTCGAGACGTTTTTATATAAGGTGTGATGCCAGCTGTTCTGGGCTCGGGAGTGTCCTGTTTCAGTTGACGGAAGAGGGGGAAGAAAAGCCTTTAGCGTATATGTCGCAAAAGTTGAATGCCGCACAGCGAAATTATAGCGTGACAGAACTGGAATGCTTGGCAGCGGTGCTCAGCGTCAAAAAATTCAGACAGTATATTGAGGGTTTTCCCTTCACAATCATTACAGACCACGCTAGTCTAAAGTGGTTGATGAGTCAGCGTGAGCTCAATGGTAAGTTAGCAAGATGGAGTCTCAAACTTCAAGGGTTTGATTTTGAGATCAGACATGTCAAGGGGTCTGAAAATGTGGTAGCAGATGCGCTATCGCGGATGTTTGAGGACTTACCCGAGGTAGTAGTGTCTGAAATTGCTAAATTTCCCGAGGGAGGGGTGGATTTGTCTGATGATGGGTTTTCGGATCCTGGATACGTGCAGTGGAAGGACACAATTAGTCAGTTTCCAGAGAGCTATCCCAATCTGCGTGTGGTGAATGAAAGAGTGTATGTGCGGGTGGAGCCAAAAGTGAGGGATGAGTTAACCGATGTACCGTTATTCAAGTTGTGGGTGCCTGAGTCTTTGAAGAGCGAACTGTTAAAGAAAGAACATGAGTCACCATTGGTCTCTCATGGGGGTAATAGAAAGACTTTGGAACGATTGAGAAGGTTTTATTATTGGCCTAGAATGCGGAAAGATGTGGGTGAGTTTGTACGGAACTGCGAGGTGTGTAAGGCGACGAAGGCCCCAAATAAGGTCTTAAGGCCACCAATGGGTGACCAAGTCAATACTGTCCGTCCGTTCCAGAAACTCTATGTGGACTATTTAGGTCCCTACCCGCGATCGAAAAGGGGTAATACCTACATCTTCGTAGTGGTGGACCACTTTAGCAAGTTCGTGTTGATGAAAGCTTTACCAAGGGCTACGGTTGAAAAGACGGTGGAGTTTCTTTACAAAGACGTATTTTGTATGTTTGGATTTCCAGAGTTAGTACATACTGACAATGGTCCGCAATTTACGTCTAAAGAATTCCGCGGATTTCTACAGAAAAACGGCGTTCGCCACATGTTATCGGCTTATTATTCGCCTCAAGCGAATGCGTCGGAAAGAGTAAACCGTTCAATATTGGCCGCAATTAGAGCATATGTCGGTAGTGATCATCGCAATTGGGATGAGCACCTTCATGAAATTGCTAGCGCACTGCGTGGATCCTTTCATGAGTCTATCGGGAGTTCCCCGTATTACGTGTTATTTGGGCAGCAATGTGTAAGCCATGGATCTATGTATGAGTTAATGAGGAATTTGAATGCGTTGGAAGAATCGGAGATTGAGATTGTGAGTAGGGGGGATTATCGCGCCAGAGTACATGAGAGAGTGAAGAATTGTTTGAAAGAGGCATACGATAAAGGCGTGCATAATTATAATTTGAGATCACGGTTAAGGTCGTTCGAACCAGCCCAGGTAGTTTTCGTCAGAAATTTCGTGCAAAGCTCAGCAGACAAGAAAATATCAGCCAAATTCTGTCCGAAGTTTGTGAAAGCTCGCGTTAGGAAAAAAATCGGTAACGTTAATTATGAAATTGAAGACTTGAATGGGAAGTTACTGGGAGTGTTCCACGCTAAGGACATTCAGAATTGAGTGAGGAACGTAGTTTTGGGTGGGTTTTCTCGCTTTTCTTTCCGTAAGGAGGGGGGTAATGAAGCGAACGGTGTGTTCCTCCGTTCCCTTCTGTGTTGGGAGACGGCAGCATCTCTGGAACTGAAAAGAAAAGAAAAAAAAATACACAAAGAACCAATGTCGGTAAAATAAAGAATTCATTATAACTTATCTGATGACAACAGCATTTCGGTCCGGCTGTCAACGACGCCTGTAATTCCTCTTTCTGCTTTTCCTGATCCCGAACTGAGTTCAAGTCCGTCCGTAAAGTTTTATAAAGTTCCCTCAAAATAGCAAAGGGAACGAAAATGAAAAAAAAACACTGGAAATGTTTTGAGTTGGGGACAAAACGAAACCACAGAAAAGCCTCTTAATTTGACACCAATTCGAACACAGACCGACACTACCGGGTTAGTAATATTAAGCACTTTTCACTTAATAACACACGAATTAAGCGCGAATAAAACGAAACGAAAGACGCAGTCTCCTTATCGAAGGAAAGGTTTGGCACACGCATGACAGTTGACAGCTAGGAGTTGCCATGCGTGCATTACTCAATCAGTGAGGGTACAAACAAAAATACCTTCAAGGATATTTTATGATTCGGCATTTTTGGTAAATTTAGTATCATTACTTTAATTGTTGTGATACTGGGGTCGCCCGGTTCATGGTGCTGAGAAATATTTAAGGGGGTCCGTCAGTTATATCATGATAAATTAGGTTGAACAGAAATTTATTTTTAATATCTTTGGTTTGGTGGGTAATTTGTAAATTTGGTCCAGTGGAGTCGGGTAGTTAAGTGGACAAGATAAGGGACAAAGAATCTGGTTCGTCGGTGGTCCGTTAGAAAAAGACGGTTTTTTTTCTGCTTTTGGTGAGGAGATTGGTTTTTCTTTCTTCTCGATTTTGGATTTGGAAGTGATAAGACATTTTTCCGTTTATCTTGAGTTCTAGTTGAATTTTCTTGATTTTTTTTTTGTGGAATTAGTAGGGAGTTAAATAGTGAATTTAGTGGTGTATTAAGTTGCCTGGATTTGGAGAAATTGAAAGAAGTGGCCACCAGCGTGGGATTTCCCAGAGATTTTCCAGCGGAATTTAGTTGGCGAAAACAAAGGGAGTACCTTTCTATATTTTTTTAGGTTTAGTTTTTCTAGTTTTTAGATAGATTTGTGAATTAAAGTGGTGATTAGTTAGCTTAGACAAATTTCTTTTCTCTTTGGATTAATTTTGGTGAAAGGGTTTTGGGTTACATTTTTTTTTATTTATTTAGATAACGGGTTTTTATATATACCGCGAAAGTTTGCTATTCGTTGGCGGGAAACTTATCGGCCGATAACGGGTCGTACGTTTTGCTCCCCGACTGAATTTCATTGTTGTAGTTTTTTTATTGGTATATGCTGAAATTTTATCTTTGCGCTCGTTTTTTTTTTTAGCGTGGTTCGACGTCGTCCACGCCGGTTTCGGGATTTTCGGGAATTTCGCGCGCGTCGTGACCTGTGGTGCTGTGATGACAAGTGCACAGTCTGATCGTGCAAAAATTTTCTGAGCACCGAAGTTTTACAGTTTTTATTTTCAATTTTTATGAATACTTACTTATTTATGTGTGAAATTGTGATAGACATGTTTGCTTGAGACGTTTGGCGTTAGGGGGACAATTCAAGCATGTTCATGTGAGGCTGACTATGGTGTGTGCATGTTTAAGAGTCGATTGGTATGAGTGCGAACAGGGGGAAGAGGAAGAGAGAGAGAAACAAACTTAATAATTTAAACAAATAAAACAACAAGCATCATTATGGCTGTCTCAACCCTGGCCCATTTCCGGCCAACGCTACCCGGCACCGGGATGGCAACATAATGATGGGAAACTAAATTTGTAACAAGGTGTAAGTTGGAAATGATAGCCAAGGTCAATTCCATTCGAAACATCCATATTTAATCTGCTACTACCTGTAACTCTAGTCACCGTAAACAAAAGTCTCATTTCTTACATATTTTTTTTTAAATGTCTTACTTTGTCACAGCAAAGGACAAAAATATTTCGTCTAATATGCTAGGAAATTGTTTTAATAACTTTTAATATACATTAAACCGGAATATTTCCCATACCAGCATTCAGTGAAACCATTACATGTCACCCTTCTTGACAGTAAAACCGTTTAAAACAGATAATCTTATCCTATCCTATCCTATAATATAATACGAGGAATGTCTGCACAACGATCTCGAAAACCTGCCTAACGATTTTCACGAAACCTGGGGGTTAAGGATTTTCGGGGACAAGGAATCGATCTAGATAGGTCTCACCTCTGAGAAAATTCCTCTCGATACCCCTCGCCTGGTACCTTCGAATTGGGTGGTCCGATCTTAATGAAACTTTGCAGTATTACTAAAGTGGCTAAGGGCCTTCAATTTTTCCACTACAAACCTGAATTTTCCGTCCCCTCGATACCCCTCGCCTGGTGTCTTCGAATTACGTGAAGGTATCTTAAAGAAAATTCGCAATATTGCTAGGGAGTAAGGTTTTTCGATATGCATTGTAAAAATAACACTTTTTAGATATCGATCGGCAGCGATAAATAGTAATTACATAACAATCAAGTTCTCTGAACCTCATTATACGAATCATGTTGCAATTACAATCGGATTCAATTAATCAGAGACAGAGGGAGAAGGAGGACTTTGAGATCGCCGAGCATGGCTCTGTCTTCCTAGTACTATGAATAATTAGAGCAATAAAAAATTAATATTTTAGATATACATATGTATATATTTTACAACAGAATATTAAGAAATTTACATTAATTCGACGAAGTTATATTATCGGTTCTTTCAAGCAAGCAGGCAGTAAATCCAGATAAATTCGAATCATGTGGAAGTCCGCAGCTGATTTGTATAATAGACATTACGATTGGAGAAATATGTTTGCAACATTGCATAAAGTGCTTTTCCATGGCAAGCTGATAATTGAAAAAAAACATTTTACCACTTGGGGAGCTTTCAGAAGAAGCTCAGGAATCGAAAAATAAAGACTACAGACACTTTAGACTAACCAACACTAGAAAAAACGATAGAATCGACCAAAATGAAGATTTAATGAATAAATTACTTCTATCGTCAGATCCATTTTTGGCTTCTCTGCGTTCTAAATGGACAAATGTAAAAGATGAATTGGATGACGAGGAAGATCAAGAAATCCTCCAATTTTTAAAATTTAAAAAAATTTAAAACACAACTTTAAAACAAAACCAAAAAAATATTACAATAACTAATATTATAGTTTTGATTATTTCATCATATAGGGTATGAAAGTTGCTCCTATTCGATTTTCATGTACTGACGATATACATATGTAAAATGGCATTCTAAATATTTCCGTCATTAATGATTTTTTCTGTACGACCAACCGTTCTCGAGATTTTGGTAATTTTTGATTTCAAATGCAGATGGTTAGGGGAGGGGAGAGGAAGGGAGGGGGTGACCTGATTGTGAGGAAATAAAGCTTGGAGTTTTATCTAGCCAACAAAAAAAAACCCCATTCAAAAATATTGATCCGTTCAAAAGTTATGGATTTTTGGCCGCCGAATGGCACTTTGGCCCCATAGTTCGCCATGTTAGAGTGTAATTATACCAGTATGGTAAAACCAAAGGGTATATTAACTTTGCCTTACCGTTTGTAATGCAAAGAACTCGTCATCACACACAAAAATGAATAACACCAGTGTGTTTAGAATGATAAAAATAATTAATTTTTGCATGTCCGTCCGTCTGTCCGTCTGTCCGTCCGTCCGTCTATGGCGCGGATTGCGGGCACACGGATTGAGCTAGAGACTTGAAATTTTGCGCTGATCCGTTTCTCGTAAAATGCGAGGCCAAGTTCGTTAATGGGCAGAAATGGACTATTAGGGCGGGTACCCGCCATACGAACGAAAACGATTTTTGTAAATATCTTTTTGTAAAAACGGTGCATCTTATCAAAAAAGTCCAAGAACAAAAATTATTTAGGATATGATTTTACATACAACTCCCATACATCAAAATCCGATTGGAATAAATTTTAAAAAATCTTATTGGAAAGTTTGACTTCAAAGTGGAATTTTAATACAACTGGTCGCTGTTCACTTAAATCACCATACGGGTTTTCAATAATTGCCAGATTGGCAATTATAGCTTTTGTTATGTTTTTATATTAGAGCTTAATCCGTTTTCTGACTGATCCGGCTCGAAGGACCAAATTATCTTAACGTCTTTGCCGGATACTGAATAAAACTCTCAAGTCGTTGATTCTAATTCTACATGTATTCAAAAAAGGATTAATAATACAAAATTAGTTTTACAATTCGGTAAAAATATACGTTTTTTCCTTGTCACGATCGAATTCGAACAGAGTGAATTTTAGCTAAAGTTTCTTAAACATTGGGCGCATTCACGGTACGCAACGGTTGAGAAATTTGCTCAACAGTTGAGAGATTTACTCATCATAACTACTGATCGGACGCCATTTTTTGTATCGGAAAATTACTGCGATACTTTTCTGCTCAACCGATGGATTGAGTATTTTGACAGATAACAGCAGGCGTTTTTTCGAAGAACAAAATATTTGCGAAACAGAATGGCTTTTCTGGATCAAATTTACAAATTAAATGATATGGAACATAATATTTTCGAAACTCCGGAGGTGCATCACAGATTACAAACTGATAAGTTGCATTTTATTAGTTTACAAGAGGTGGAAATATTTCCAATCGTTTGAAGAAATTTTTCATTCCGCTCTTTCACCGATTCACGGCCTTTAAATATTTCATGCGCAAATAAAGATGTTTGCATTAAATCAGGAATCTGTTGCAATGTTTGTGGTAACATCATCTTCAGCTAAAAACTCCAAAAACCAGTGGTTTTCCATAATTCCAACTAACAATTTTCACACAACAAATTCTGCCTCCATTTGTCTATGACAAGATTGACAGATATCAGCTGTTTAATGTATCGAGGCATTCACGAGAACTCATCGAGATTTACTCAACTGTTGAGTGTTCGTGAATGCGCCCATTAGTCGATTTTGGGAACGTAGTGTTGCCAGACCGATCGTTAACAGTATGTATGATATTTATTTCATACTTCTCTTATCATAAACCAATTATAAATAAAATTATTTTTAAATAAAAATTTGTTTCCTTAATTTCTTTTTCACTAAATTTTCTTACTTAAATATCTATTGCCTATCGTTGTAGACGGATCCACGTCTTCTGGCCATCTCTGTGAGACAGACACCTTCTTTTTCATACAAAATATATGGAGGTACATGGGGGGTTGGGTACGAAATCCCGGAATTCAAAATCCCGGAATTACAAAATCCCGGAATTCAAAATCCCGGAATTCAAAATCCCGAAATCAAAATCCTGGAATTCAAAATCCCGGAAATCAAAATCCAGTAATATTAAAATCCCGGAATCAAAATCCCGAATTAGCAGGGCAATTTTTGGTGTTAAAATCGCCGCGATTTTAACACCAAAAATTGCCCTGCTAATTCGGGGTTTTGATTACCTAAATAAAAGAACAAAAGATTAATGAATAAACATTAGCAACAGATATTTCTTATAATTGAAAAATATATATCTGGCTTTTGTCCCTGTCGGTCTTTTAATTAGTTTATAGCACTAAATCCTACATAAGACTCCAATTCGAAATCGATAAGTCCACCATAACTATTATTATAAAAAATATAAAAAAAACAAAAAAAAATATAAAATTAAAAACTAGGAAAAAATATATAACAAAAAATGGAACCTACAACCCGTTACGTCCTCGTCGTGGTTCTGAGTAACGCTAAAAACGGGAAAATTTTAATAATCAATTTCTTTTTTCATTTTTTAGATTATTAAAAATTTCCGGCATTTTTTTTGGAGGTTTAATTTCCGGGCTTTTGTTTTCCGGGATTTTGTTTTCCGGGATTTCGTATTTTCCGGTATTTTAAATTTCCGGGATATTATTAATTCCGGGATTTTGTTTTCCGGGCTTAAGTACGAATCCCGGTACATGGGTATCTTGTCACCCTGACCAAGGGGTTTTAGTCGTTACACATATAGGTGATAATTTATGTAAAAATAATAATTTTATCCAAATAATTATTTAAGCAGTTAAACAACAAACATCGCGTTAAACTTTTATTTTTAAAATAATTTTCTTTGACTCGAAACAAGGGATCAGTAAAAGAACTGGTCGCTTCTACAAATATAAAAAAATATGACATTGTAAACATTTTGGTCCAGAGCAAAGAGATTATGCAAGTACTTGTAATTTAAATCTAATATAAAAATTTTGTCTCTTTACATATGGGTATACAAATTTGAAGGAGGGTGTTTCCATAACGACTTAATTTGTTTCCTCTGTTCTTTAAAAACAGACTGTATCAAATTTTTCCTGGATTTTCCCCTTGTTCCATTTCAATAAAATTACAAAGTTCAGTATGCGCACACGTGGGAATTAGGGTGTCATTTATCTCCTTACCCCATTATTATTTCGTTTTATTTTTGTGAGGCACGTGCCAATATCATCCTTTTAATTAATTTCTTGATTTAATAATTGTACATGTGACAGAGTAGGTGAAAATAGTATTGCATAACATATTTTTTTTTGCAATTACCATTTCCAGTCGACCGTGGGTTAGTGGTTACTTGTTTGACGAATCGGACACAGTGCCAGATTTCCGCTTAAACGCAAAAGACGCTCGCCTCAAAGACTCGATTTTGCGGAGTCCCTACATCGAGAACCTGCATTTTTTAATATCCTTAGAAGGAAATTTCTCGAGGTGTGCCATTCTCATTGTGATGAAACTCGGATATGTTGTAGAGGGCCGAAGAAAGGGGGACACGTATTTTTTGACGAGGATACGACTTAGAATTTGGTTATAGGGGTACAAATTAGAAAATATCTCCAATAATTCTATGTTTGGTACCTGGATTGAGTCTTCCGCGTTGTTGAGTTTGTGCAATATCATCCGCTCCTCTCATGAAATTAAATTTGCAAACTTTTGTGCTCTTCATCTAGAAGCGGCAGTAATGATCCAGCTCGATGATATATTTGTCCTTGAACTTTGAACGTTGGCATGCAATTTTCCCGGGCGACTTTAGTCGCACCGAACGATGTCATTTGGAAACAGGAATTGTATTTGCGAATGTTGTTTAAGAAGTTCCTGGAATCGGATGTATTACCTAAATGAATTTGAAGGAATTTTGATTTTGCTTGTTTAATAAATATCATTTTCAATAAATTTACCCAGCATTAAAGATAGTAATGGCTCTGGTGGCGGATTTAATACCGGCAATACAATTTTTCCACTAGCACAGCACATTCCTGGTGTTTCGCCTTGATACCTAAGTGCATGACAATATGGACACAATTTGTCCATTGGACCAATAACAACTAATTCATGTTTACTGTAGTTGATTACTGGATCGTCTTCGAATGCAAATCAATCAAAAGGAGCAATAATACGTCTTCTGTTTTCGTCAAATCGTCTGCGTACTTGTTGGACACGTTGGTCATGCACTTCGCGTGTTTCATTTGATCGCGCTTCTGCATGTTGCCTGCGATCCCTTGCTCGTCGCACTTCACTTTCTTCGGCTGTTTCATTTGTCCTGAAATTGCGCTGCAGTTCGCTATTTAATAAATTTGCACGGTGTTCTTCGGTGTTCTTCTGATTGACCGTCTTTCTGAACGCAACTGTGATAATTGGTTTCGAGTTGTTTCCAATCGGTTTAAGCGGTGTTGTTTACTTTCATTTGCCCGTGAAATTCTAACTCTGCGCAATTTCCGGCTGTAACGTCCAATATTTGCTCGTGGCATTGTATTTATATGTCAATTTTCAATCAAAACTTTTTGAAAGCGCGCACAATTAACGATAAACTTTTTGAAAACACGCACAATTAACGATAAACTTTTTGAAAACATGCACAATTAACGATAAACTTTTTGAAAATACGCACAAAGATATTGACATAATTATTTTTTGATTAAAAATAAAACGTGGCCTACTAAAAAGAAAATTCTTAAATTCTTTCTACAGCATACCTCGGCACTGCTTGGCTCGTCTAGCTCCTCAATACGATAACATTTTTATTCAAATTTTACGAGGTTACAATCAATGCATGAACATTTTTACTCGACTTTCCAACGCAATGATACGTGTTGGTAGACGACGGCCACTTCGGCAGCCGAAATCAAACGATTCACTAACAATCGATGGAGCGAGCCTACGACAGTCATTCAGTATGATTTCTGCTGTTGATGCGTACGGGTGTATACATTTGCTCCCCAAAACCTTAATTGCTTCCCAAAGAACACTGACATACGAAATTTTTTCAGAAATTTGATTTTTTTAGTTTTCCTTTTCCATTATGAAGCGCTCATATTCAAATTCAAATACTATGTCGTGTGATTGGGAAAACAAATATTTAATAACCACAAATAATGAAAACCGTCAATGTCTAGTTTGCAGTTACATGTCGAATAAAAAATTCAATCTAGAACGCCATTACAACAGCTGTCATAAGTCCGATTTTGCCCGATACAATGAAGTAGAAAGAGTAAGACAGGTTGACAACTTAAAGAAAGTTTTTTTGGAGAAATTTCCTTTAGGCGGAACAAATGATTCTGAAATTGCATCTGTAAAGGCGTCCTTCATTGTGTCTTTTAATATTGCTAAAGCGAAAAAGCCATTAACTGATGGTGAATTTTTTAAACAAAATATGGAACAAGTTCTGAAATGTTACGGGCCAAAAGGTAAAGAATTCGCCGAAAAAGTTAAGACCGTTTGCCTATCCCCCCGAACGGTAACTCGAAGAATTGAAAAAATGAATGAATTTGTTGTTAATGGTTTGAAAATATTATTGGCTTCTTCTGTTTATGTTTCAATAGCGCTTGACGAATCCACTGACCGTTCTAATATAAGTCAGTTATTAATATATGTTAGAACTATAAACACAAAATTTGAAACGCAGGAGAAAATGTTGAGTTGTGTTAGCCTCCATGGAACGACGCACAGTGTCGAATTTGCTCTAAATTTTGACCAAAATTATGGTTTTCATGAAAATTCGACAAGCCCGGAATTTTATATTTTTATGATTTCCTGTTAGATAAATGTCTAAACTAACTAGAAAAAACAATAAAAAAATATATATTTATTTTTAAGTATCTTTTATAAGTGCCTTAAGTTAGGCAATTTTTAAATACTTCGAAATATTCATTTTTCTCAAAAATAATTTACTGATTCCAACGATGAAAAATCATAAAAGGACTTACTTGACACTCTTAAATTATTTTTTTTATTAAACTATGTCCAATTAATGAAGTTTTATGGAAAACAATTTTCTTGTACCTAAACATCTGATTACTAAATTACACTGATATAAAAAAATCTTATTTTTCAACAATTTTCCAGCTTAGGGTAAGCTTACAGTTTTCGCCCACCTCGGCCCACCATCAGACCTCTCGGAAGTAAAACTACTGTAAAAACCCTTTCTTTTGGTACATAAATCATTACCATAACCCGCCATATGAATCTGTGGGAGCATTTTTGGTTTGACAAGACCCCATAAAAAGTTAGTGATCACTAGGGCCCGGAAGTTTATGCATTTGCATATTTTTTTCTTTGCTTATTTCATGAAACTGATATATATTAAACACGTTTTATATTAGTTTGAATTCACAAAAAGTGTTTTTATTTTGCATATTATTGCATATTTTGCTGTTAGTGCATAAATGCATATAATTGTATGCTATTGTAAATAAATGCATATATAAATGCCTAAAATAGCAGATTAAAAAAATTGCATCAAATATTTTGATTTTTTTATTTTTTTAGTCGTTTCAATCGTAAAAGTTGTAACAGTTATGCCAAAAGAAAAATTAAAAATTTCTGAAAAGCTCAATAGTTTTGTTTTAAATTATGGAAAAAATATATTTAAAACAGATGGTAAAATACTGTTTTGTTTAATTTGTGAAAAGAAAATACAGGCGGACAGAAAAAGTCAGGTGGACCAGCATTTGGCCACCGCATTTCACAGGAAGAATTGTACCACCCGACATCAGAGTACACAACAATTATTATCCAGTTTAGAAACTCCTTCCACTTCAAAAAAATTCTGAGTGTTATGCTGATATGACAGCGGCGTTTATTTCTGCAGATATACCTCTGTACAAATTGGAAAATCCATCGTTTTCACATTTTTTGAACAAATACATTGGAAAAACTATTCCATCAGAGTCAATTCTTCGAAAATATTATGTGCCTGATTGTTATGAAGCCACTCTTAATAAAATTAGAAAAGCAGTGCAAGGGCAAAAGCTTTGGGTCTCTATAGATGAATCCACCGATATATGCGGACGGCACGTCGCACATGTTGTCATAGGAGTCCTACGCCCTTTTAGTCAGGAAAAAAGTTTTTTCTTGCTAGCAGCGGAAAATCTGGAAAAAACTAATGCAAACTCAATTGCACGTTTATTTGATGACTCGTTGAAATTACTTTGTCCAACATATTTGGATAAAGACGATATTCTACATTTTATTTCGGATGCAGCTCCGTACATGATAAAAGCAGCAAAAGGGCTTGTAGTTTTGTACTCAAACATGATACATTTGACTTGTATAGCACATGGATTTCATCGTGTTTCGGAAGAGATTCGCTTAAATTTCCCAAACGTTGATAGATTAATTTCAAATGGGAAAAATTTTTTTTAGAAGGCTCCATCGAGGACAGCGAAATTCAGAATGATCGCTCCCAATGTAGCACTTCCACTACAACCCGTTCTGACTAGATGGGGAACTTGGATAGAAGCTGCAAACTATTCTTGTAAGAATTTTATCGCTTTTAAAGAAATAATTAGTCAATATGATCCGGACGAAGCATCGTCTATCAAAATATGTGGAGAAATTTTGAGTAGCGCGACTATCAGGGATGAGTTAATTTTTATAAATGCCAACTATGGCTTTATTCCGGATTTTATCGCCATAATGGAAACAAGAGACTTTTTGCTGGTAAATTCTATGAACGAAATCGAGAAGGCATGTGAAAAAATAAATGCTGTACAGACACCTATTGGAAAAAAAATTGTTAAAAAATTAGAGACGGTTTTAAACAAAAACTATAACTTACAGGCGTTGAAGAATGTGGTAAACTTATTAAATGGTAATATCTCCCGATTATATTATCAGGGTATTCACAGTGGTCTTTTAAATTGCGGGTAAATTTACCGCTCGGTAATTCAGTCAAATTTAACAGATTTTTACCGAGACGGTAACTTGGTTCATGTAAAAATGAATTACCGGATTCGGTAATTGTATACATGCATTGAGTCGTGTTTTTCGTCCCGGGTATTCGGTATCAAGAATCAACCGGGGGTGGCGCTAGTAATGTTTTTAGTTGTCAAACTTTCGCGCTGGTTTTTTGTTAATCTCATCGGACTGATGCAAATTTTTTCAATTTTGATAGCCGTTGCCACAATAGAAATTCAAAAGAATACATCAAATATGGATTTAAAGGTATGTGACAATCAAATTCGCAGTTCATGATTTGGTCACGTATCATATAAAAGCGCTGTTCTCAAATCTGTGCTGTGGAATGTTCACAGCAGAATATTTTCAGTCTTTTAATATTACCGAAAATTAAAAGAGGATTGTGAATACCCTCTATATAAAAATAAATATACAATTAAGTAAATATCTAACAGGCAAGTTTCACGAAGAAATCCCCTTACATCTTGTGAAGTTGAAAGGACGTTTTCTTTATATAAGTATATTTTGCGGTCAAACAGAACTACATTTAATTTCGAAAACTTAAAACAAATTGTCGTTGCCAGTTGCAATCAGTCAGTTTAAGAAGAATAATATTTTTGAAGAAAAAATAATTTCTTATTTATTGCAATTTTAAGTGCATACTTAAATGCATATTTTAGTAATCTTCAGTGAATATGTATGTGCATATTTTCAACTTTTTAAGTGCATAAACTTCCGGGCCCTAGTGATCACTAAAGTGAAAAAATGAATTTTTGCGAATTTATTTGGTTTAAATCGACTTTGTGAAAAATGGTTTATACCAAATTAAAGACAAATAAATTTCCTGCAAAAAACTTTTATAATTAATTTGCGTCATACTTCTTTTCTTAAAGTAATTAAGGTCTAAAAGAGAAGGTAAGAGCGCAATTTCTAATTTTTTCCAATAATGTCTTACAACATTGAAATTTACTAAGGGTATTCACTCATTGAAGCATTTGGTTGTGTATCAGTGTATTGGATGTATATTTACTCGACCTAGCAAAATTTTTCATACAAAATCGGTTACACTTTAGCTTTCTATTTGCTTCACTCGAAATCTTGTTTTTGGGTCTTGTATAGTGAGAAGTGTAAATTATGACAGCTGAAACGTTTGTTTTCATGTTTTGTGATCTTCATATTTTTCTCCGGTAAAAAGTGTTTAGTGGCGGTAAATCAATAAATATATATAATATGGCGCAAAATGTTATTCAGCAGCGAAAGGGGAAAAGAGAGAAACCCAACAAGAAGTGGAGTGAAGCTGAAATCCCGAGTATTTTAGATTTTCTGGAAGAGTCCAATAACTCGAGTTCCATAACACAGGATTCGATGAGGTAATCCAAAATTTCTGTTTTCACACATTTTTTCGGCATTGTTCAATTTTCTGCAATTAGAGCTGTCAAACTTGCAGTTCAGTGTCATAGTTCAATGGAGCTTTTTCAAATGCTTTACATGGTGTTCACGCTTTCTTGTAAAATGCACTTGTATCCATGCTACATTTACACCGATACTCAAAAGAGTGAATACCCATACTATTTTTTTTGCTCGTTCCGGAGAGGAAATCTATTTTTAGCTTAAGAATAACGGGACAGCTAAAGGCAGCCAAAGGGCATTCGCAGCAACTCTCGCCACTTTTGACTTTGCGTTTTAAACGGATTTTTGACAAGAACTTTATTAATCAAACTGTACTCAAGGAGAAACTGTGGTTAAAATGGCTGTGTCAGTAAAATATTCGGAAATTTGTGAATTATTATTTTAAAATAAAAACAAAAATTGTTTATTAGAAGTGCGATTTAATTTAACAAAAATTCAAAATTTTTTGTTTAGTGAACTATCAAAAAAAGTTGACCATTTTTATAAGTAATTTTCTAAAAGATGGAATAGTTGTCAAAGGTTTAAAAAAAATGACTTGAAAAATAAAAATTAAAAAAAACCTGGTGCATTTCATTTATTTAAAAAATATTCTACTTCAGCCCCCCAAAAAAATGTTGGACACCCCTGGATTTTCAAACTTTTTGTCTTTATCTGAAAGCCTGATAATTTTTCTACATTACCTCCAAACTTGAAGAATTTATCTCCATCAGAACTCGAGTTTCATAATTTTGACCACTTTTATGGCAAAAATTCACACTGTGCGACGAAAGGATGCGATATTTATAACGCAGTAAAAAATGTATTGGAAGAATACAAAATTTCAGAAAAACTTTCTTCGGTATGCACAGATGGCGCCCCTTCGATGATAGGAAAAAATAACGGTTTCATAGGTTTGCTGAAACAAAATGGCATTGACGTAATGAATATGCATTGTGCAATACACCAAGAAGCCCTTTGTGCCAAAGCAGTATCTTTGAAAACCACAATGCATTTTGTTTCATCTCTTGTAAATCGATTGAAAGGGGGCCATAATGCTTTGACTAATCGCCAACTTAAAACATTTTTAGCAGAAGTTGATGCCGAATATGGTGATCTACTGTTATATACAGAAGTTCGTTGGCTAAGCCGAGGAAAATGTCTGCAACGATTTTTTGCAATTAGAAACGAACTGGCGAGCTTTATAGGAAATACCAATACAATAAATAACAATAAAGTATTGCAAGAGAAAATTCTTTCTTCTGAATTTAAAATTTCATTGGCCTTTCTCACCGACATATCAGAAATATTGAATGAAACTAATTTGAAAATGCAAGGTAAAAATAAAACAGTTTTTGACTTAGTCGCCGCAATAAGTGCTCTAAAGAAAAAACTGTCCATTTTGAAAAATTGTCTTTTAAATAATAACTTGCACCACTTCAAATGTTGTTCGGTAATTTCTGAAGAATGCGAAAATGTCGACTTTTCTGGTTTTGCTGATTGAACTTGATCTGGTTGAACTTGAAACTCTGATTACACAAATAGACAAAAGATTTGTGGACTTCCAAAAAATAAGGGAAGCTAGTGAAGTTTTCACTAACCCCATTTCATGTCGAATTGAGGACCAGCCTTTGAAATGGCAATTGGAACTGTGCGATATTCAAGAGGACATTTCTTTGAAAAATATCGTTAGAAATGGCATTGACTTTTGGAAAAACGTCCCTTCTGAAAGATATCCAAAGTTGCATAATGCCATGTTAAAATATTGTTCCATGTTTGGAAGCACTTATGTTTGTGAAAGTGCTTTCTCGACCCTAAAAAACATTAAAACTGAACATAGAACTTCTCTATCCGACATACATTTAGTGGATTTGCTTCGTTTGTCATTAACAGAATCTTTCGAAACAGATTTCGATGTCCTTAGTCAAGGCGAACTGAAATGCCAGATACCGATTTAACTTCGAAATGGCAGAGGCGAGGGGGCCTGCCAGATATCAAACTCCCCGATTTAACTTCAAAATGGCAGAGGCGAGGAGGCCTGCCAGATATCAAACTCCCCGATTTAACTTCGAAATGGTAGAGGCGAGGGGGCCTGCCAGATATCAAACTCCCCGATTTAACTTCGAAATGGCAGAGGCGAGGGGGCCTGCCAGATATCAAACTCCCCGAACTCCCCGATTTGGCTTTGAAAACTTCGTCCCCATCACGTTCACATGTATCTTTGGGTGGTATGGCTTCAAAATCATTACGTATGGCTGGAGTATAAAAGTATGAAAGAAACAATTTTGAAACAGTAATTTTTCACAATTTTTATGAGCTTTTTAGTCTTTCAAGTTCATCAATAGCTCTCCTATCAGGTAATATAATGCAATCTAGCGCATGTTTTTTCGAAGCACAGAACCGGAAAAACGTCCCCACAAGTTTTTTTGCACGACGGAACTTATTATTTTTTTGTAATCGCATCATGATAAATTCTGTAGTCCACTGTTCCTAGACATCTCCATCAAAAGCGAAAGAGCGTAAAAAAATGAAAAAGATGCGTTTTCTCATTTTGTGTTATAGTATATGAAGAAACATAAAATTTCTTCGAGTATTAGTAAATCACTACATACATGGTGCCGAGGCCTGTTCTACAGCCTTAAATTTGACATAACTGTATGGGGGCGGGGGGAAGGAGTAATGCAAAATAATTGCACTGTATACACAAACCATCCTCTCTTCAAAACATACTTTATGTATAAATTTGAACTCAATCGGACTGGTAGTTTGTGAGATTTTTGGAAACAAACAGAAAATATTACAGAGAAATATTCATTTTTATATATAAAGATTTACTGACTAATATTTACTGACGAGAGTAAATTTAACATTTTCCAATCGGAAGGAAGGCCAATTTTGTGCCGTAAAAAGAATATGGAGCTTCAAAAGGAAAACCTCAAGCATGGAGTTATGGTTTGGGGCTTCATAAGCGCGGCGGGGGTGGGTAGGCTGCATTTTATTGATGAGGTTATGGACCAGTATGTGTATATTGACAAATTAAAACAAAATTGACATGCTAGCGCTGAAGAAATGGGACTAAGGACACGTTTGTGTTTATGCAGGATAACGATCCGAAGCATAGAATACTCAAAACACGCTTATGGCTGCTCTACAATACTCCCAAATATTTCTAAACGCCAGCCCACTCTCCTGATATAAACCCCCTCGAACATGGGACTTGCTTGACAAGAAAATCCGCAGCCACACTATTACTAGCGAGAAAACGCTTAAGGCGGTGTTGCAAGAAGAATTGGGCAAACATAACCCCGGAAGTGACCTGAAAGTGACCCGGAAGTGACCCGGCAGTTGGTAGAATCGATGCCCAGGCGACTTAAAGCAGTAATTCGATCTAATGGATACCCAACCAAATACTAACGGTAAATTAGCCCATATTTATTGGTTGTTTTAAGAGCTGTACGGTGACTTTTTACGCTCATAAAAAAGCATATTTTTAGTTAAAGTAATACATTTAAGTAAAATCTATAAAGAATTATCCAGGCAACAAAATCCTGTAATCAGAATTTGAAAAATAAATACAGTATTTTATTCAAAAATCGTGACTGTACGCTGACTTTTTACACTCACTGTATAAATAAATATTATTAACTGAATTAAAAATTGTAAACTTACAAAAACTTTTTTTTATTAAATTATTCTATTTTTCCGGCATGGTGACTGTGAGTCACCGCCTGCGTGGATTAAGGACAAAATTAGCCTGAGCTGATTAGGGTTAAGTAAATTTTATTAAATCAAAGTGAATATTCCAAATATCCCAATCGCCTCGACTTTTCTCACCTCCAGCTTACCTTGATCACGTGGTGAAGATGGTACAAGTCAGGGCAACCGGGGCGAATTCCTGTAATTTGAAATTGACTGCCATGTTGGTTTAGAAATCTCGAAAGACGGTTGGACGATTGACGGAAGAATCGGTTTCGGGTGAAAAAGCAAATGTCTTTTTTGTCGGAGTTTAATTTTAATATTATTGGAGATGTAGCACAGAGATTCGTTATGGTGTCCACTGCGGATCAGTCCAGCAAGAACCCAGCCATCCGGCGAGCAAAAGCCTGGCTGAAAAATATGTGCTAGTGCTGGCAGGAAAGCGGTCAGACTTCGGGGCGCTCGTGTGCCATCGCCACGAAAAGTATGCCCCAAATAATAAATTTATTTTTTTGTATATAATTATCAAGGCCTGACAAGGACAATAGTGTAGCAAGAGACCTTTCGCCACCTATTACATAACGATGTTGAAATAAATACGAATTCCTTACGACTATAACCACAATATAACCACAAAACATAACAAAATCTAGAATTGCCAATCTGGCAGTTATTGAAAACCCGTATGGTGATATTCGTATCAAAATTCGAACAGTTGTACCAAAATTCCACTTTGAAGTCAAACTTTGGTTTCACCATACGGGTATAAAAAAGAACATTAACCCATACCTATTATCAGTGTCACAGAAAAATGTATATAAAGAAAATAACCATGTCGCGATCTTACTATGTTCGATCAAGTTAACGGCGTAAACCAAGTATGTTCACTCGTTTTCTGTCACCAAAACGTGGGGTACGACCACGTCGAGATAGGGTTCTCATGCTAGAATCTAGAGCCGGGCTTAAAGCTTCGTTTAACTTGTCACTTGTTAAAGCTTTAAATCCTTGCTGTGGTATTATCCCAACAACTTTTCCCTTTGTGTCTGCTAATTCATACATATTTTTCGCGGTTTTTCTGACTATTTTTCTCTGTATGTACTGCTTGGCTAGCTTCGCACTAATGCCTTTTGCTGCACCATTTTGAATAAAGCTCTTCCGGAAAACTAACTGTCCGGGTTGATATTCTATTGGACGAGTTCTTAAGTTATATGTGTTTTCACTCCGTTCGTACGCCTTTTTCAAGTTTTCCTTTATCTTTGTGCAAAGAAGTTGCTGTTTCAGATTTAAGGACATTACTTGGATTTCTCCATCATCCAGTGCCTTCAACTTTTTCAACAATGGCTATCCGGAGCCATGAGTTACCATCTTTATCCCGAAGAAAGCCTTGTAAGTTGAAACTCCTATTCCTTGATGAATCGAGCTAGGAATTGATCCCATAATTTCTCCAGGATGTGAATCCCAATTTTTGTGTTCATCTTTTAAGAAACTTCGAACACCTGCCAAGATTGAACGGTTCACGCGTTCGGTTGCGTTAGACTGAGGTGAGTATATTGCAGTCTTAATGTGTTCTACCCCATACCGCCCCAACAACGTTCGAAATTCTTAAGACACAAACTGTCGTCCGTTGTCTGAATGTACTTTTTGAGGTACGCCAAAGATATTAAACACCTCGTTCTCCAGAAAGTTCTCAACTCCCACTGCGGTAGCTTTGTGCATCGGCTTCAACAGTGGAAACTTAGTGAACTGATCCAGGGATCTGTTTTCCTTTTTAGATCTAGGATATCGCCCTAGTATGTTAATATAAATTTTCTGCCACGGCCGGTCGGATATTTGAATTTCCCCCATTGGCGGCCTCATGAGCTGATTGGATGATTTTACCTCCTTGCAAATTATACACTTACCGACAAACTTTCGATCTTGGCTTGCCTGCGGAGACTCATGGGCAACCGAGATTAGAGTTTGAGTCAGCCCAGATGGAATCCATAGTCTCCATGTAGCGTCCTCTTGCACCGGGTCGCCTGAATAGAATCCCAAACGCTTATAAAGGAAACCTTCAGGAACTTGTAAGTCTGGAAACTTGTCACAATTCTTAGTGCTCGATCTTAAAGTCAAACGCTTGCAATTTAAGGCTCCATCGGGCTAACCTTCTACTCAGATCCCGTTGACCCATGAACAACTTCAGGCTCGCGTGGTCTGTAATGACTCTGAACGGCATGCCCTCGACATATGGTCTAAATTTCGTGATACACACTATCGGCGCAAGACATTCGAGCTCGGTGATTGTGTAATTTCTCTGTACCGAATTCAATTTTTGTGAAACATAAGCTATAGGTTTCTTACATCCTTCCTCATCGTACTGGAGCAGCACACCTCCGACTCCAACTGTTGATGGGTCGCACATCCCTAGAAAACGACGGGTTTGTTTTGGAGATGACGGTATCGGGAACTCCATGATAGCTTTGACTTTCTCTTCAAAGAACCTCCTCCAACGATATACCCAAGATATTTTAATTCTTTGTAACATAACTTTGATTTATCCCGGTTGACCGTCAGACCTGCTGTTCCGTACCGCCGGAAGATCCTAACCTAAAATACATAAAATTATAAAAATTAAAATCAAAATTATATATATATCAAGATCAAACTTACCAAAACGAATTCTATCCATGCACCGGGAAAACCTAGAAAAGTCCAAAGGATATTTACAAAATTAACATAAAAAATTTACCTTTTTTATGATCATCATGGAAAACACAACAAACTTAAAACGTCAAATCCAAAAGTAATAAACATGAAACATTTGTAGGGTTTTGACGTAGAGGTGCTGAGAACTGTCAGATTTTTCTAGAAGATCGAATACATCCGGTAGAGTGCCTATAAAAACAGAGCACACACTCAGCACCATCAGAATTCATCCAGCTGTCGAAGGATTCCGATCTACCAGCTTTGACTGGTCAACCGCTGTTTTTGCAGCCAACCGTCGTTTTTGCGACAAATCTACCAGCTTTGACTGGTCAACCGCTGTTTTCGCAGCCAACCGTCGTTTTTGCGACAAATCTACCAGCTCTGACTGGTCAACCGCTGTTTTTGCAGCCAACCGCCGTTTTTGCGACAAACCTACCAGCTTTGACTGGTCAACCGCTGTTTTTGCAGCCAACCGTCGTTTTCGCGACAAATCTACCAGCTTTGACTGGTCAACCGCTGTTTTTGCAGCCAACCGTCGTTTTCGCGACAAATCTACCAGCTTTGACTGGTCAACCGCTGTTTTTGCAGCCAACCGTCGTTTTCGCGACAAATCTACCAGCTTTGACTGGTCAACCGCTGTTTTTGCAGCCAACCATCGTTTTCGCGACAAATCTTGACTGGTCAACCGCTGTTGTTGCAGCCAACCGTCGTTTTTGCGACCAACATACCAGCCGTGCCTGGTCAACCCATCAGCCGTGTCTGGCACATTATTTCATAATCAACGCAGCATCAAGAATTGCAACAATATTGGATTCCGCATCAGAATTTGAATCATCATTGAATTATCAGCAATTGGAATTTGAATCATCATTGAATTATTATTAATAAGATTTTGAATTATCATTGAATTATTGATTGAATTTATTACTTTGGATTAATGTCAATAGAATTATCATAAAAATTTAATTCTTTACAAATAGTCTAATTTAACAACTTTGACGACTTTGAATTGATTGAATTATATAGACAAAAATTGAAAATATAAAGTTAATATATTTATCAATTAAACTCGCTGGTTTTTTATTTGTTTCTGTTCCGAATACACGTTTACTCGAGCTGTGCGTAAACACCTGCTTTACGTAAAAGGTTGGCAACTTCGTTAAGAAGGTAAATCATTTGTTCAAAGGTCTGTGCCACGATGAGCAGGTCATCAAGGTAGATGAACACCCCCTGCGTAAACGAAACCGGAATAACCTTCTCCATTAAGCGACACAATCTTTGCGCTGAATTTGAAAGGCCAAATGGCATTACCGTGTACTGGTAGAGCGGTCCACCAGGCACAGTGAAAGCCGTGTACTCGCGCGACTGTTTCTCCAGCGATATCTGCCAAAAGGCGCCCTTAAGGTCCACACGACTAATGTAGTGGGTGTCCTCAAGGTGACTTAGCAAGCTTCAATCAGAGAAGGATCCATCAAGGCTTTCTCCGATATGAGGATATGAGGAAGGGGGAATGCGTCCTTCTTAATGACGTCGTTCAGTTTACGCGATTCCAAGAATAACCTGTTTTTGCCAGGTTTGCGGACTAAAACGACAGGAGAGATCCATGCACTCGAGCTTTCTTCGATCACACCAAGAAGAAGCATCCGATCCAATTCCTCATAAATCAGGTTCTGGACCGCTGGAGAAACAGGAAAGTGACGTTGCTTAATAGGGGGGGCGTCGCCCACCTCAATAACATGCTCCTCGAGAGTGGTCTTTCCCAAAGCGCAACTAGCGAAAGATGGAAAGTTGTTTATTGCGGCCTGTAATTTACTCTGTTGTAGTTCCGTCAACTCGTGTCTGTTACTAAAGAGGGAGTTCTTGTCCTCTACTTGTTCCAATTCTCCGAAAATCTCTGGCGCAATTTTAAATTTTCTCCAGAAATCAACTCCCAGATGCAAAACCTCGTGAGCTCCTGAGTCTCACCTTTAAACGTGATCAGTAGCAGGACTTTCCCTGATCCTGTCCATCCGCGGTCCTAACTTTGGAAGCTAATCTCTGGATGGACACTCCAAGTCCTTCCAAGATTTTGACAGCGTTGCTTTCCAAGTAACTAATTGAAGCTCCGCTATCAAGAAGGCCACTAAATGTTTTATCAAAAATTTGGACTTCAGCGTACGGTCGGTTTTCATATCTGGTAGTTATTGTTGTAACAGCAATTTGGTTGTACATTTTTTTTTTCACTCTAAACTTATTCGTAGCAAACTGTCTTTTATAACATACTTTTGGTCTTCGGCTCCAAAAATTCTAGCACGGGCTCTATGATACTCTATCTTCCGTTGGTGTAGTGTTTTGATTTTCCGCGGACTATCAAAATCTTTATTTTTATGATTTAGAGGTAAGTTGGCTTCTTTCTTTAGGATTTGCAGCGCAAGTATGGAACCTGAATACTGTCTGGTCGAGGTGTTGAATGCAATGTTACTACTCCCTTTTACTTCATCCCTGGGTTTGGAGCTTTGGAGCGAACTGCCCCCGGCAATCACCCGCTCCCTACAGAGTTTCCCGCTGAACAATTTGGACATCTGTAAATTGGATCTACTCCTACTTTACCGCATCGATAACAGAAAGTTCTTCTGTTGGACACTGGACAGTCTCTGAATCTGTGCCCTTCTTGGTCGCAGTTCCAGCGAAGCGGTCTTTCACCGTTCCGGATCGCTTTTAATTCGGGTACATCTTCAGCTGATCTTGCGATAAATTCGTTATCCAACTCGTGCACGGTTCTAGGTTGCTGGTTTTGGGACGTTCGGTTTATTTGGACATATATGCGATTCAGGAATATCTCGGCCTTTCGCCCTGCCTCTCGCAATTGCTCCAAGATATAGACCGATTGTGCGCATATCAACTGCCCCAATGTTTCTTTGACATTTCCCTTTACGACATTTATCACTTCCGCAATTGGAAGGGGTGCTCTCATTTTGTCGGTTTCCTTCAAAACGTAATTCAGGTACTCGTCAAAGGTTTCGTTCAGTCCTTGCCGACTATCAATAAGTGCTCGTAATATGTCCAAATCCGAATGTAATCTCTTAAATCTCTGAAGCAAAGCTGCTTTCAGACTTTCCCATGTTCCGTTAGGGGTATTTTTCAAATATCTCCAAAACCAAGCCTGAGCATGTCCCGTTAACAACATATGAAAATTCGCATAGATTTCCGGCCACGTATATCCGTGAGCGGCTTTTAACCTTTCAACTATGAAAATGAAATGTTCTGCTCCTAGGTCAGGCGAAACTCCATCAAATTTTAACCCTCAACGTTCCAATTTACAATTACGTTGATAGGTACCCTGAGATTTGGAAGAGTATCCATTATTTGATGGTCTAGCTGAAGCTTGATTATCTGCTCCATTTCTTTCTATTTGAGATATAGACGGACTTACGCGACGTGTTTCTCCTAAGTCCCACTGTTCGAATTCTCGAATAAGATCGGCTCCGTCAAATCCAGAATAGCCTGGTGTTCGGGAGTCACAGCTGACTGTGCGATCACTGGTCCTTCTATTCCCTGCTATTTCAGATACCGTTGTTTCCTTGTCTTGTCGATATTGTGTGGATGACGATTGACCATTTGGCCGGGCACATTGGTTTTGGACTAGATCTGAAACTCCAACCGCTTCAGATAGCAAATCTTCCAGACCTTCAAGATCTCGATCCTGGAATGACATACCTGAAGTTTGCGTATTTTATTTTTTGTTTGAATTCCTCACGGGATTTATCCATATGCAAACATCTTGTGGTTTGGTTCGCATTGGCTCTACCCCTTTGAAGTTACTGTCTTTAAATGATTTTGCAACCGCCTCCTCTAGATTCTCCGACATTTTGTTCATCTAAGCTGCCTGCATGGTTCCAACAGCTGCTCTTACAATTTCCATTACATCCTCATCTGTTCGTTTTTTAGACGACTTCGGTCTGCTTGGCGTCTTTAGGCCTAAACCTAAGCTATACCGATCGTTCTTATCATTTTGACGCCATGGATCTAAACGCCTTATTGAATTAGGACCTCGGCCACCTCTCAGATTTTTCTCAAGAGTTTCCACGGATGTCATTTGCACTTCCTGCTGTGAGTTTCTGGGTGTATGCAATAAACTACGCCGCGGTCCGAAAATCTGGAAATTCTCGAGCGACTGAAATCTACTAACCGTTTCCGTCTGATTCACAGGAATTGGAGGAGCCTTTGGAGGTTGTCTACAAACCGAACACTCGATCGTCCTCTTCTCCTGTTTATACTACCTTTACGAACTGCTCATCTACCGGACATTTTGATTTAACAACGTTTGACTCTTAGTTCGTATATTACCCTATTTTATTTTTTTTTGCGACACGATTCTTTTAGATATACAATTTTAACAACAGTATCAACTTATTGTGATTATTTAAAAAAAACTTAACTTTTTTTATTTAGCCTATCGCCTTGACGAATAAAATCTTAAAACTAGAAGAATATTAAATACGCGAGCGGCAGAACTATTACTAAAAAAACGAAAACCAGCTCACAAATTATCTTTATTATATAAACTCAATTTATTAATAGGATCTTCACTAAATCTAACAGACTAACTATGAAAAATGTTTACTATCGCTCTTCCTAAAAAATAATAGCAAACTCAATAAATTCTTTGATTCAGAAAAATCAACGGTCTTTTTATCAAACCTAATAATACAAATCTGATTTTCTAACAATTCTCATAACCATGATGGGCTGAATAAAGAATGCTTAAATGGGGGATCAAAACGACTACTATTACTTTCCGAAACGCGTAATTTAAAAAAAATAAAAAGTGACTGAAAATTTCAAGCTAAACATAATTGAAATGGAAATCTTTTTGGTTTGACCAGCAATGGTAAACGAGACTCTTTGTCTACTATCCAGACTGATCAATCAGATTTCCTGTATTTGCAATGTGGATTTCACCAGACCCAATTCGAAGCTTTTCCGCGTGAAGATTGTCTACAAACCGATGGATGCTACTTCTACAACTTTCATCGCAACGCGATCATCTACAACTAAATGTCGGGACGTGGAAGCGTAGAATATCATGTAAAAATGCAGGATTTGTTCAAAAACTTGGTCCACCTGCAACCATCGCGTCAACTTCAACACGATTGGGACAACTGAACTTATTCTTGACCTTCCGCATTTACTCTATGGACTAGAGGCTGCGCCCCGAACCGCTTCTCGGTTCATTCCTTCGGCCTCGCCCCTCACGCTTGAATTGTTGGAATTTGATGTATGGAGATGTTACGTAAAATTATTTAAATATATTTCAGCTCTCGCCTTCCTCTTTACTCGGCCTTCGGCCTCGAGTCAAATGCATATAGTTAACCCAAAAAAGGGAAATTTTTTTAGAGACATTTTTCTTTGTGACCCAACGGTGTATTACAAAATCGTACTGTTTACTTACAATATATTCAATAACGGTAAAAGATGGTTATCCACACGGGGAAAGACAATATTGTGGGAAATGTTATTCTTTTTAATTCATGTCATACATTGAAGCACCAAATCCCTTTAGGATTGCAGAAGATAGCAGGTGAGGGCTATACATAACGATGGTATCTATACTGTTTTTCGCAGTATTATATTGTTTTTCAGACTCCAATACTGCATTACTGCTTTTTCCCCAAAATACTGTATTTAAATACTCAGAAAACTTTAATTCTTTATTGTTTCGGAATTCAAATTTATTAATAGCAATGCAAAACGTCAGTGGCAACACAAAACAGTGGCAACACATGGCAAGTGTAAATACATTCAAACGACGAACAGCGAAGTATTGATGGCAACATGTCATATAGATTCGCTTCTTCTTTCCCCATCGATTACTGTCTTGTCATTATTCATCCTTCTTCAGACCGCGTTACTTTGATTTTGCTTTCCATTGTTAATTTAAAAGAATAAAAATGTCGAAATTAAGAGCAAAGACACAAATTTTCATTGAATAAAATTTATACTGCGAAAAATACTGTTTTTTCAAATCGATTTACTGCTTTTTTAAATTTTTAGGTGAAATATACTGTTTTTTTGTCCGAAAAAAGATACCATCGTTAGCTATACATAAAAAAGAGGGGTAGATATTAGTGAGCAAAAATTTTTCCTGCCGGCTGACCTCTCTCATGGTGAAAACCGGATCCGAAACCCTTAAGCGCATAAAGAGGTTTCAAGAGAGGGAAAGGGGTTGCTATTAAACTGGATCCGACCCCCTTGAGTAAGAGATATCAGAAGAAACGGGGATTGACATCAAAAAGAATCATATCCTTTATTCTGTCAATAACTATACCTGTGTGCAATGTTTGACCAAAATCGTTTTTGCGTGATGCCGGAACAAACATTCAGTCAAACAGACAGAAATACTGACCGACATACAGACAGACGGACAAACATAAATTTTAAGCATAACAAAACCTATAATTGCCAGTCTGGCAATTATTAGAAACTCGTATTCCTATCAAAATTCGAACAGTTGTATCAAAATTCCAGTTTGAAGTCAAACTTTCCAATAAGATTTTTTAAAATTTGTTCCAATAGGATTTTAATGTATAGGAGTTTTATTTAGAATCATATCCTAAATAACTTTTGTTCTTGGACTTTTTAGATAAGATGCACCGTTTTTGAGATATTCGCAAAAAACGTTTTCGTTCGTATGGGGGGTACCCCTAATGGTTCATTTTTGTCCATTAATGAACTTGGCCTCGCATTTTGCGAAAAACGGATCTGCACAAAATTTCAATCCGAGCGCCCGCAATCCGCGCCACAGACGGACATGCCAAAATCAATTTTGTTTATCATTCTAAACACACTGGTGTAGTACATTTTTATGTGTGATGACGGGGTCTTGGCGTTACAAACGGTAAGGCAAAGTTAATATACCCTTTGGTTTCACCATATTTTGAAAATCTAACACCGGATTCATGATCTGCGACCCCAAAAACCCCCGAGTGATACTTTTCAGCCTCCTATTGAGCAGGATTCATGGCGAAAATCACGGTTTAAAAACACCCAAACCCACTTTACACCCCATTTTCAAGTCTCTATCTTCAGGGGTTTGGGCTGTGCGTCAGATTAAACGATTTTATATATAGTGAAGATGGTTTTCACTTTTTCCAATAAAGACGATGCGTAACAGATACTACTTTCTTCTACGGAGTATAATAAAGTATTGTATTCATGAAAAATTTCGACCTCTTAATTTTGCCTAAAAAACATTTCCCGATCACTCCTGAGTCGATTGGAGTCATATTAAAAAAATGTCTTTCTGTCTGTCAGTCTGTCAGTCTGTCAGTCTGTCAGTCTGTCAGTCTGTCAGTCTGTCAGTCTGTCAGTCTGTCAGTCTGTCAGTCTGTCAGTCTGTCAGTCTGTCAGTCTGTCAGTCTGTCAGTCTGTCAGTCTGTCAGTCTGTCAGTCTGTCAGTCTGTCAGTCTGTCAGTCTGTCAGTCTGTCAGTCTGTCAGTCTGTCAGTCTGTCAGTCTGTCAGTCTGTCAGTCTGTCAGTCTGTCAGTCTGTCAGTCTGTCAGTCTGTCAGTCTGTCAGTCTGTCAGTCTGTCAGTCTGTCAGTCTGTCAGTCTGTCAGTCTGTCAGTCTGTCAGTCTGTCAGTCTGTCAGTCTGTCAGTCTGTCAGTCTGTCAGTCTGTCAGTCTGTCAGTCTGTCAGTCTGTCAGTCTGTCAGTCTGTCAGTCTGTCAGTCTGTCAGTCTGTCAGTCTGTCAGTCTGTCAGTCTGTCAGTCTGTCAGTCTGTCAGTCTGTCAGTCTGTCAGTCTGTCAGTCTGTCAGTCTGTCAGTCTGTCAGTCTGTCAGTCTGTCAGTCTGTCAGTCTGTCAGTCTGTCAGTCTGTCAGTCTGTCAGTCTGTCAGTCTGTCAGTCTGTCAGTCTGTCAGTCTGTCAGTCTGTCAGTCTGTCAGTCTGTCAGTCTGTGTACAAGATTTCTCAAAAACTAATGGAGCTAGCGCCATGAAATTTTATAGGCATGTTGGGTCCTGAAATGGGACGATCCTATCAACTTTTGGTGGAAATCCGTTAACCGGAAGTATCCAAAATGGCGGTTTTTCAAAAATCGCAATTTCGTTTTTCTCGATTTACTCCCAAACTACGCGTTTTTTAGTGGCCTTAAGTATGACAAAACTTGGAGAAAATAAAATTTCCCACACTTTTGTCTTTGGCTATAACTCGATATCTCCACCTGTTATCGAGATAAACCGTTATTTCCAAAAAAACAGTTTTTTGCGATTATCTCGAAAACTAACGGGTTTTTGCTGACTGAATGTATGAAGTGAATTAATGAGAATGGCATTCTGCACAATTTTGTCTTTTACCGTTATCCGTTATCTTTTACCGTTATTGAGATATTTTCATTAATATGTAAAAAATCATACTTTTGCGAATAATTTGCAAACTAACGGTTTTTCGACAAATCAGTTAAAAGAATAATTAAAGATGTTAACATTTTCTACATTTTTGCCATTTACCGTAAATTGATATCTTTTACCGTTCTCAAGTTATCTCAAATTTTTTACGTTTTTGATATTTTTGAATAAACCAAGAATTTATTGGGAGGTCGTCTTAGTTTGACAACGCGACAGGGCTCTAGCGTAAATTGCGCAGGGTCGTAGATTTTGTAGAAGAAAGTTTTGTGTTGACCACAACTGATATTTTTTAATTTTACGTTTAAAAAACTCAATTTCAAAAAAATAAATAAATAAATAAAATAAACATAACAAAAGCTATAATTGCCAATCTGGCAATCATTGGAGACCCGTATGGTGATATTCGTATCAAAATTCGTACAGTTATAACACAATTCCACTTTGAAGTCAAACTTTCCAATAAGATTTTTTATAATTTATTCCAATCGGATTTTGATGTATAGGAGTTTTATGTAGAATCGTATCCTAAATAACTTTTGTTCTTGGACTTTTTTGATAAGATGTACCGTTTTTGAGATATTCACAAAAAACGATTTCGTTCGTATGGGGGGTAGCCCCCCTAATTGTCCATTTTCGCCCATTAACGAACTTAGCCTCGCATTTTACGAAAAACGGACCTGTGCCAAATTTCAAGTCTCTAGCTCAATCCGTGCGCCCGCAATCCGCGCCACAGACAGACAGACAGACAGACGGACGGACAGACAGACGGACGGACAGACAGACAGACGGACGGACAGACAGACAGACGGACGGACATGCAGAAATTAAATATTTTTATCATTCTAAACACACTGGTGTAATACATTTTTTTGTGCGATGACGGGATCTTGGCGTTACAAACGGTAAGGCAAAGTTAATATACCCTTTGGTTTCACCATACGGGTATAAAAATATTTTGCCACCGCTCAGAATTGAACCCGTACCTGGCGCGATGTACATAGGTTATACTTATTCAGTAGTAGGAATATAAATTTTAAATATAAATGAAGTAATAAAACATAACAAAAGCTATAATTGCCAATCAGGCAATTATTGAAAACCCGTATGGTGATTTAAGTGAACAGCGAACAGTTGTATCAAAATTCCACTTTGAAGTCAAATTTTCCAATAAGATTTTTATACCCGTATGGTGAAACCAAAGGGTATATTAACTTTGCCTTACCGTTTGTAACGCCAAGATCCCGTCATCACACATAAATATGAATTACACCAGTGTGTTTAGAATGATAAAAATAATTAATTTCTGCATGTCCGTCCGTCTATCTGTCTGTCCGTCTGTCTGTCTGTCTGTCTGTCCGTCTGTCCGTCTGTCTGTCTGTCTGTGGCGCGGATTGCGGGCGCACGGATTGAGCTAGAGACTTGAAATTTTGCGCAGATTCGTTTTTCGTAAAATCCGAGGCTAAGTTCGTTAATGGGCAAAAACGGTCCATTAGGGGGGGTACCCCCCATACGAACGAAAACGGTTTTTGTGAATATCTCGAAAACGGTGCATCTTATCAAAAAAGTCCAAGAACAAAAGTTATTTAGGATATGATTCTGCATAAAACTCCCATACATCAAAATCCGATTGGAATAAATTTTAAAAAATCTTATTGGAAAGTTTGACTTCAAAGTGGAATTTTGGTACAACTGTCCGAATTTTGATACGAATATCACCATACGGGTCTCCAATGATTGCCAGATTGGCAATTATAGCTTTTGTTATGTTTTAAAATTTATTCCAATCGGATTTTCATGTATGGGAGTTTTATGTAGAATCATATCCTAAATAACTTTTGTTCTTGCACTTTTTTGATAAAATTCACCGTTTTTGAGATATTCAGAAAAAAAGTTTTCGTTCATATGGGGGGTACCCCCCCTAATGGTCCATTTTTGCCCATTAACGAACTTAGCCTCGCATTTTACGAAAAACGAATCTGTGCAAAATTTCAAGTCTCTAGCTCAATCCGTGCGCCAGCAATCCGCGCCACAGACAGACGGACGGACGGACGGACGGACCGACGGACGGACGGACGGACGGACCGACGGACGGACGGACGGACGGACCGACGGACGGTCGGACGGACGGACCGACGGACGGTCGGACGTGCTAAATTCAACTTTTTTTTATCATTCTAAACACAATGGTGTAATTCATTTTTTTGTGTGATGATGGGATCTTGGCGTTACAAACGGTAAGGCAAATCTAATATACCCTTTGGTTTCACCATACGGGTATAAAAACAGGTTTTTTCTGGCAACCCTGGCCGCCTGAAGTTGCAGATTAAGGAAATAATATTGGTTTTTTTGAAGTGGATATCTGGAAGATAAGAAGTCTGGAAGATAAGAACATTGTTGTTTGTCTGGAAGCAAAGGAAAACGTTAATCTTATCATCTTTATCAGAATAAATTTGTCCCGAATCGGTTTTGCGCATACGTTTTCAAGGGCTGCGGAGATTATTGTCGCTTTAGCGTTTATCCGCTCCAGCCCGTGCATCATTGGCTACTAAACATCTGGGTGTTCCCGAAATTCTTTACTGCGAAGGGCCCCATCAACATAACCACAAAATCTTCCAGCTGCGCGCGCATGGAGGAGTTGTCTTCAGTCACTCCGCTCAGCAATAAAAGGAGGCGCAATACAAACTCGCCGTTGGAGCAGCAAATTCAGAAAAAAGGCAAATGAAGCAATTTGAAGCAATGGGTGATTTGGTGCAACAGAAACTGTCAAATGTAGCTACTAAGGCGGATATCCTATCAGTAAAGGATGATGTTGACGTGCTGAAATCTGAACAGCAGAGGCTCCATCAACAACTCAGCGAACTAGCGAAACAGAAAATGCAACAGTCAAAAGATGTTGGGATCCTCCAGCGTTTAACCCGTAGGAACAACCTTGTATTTAAGGGGACGTGCAGTGAGGTGGAGCTTAAAGAGCTTAAGTCGCCAGGTTATCTAGCTGCGCATATAACTACTTTTTGCCAGGACAAATTAGGAGTAGGAGACATCAAAGTCCTGCACGCCTTCTCCATAAAGGCGGCCAATTTAATAGTCGCTGAATTCGAAAGTACACTTGAGGTCTCCAGGGTGTTACAAAATGCTAAAACTCTTAAAGGCCAAAACATCTTCATCTTCAGAGACCTATCACCGGCTGAAAGAAGGAAAAAAAGAGCGCTTGTCAACCTCAAAAGGAAATTGGCGGGGAGATGCCCCGCAAATATGATATCGGTCCGAGCTGATAGACGTATCATTGATGGATGCAGATTCGAATGCTCTGACGAAGGTAAACTCCTTTTTGGTGGTGCCGACGGGCTGTCCAGATTAAATGTAATTTTGAATTGCGATTGTAGTACATTATTGATTGAACTGGAAAGAGATTTTAACAACGTCAATCCTGCATGAGGGTGTATTGTCCGTCAGAACTTTGTAAATAATTTAAGTATTCTCTCTTATAATATAGCCGGCTTAGCAAATAAAAGATTGTTTCCGGAATTTTTTGAATTTATAAAAAACTTTCATATTTTTTTATTGCATGAGACTTTTGTTACATCTGAATTTTATGACAATTACGATAATTTATTTAACGGTTTTGAACTTCGATGGATAGGAGCAGTTAAAATTAGCAGATACGGCAGAGCAAGCGGAGGAAGTCTATTTGGATTCAAAAGGAACTTGAAACAAAGTTTTTCGATTCATTTTGAGCAATTTAATGACTCGTTTTTAATTAAGCTTACATGCCAACAACACACTTTTCGTATAATTCCAGTATATTTAAATCCGGGTAGATGGGAGTATGATTTCATGGCTTTCAGTAATAACCTCTTAGAGCTCAGGTCCGATAATTTTCTGATAATGGGGGATTTAAATGTTAGAATAGGTGAGCAGCAAATAATAGACGAAGATGTAGACGTTGGGAACAATTTTTTGAAGGAAAGAGTTTCTAAAGATAAGAAAATCAACTCTAGAGGGAAGAGGTTGGTCGAACTGTGTGTGGGCGGTATAATATTAAATGGCAGGAGTTTGAGTGACGAACAGGGAGAGATAACGTTCTCAGGGGCTATGGGGCAATCGGTGAATGATATCGCGATATCAGGATTTAGCTCAATGCCGCTTGTTAGGGATTTTGAGGTAATAAATAAATCTTTCTCGGATCAATTCCCCATTGTAGTGCACCTAAGCTTGAAATCTTTGAAGGATACTCCCAAGTGTCTTAAGCTGTTGCCGAAACTGTGTTGGCGTTTTGATAAGGTCATATATGAATCGAAGATGGAAGATCTTGCGAGTCACTTCATCAAAGATACCTTTGCCAATGTAAATATTGCTTCCGATAATTTAGCTAATTGGATATATGGCGCTTCCGGCCAAAGTAATAATCGGGGCGAAGTGATAAAGATTTCTTCGAATACGGGTTTTTCAAAATTTATCTCTTGCTGGTTTGATAGTGAGTGTCTTGCGGCCCGTAGCAAGTCCTTTAAAGCCCTCAAGTTAGCACGCAGAACTGACGATCCAAGTCTTTGGGGGGTTTATCGGGAAATGAACAAATTTTACAAAATATTGTGCCACGAAAAGCGAAAAAAGTGGTGCGAGCAAGGGATAAAAGACCTCGATACCGTGAAAAGTTCTAAGGATTGGTGGGCCAGTGTACGTCGGCTTAATGGCCCTTCGTTCACAATTGGACGATTGATTTCGGTACAACATCTTTTAGTTTACTTTCAGGGTCTCCTGAGTCGGGATCTCAACAGCCAACCTATTTTCTCCTATTCGGCTCCGAATATATATGTTTCACAGTTAGATGACGCCTTTAACATGCAAGAGCTCCAAACCACTCTAAGCACTTTGAAGGATGGAAAAGCACCAGGTTCAGACCGGATCCCTTATGAGTTCTATAAATATGCAGGGGAAAGTTATCTAGGTGAATTAGTTTCGCTGTTCAACTCTATTTTGACGAAAGGTGTGGTGCCTACTTCATTCAGACAAGGCATAATATTCCCTCTATATAAAAAAGGCAACCGGGACTTACCAGAAAATTACAGGGGACTTTCGTTTTTAAACTCAATATCTAAAATCTTCACGAGTCTGTTATGTAAGCGTCTGGAAAGTTGGGTTGAAGATTGTGGGCTTCTGAATGAGTATCAGTCTGGATTCCGAAAGAATTATTCCACCGCCCATAATATATTTACTTTGGGAACCCTGGTGCACCTTCGATTACGGAAAAAGAAGCAAAAGGTTTATGCGTTTTTCGTTGACTTTAAGGCAGCCTTCGACAGCATCCCAAGGAATGCGCTTTTGTATAAACTTCTTAACTATGGTGTTTCCACTAAATTCGTCAGAATAGTAGAAAGCTTATACCAGAACACAAGCTCTGCGGTGTGGGATGGAGAGAATCGGCCTTCTTGGTTTAAGACAACCACCGGTGTGAGGCAAGGTTGCACATTAAGTCCCCTGTTGTTTGCCATATTTTTAAATGACCTACACGAGGAACTTAGGGCGGGCTGTGTGTCTGAGCATATTGAAATTAGAATCCTGATGTACGCAGACGACGTTGTATTGCTGGCTGATAACCCTGAAAAACTGCAACGCATGACCAACAGACTGGAATTATACTGCATAAAATGGGGCCTGGAGGTAAACATGGAAAAGTCCAAGGTATTAGTCTTTCGGAACGGTGGAAAGTTGGCTAAATCTGAAAAATGGAAATTTGAAAATCAACCTATCGAAGTTGTTCAAAAATATAGATATCTGGGAATTGATCTGGTCAGCAGCTTTTCATTCCATCCACACCTCGAACACCAATTAGGCAAGGCAAAAAATGCGATTAATTCGGTCTGGGGAACTTTCAACAAGAATATTGCTATTCCTGAAGAAAGCAAGTACAAGTTGTGTGAAGCTTCCAGGGTAGTAATGCATTACGGTGCTCAAGTTTGAGGTTTTTTTAGAATTCGACTCGGTTGAAAAACTCCTTCGATATTTCATAAAAAAGTGTTTTGGTCTACCCTTAAATTCCCCCAACTATATGATGCACATAGAAACTGGGTTACCGAAGGAATTTATCAGAACATTACAGGCGCATTTCAGATATATTATTAAAACACTGTCTTTGCCTGAAAACAGACTAACGAACACTATGGAAAAGTTGGCAATTTCTAAAGAGGTTTTCTGGGTTAAAGGTTGGTCGGAATTGTTGAGCAAAACCGGGATTCAATTAAACTGGGAATCTTTCGACCCTGTACACTGGAAGAATATACTGGGTAGTGTTGTAGTCGTGCTTCAAAAACTTCATTGGGATCAGCATGTGTCGTTGGCCCGTGCATCGCAGTCGCACGATCTATATAATACTTTAGCATATATAGATATTCCAAACTATTTCAATTGCAATTTTAACGCTCGACAGATCAATTTAATATTCAAAGCTAGAGGGGGTCTCCTGCACTTAAATGGAAGTTCATGGGGTCATATAACTTCGAATATTTGTTCTTTATGTAACTTGAGTGAGGTCGAGGACACGAGTCATTTTGTTGCCAGATGTTCAGTTCTTAAAGAATTTAGACAGACATATCTAGGTAAAGGCACTCTGGAAAATGCCGAATTAACGCGGTTCCTTAATGGATCCAATTACATGAACCTCGCTTTATTTCTAGCTAACGCCATAAAATATAGACAGTGTCTTATTAACGAATTCAGCATATAGTCTCATTGATCCAGTTTCTTTTATATTTTATTTTAATAATTTTTTTTTATTTTTCTTTAATATTTGCCAGTCTGACGGACGGTCTATGACCATTGTCTAGATTATATATACTATTGTAATTATTGTTGGATTAATAAAAATTATTATTAAAATTATTATTATTATTAAAACAGGCAGTCATTGGGGACTGCCAACAGAAGTGAAAACAATAATATATGTAAGGTAATTTTGTCGTGTATTTATACCTATATATTTTTCAACCTGAAATTTCGAAAATATATGCTAATAAACAGTAAATTTTAAATAAAAGTCAATAATCATATTAAGGTTCGAATTCCTGAGCAGCACATGATTTTCTTATACAAAAAAAAGCTAGAGATATTTAATTTTTTCTGTATAAGAATGCCGTGTGCTGTTCAGAATTTTTTGTGTAATTTTATTTTGCTGTATATTCAAAAAAAAAAATCGATTTTTTGTTGTATAAGTCAACTGGTGTTCAGAAATTTTCTGTCTCATTTTATTTTGCTGTATATTTTCCAAAAAAAATCGATCTTTTGTTGTATAACAAATTCACGTGCTGTTCAGAAATTTCCTCGCTAATTTTATTTTGCTCGGTACTGTCTTCCAAAAAAAAATCATTTTTTTCTGTATAAAAAAATCAAATGAAAGTGAATCAGCATTCTTAAGCTGTTAAATTAGCATGTCGGTGACGCGAACTCATGAGATTTTACCAATCCAAAAATCGCCCAACGCGCCTAAAGAAGTATAATATAAATAAAATAATTAATTTAAGGTAAAAAAAAAATTTAAAAAAAAACATTTTGTCACCACTCGGTATCGAACCCGCACATCTGGCGCATTGTAGTCTAACACTTATTCAGGAGTAAAAATGTAACTTAAAGATAAATTAAGTACCTAAAAAAATATTTAAAAAAGTAAATAAATCAACAAAAAAGAATTTGAAAAGAAAAAAAAAAAAGAATTTTGTCACCGATAAGAATTGAACCCGGTGCCTGGCGCATGGTAGTCCAACTTCTAACT
The DNA here is from genome assembly GCA_964034945.1 of Chrysopilus asiliformis. NCBI lineage: Eukaryota > Metazoa > Arthropoda > Insecta > Diptera > Rhagionidae > Chrysopilus > Chrysopilus asiliformis. The sequence continues at coordinate 72,781,350 of OZ035960.1, read as the reverse complement.
CACTGCGCTGATCAGACAGTACGGAATGTCGTGTTAAGATTGAAGACTTAGTTAGCGGCATATTGATAATTTTGAAAGGCAAATCACTAATAAAGTACCTATTATTAAAAAGTAAAAAAAAAATAAAACGGACATATCTACAGCTATAGAGCTTTCATTTATAAAAAGAATCATCAAAATGGGTTCAATAGGAACTGCAGGAGCTCTGTCGAAAGAAATCCATACAAAATCGCTTTGCCTTTTAAACATATAGATAATTAACTATTTTTAAATAACGGAGAAATGTTTAATGATTTACTGACTGAACTGAAATGCTGAAAATCCACAACTGAAAAAGGTGTACGCTTTCGCGTTGGGCTCCTTGTTGTTATCTGTGCAGACCCTTTTTAAAGGTCATAGATATTCATTGTTTCACTAAGAAGATATTTGACCGCCAAGCTAGACAAACAACAAAATTTTTGGGACATATTTAACCTCGGATATTGAGGTGGTCCTGGGCCTGACAGCCTATTCCTAGGCTACGGCATCCTTGCTTTTAGCTCGCTGGTGGGGGGTCCTTGCTTCAGAATATAACTTTGGAATAACACTATCTCATGCCGTGGTTTGACTCATAAAAATTACATATTGCACCGAAGAAGAAAATAAAAACGAATAAAAACCGATGCCAAAGAAAATATTAAATTTTGTTAGGTTTTGTCACCCCCGTCTCCACACATCTTCATCCACCCCCCTCACTTTGACGCAAATTAGCACATAATGAAAATTTCAATTCGATACCTGAATTCCTTCTGGCCTACCATATTTGAAAGCGAAACTCTACTGCAAACTTTTCACCATGAAAGAAAACTCAGTAAATAATTTTACGTGAATATAAAATTTCTGATTTCAGATTTATTTGAAAACTAAAATGAATGATCACCGCTAGTTAAATTTCAAGAAAAAAACTTGTATTTCAGGCTTATGCTTTCACAAACTATATTTCTCAATTTTACATCGTCAAGACTATTTATTGTATCGAATTCTCTAATACCGAATCGAATTCCTCTCAATAAAAAAATTTGGCCAAGATTTTGTGATCATTGAAAGAAAATGACAATTAACAACTGTGAATAAGCACACAAAATATTATCAAATCAAACAGCAAAGTAACTCTCAATTACACTTCTAAAAATTATTCATCACAATCGATAAATATTTAATGCAACAATCACTTATTTAGGTGTTTCAAAACAAAAAAATATATAATTTTCAATGGTGAGTCCTTAAATAATCACAATATTTGAGTGATTTGACCGCAACTAATTAAATATTAATTCACTTACTTCGGTTCCGGTTATGAGTACTTTCCTTTTTTAAGCATTTTACTTTGTTATTGGCGTCGATCCTTTTTTTTTGTAGCGCACCAATTTCTCCCCATTTGAATTTTAAATTGAGTTTTAGTTTCGCCAGTTAATTTCACATCAAAATTTGTTTTACCTGAATTTATCGATAATTCTACTTTCTGCCGCAATTAGCCTTATAGTATTCGGTAAATTCCTAAATTTTTACTTTTGCTAAAACCACTTTTTTTAAGTTTCGCGGATCAAAATTAATTTCTCACAATTTTGATTTTTACTTGCTTGTCTAAATTTTAGTACGTTTACAAAATTTAAGGTTTATCACTTAATTAGATTTCAAATTTTTAATTCTATGAAAAATTTTCAAAAAATTCATTTAAAGCCATCTCAGGAAGAATTGGCGCGATGGAGATCAGCAAATGGCTAACTATAAACTGGGTTGTGGATTTTTGCATTGACAATGCAAATGGTTTTCGACTGTGATTCAAATGAAATGAACATTTGTTTTGTTTTAGCTTTGCCTTTATCAGTCGTGAAAGTTTTTTTTTTTTTTTTTTTTTTTCTGTTAAACCTGAATTAGGTCCAGTGCATTGTCAATGCAAAAATCCACAATAAAGTTCTCGAGCCGGAGATTTCTAAAAATAATTCGCACAAGCCGAATTAAATCAGATGGTGAATATATAAACTTCTTGTAAGTTCCTATGATCCATCCAATAAACAATTTCTGTAATAGAGAGCAGGAGGAGTTGACACTACTCTGTCTGACGAGGGCTTCGTCACTCCCCTGAGCCCGAAACAAACATGAACCTTCACGGTGATAACACAGTGCCACAGTTGCACTGGACCTAATTCAGGTTTAACAGAAAAAAAAAAAAAAAAAAAAAAAAAACTTTCACGACTGATAAAGGCAAAGCTAAAACAAAACAAATATAAACTGGGTGCTGTCGATTCCCTATTGTTCAGAGTCAAAGTCTTTTATTCTTAATTTTCCTTGGCCAAAATAGAACTTTGCGGGAATTTATAACTTTGTAGCGGATCTGCTTTTATTAGTTTTTAAAAATGTAGGGGAATACCGTATGCTGTGTGCCACACAACAACTTGCAATAACACTACTCCCACACCTGTGTGGCGAAATTGCGGTTGTCAGGCTAGGCAAATTCGCGACGAATCGCCGGTACCAGCTCGGGTCAGGTAGAACTGACTTTTTTCGATATTCAAGATAAGTTTGTCCGGGCGAAGGTGAATAGCGTTCTCGATTAGAACTTTTAAATGGGTTTCAAGTCTTCTGACACCACCAACAGATCATCCAGATAGACGAATACCTCATTTCATAAAGAAGGGGTATTACTCGATCCATTAAGAATTTGCGGAGCATTACATAAACAGTATTGCATCACCTTATACTGGTATAACGGACGCCTAATCCTTCTTTTGATGGCGACGGGAAAAGATTTACGACTGTGTTCAATCTTTCTTTTTGTGCGTGTGATAGCGGATATAAATTGTTGTCTTCAGTGATACCCTCTACTTTCTAGATTTTGGATGCTATGCTTGGTGTAATAATACCAAAAGTTCATTTCAAGATATAGATTTTGTCTCACAAGCCGTTCTGGTACAAGGAGAATCTTTATTGGTTTCGTTTGATTACGAAAGGTAATATCTACATACAGGAAACCACAAACTGGGAGCTGAGTTCCGTCTGCCGTTTCAACAGACACGACTTTCTTGAAGCTGCCTTTTTCCTTAATGAGTTTTTGGCCTAATATATTCGCATCGCAAGTCATTGAGGATCCACTATCTAGCATGCCTAATATGAACTGGGAACTTAGAAGAACTTCAGCGTACGGCCGAATGCCATCATTCTCTTTGGATACGATGACAGATATTTCTCGTTTTATCGCTTTAAATCCTTGGATGTAATTACGCCATATCAAGGTTGATCTTTTTGGAATTTTTCTGGAGGCCGAGCTGAAGCTAAAGGAACTTGTTGTAGTCGTGTGTTTTTGATTTCAAGATGAGCTGAGAATTTATTTATTTATTTATTTCAACAGGTGCGGAGCACCATCTGAACTAATTACAAAAAATGCTACAATTTATGTATGGCTGCAATTAAAATTCTGACATAATTACTTATTAATTCATGAATTATTATATAACAATCTCTTGATACCGCTTATACTTTTATAAAAATCGATAATATTATAAAATTAAAAAATTTAGACATGGCTTATAGACAAATTTTAGACATGGCTGAAACTGGTTCAGAACGTTCGTAATTTGTTCTATGAAAGTCTATATAAAAGAGAGTATTTCTATGTCTAGTTCTTGAATAAGATATAATATTTAACTTGCTCAATAGCATCGGAGAGTCAATCTCTCCTGACAACAATTTAAAGAGAAACAAAACAGCGAATACTTCACGCCTCATTCGTAGCTGTGGCAAGTTTAACCGTTTTAACCTTTTATCATAAGGTGGCAGTAATTGGCTATCGTTCCACGGCAGGTGCCGTAGAGCAAACCTTAAGAAACGTTTCTGAATGGATTCTAATCTTTTATTGTGAACTTCATAAGCAGGTAACCACACAACACTAGCGTATTCCAATACTGGACGCACAAATGAACAATACAAAGATTTTAACACAAAAGGATCTGCAACTCTTTTGACCAACGCTTCACAAAGCCAAGCAATGCATTAGCACGATTTATAACGCTGTTAATGTGCAAATGAAAATCTAGATTGGTATCAAGAAGAATTCCAAGATCATTAACATAATTGGATCTACACAGTAGAGAATCGTTTAGAAAATAGTCGTAATTATCAATATTATTTTTTTGCGACTAAAAGAGATGGCTACACACTTAGCAATGTTCAACTTTAAATCGTTATTAGTGCACCAAACAAAGATCTTGTTCAGTTTTTTTTGAAGGACTAAATTATCTTGAGGACCACCGATAGAGGAGTAAAACTTTAGGTCATCAGCATAACCTAGCACGTGAATGTTCTGAATAATAGAAAAAATGTCATTTACAAAAAGAATGAACAACAGTGGACCTAAGTGGCTGCCTTGAGGAACACCTGAGAGAGCATAAGCTATCTCAGAAAAGACATTAGAGTATTTCACCCTGAAAGATCTCTGACTAAGATAAGACGCTATCCAACTGCACAAGTCATTTGAAAAGCCTAATCTTTCTAATTTAAATAATAGTACCTCATGAGAAAGTTTGTCAAAAGCCTTGCTGAAATCTGTATAAATACAGTCAACCTGTGAGCCAGATTCCATTGAATTAATGCAAAAATTAGTAAATTCAACAAGGTTTGTGGTAGTTGACCTACCCTTTACGAAGCCATGCTGTTTGTCAGATAATATGGACTTACATTGGAATGGCGCGAATTTTGCGACGATAGATTCAAATACTTTTGGAATGGGTGCTAGTTTTGCAATCGGTCGGTAGTTCTCAACTCGAGTTTTGTTGCCTTTTTTGTGAACCGGAGACACGAAATAAAATTTCCACAATGACGGAAAAACACTGGACGTTAGTGACAAATTGAATAAATAAGTTAGTGGTTCGACAAGGGATGAACAACACTTGACAAGAAAGCCAGGAGGAATACCATCAGGACTGGCAGAAAAGTCTTTATCTAATCCACATAAACAATCTGAGATATCTAAAGTACTGATCTTAAAACTACCAATGTGAGTACTCGAAGCACCAGTCAAGTAATTAAAATAGCTATAATCTATATTAAAGGTATTAGTAGCAAAAACACTACTGAAAAAATCTTTAAACATATTAGATATCAAAGATGGGTTATCACTAGATGAACCGTTATAAGTTACACAAGAAACATTTAGGTTACTCTTACGCTTGCTGTTTATGAAGTTCCAAAATTCGTCAGGTTTATTTTTTATATCAGTCTTCATTTTGTCAAGATACTGAGAATATAAAATTTTAGAATAAATATTGTATAATTTACGGAGGTTTGAGTACGCTTCATAGTCACTGTCAAGATTAGAACTCTTAAATATATGCCATGCCAAATTGCGACGATTACGCAACTCACGAATGTGTTCATCGTACCAGCAAGGAGCAGAGTATCCATGCTTGCTCCTAACTTTAACTAGTGGAACATGCAGAGAAATTGCTTCGAATAAAATATTGTAAAATTTATCTACCGATGAGTTCACGTCAGGATCATTATAAACCAACTCAGCCCAATTAACGTTTAGCAGATATTTATTTAATTTACAAAAGTCAGCCATTTTAAAATTATAAGTAAAGTCTGTATTATCCAAGTCATGCGACGTGAAGAAAACGGAATTTAGCTCAATTAGTAATGCGGGATGATCGGATACTTCCATTAACAGGACGGCATCTGGTTTTTCAATACTTGTGAACGAGGGACAAGTTGTAAAGGCCAGATCAAGAGTTCTTTGGCGGTAATTAGAGATTGAGTTGATCTGCATTAACCCATCCGCTGACAGACTATCTACTACTGTTACCTCCGCTCCACTTTTGGGGCAACACGTAAAAAATTCCTCGTCATCTGATGGCGTCCATCTAAGATTGGGAAGGTTGAAATCACCTAGTATTAGGATTTCATCAACTGATGAGCAAACATCGAGCACTGGTTTAATCGCCATCAGAAACTTTTCATATGTGGCCAAGGGACTGCTAGGAACTATGTATGTGACTATGATGTAGATTTTTTTTGATCCGAGAGATATACATGTGCATAGGATTTCAAGATCATCCGATGGCAAGCTGAATTCAACACTTTTAAATTTAGAACGAACAGCTATTAACACTCCACCGCCAACAACAGCATTTAATACATCCTTATGGCGATCACGGCGGTAAATCAGAAAATTATGATCGAAAAGCTCAGCGTCATTTATACCTGCATGTAGCCAGGTTTCAGTTAAACAAAAAACATCAAAAGAACAATCAAGAATGCTTAGCCGAAGATCATTTGTTTTTGTTCGTAGTCCATTTACATTCTGATAATAAATTCTTAGTGCTTTCTCCTCATATTTGGTTTTCGACGGGTTAGCCGAAAATTTGAATTTCGTCTAGGTTGAAATTCCTTAATTAAGGTGTCATTAGGCCAAACCGCAGGATTAAGTAGGGTAAGAAAACATTTCTCAGGCACTACCAACTTAAAGGAAGAACACCGCAAAGTGCCAGACATTCTACGACGAGATGACAAATCAAAACATTTGACGTCACAACAGTCATCACCAGAGATCAGTTGTTTCGATAAGATCCACTGACAAACATCAGTTGCATTTGTATTAACTGCTAGATTCGAAATAAAAATGCTTTTCAGTCTTTTCGATTCACTAACATTTAGAACTGGAGCACACTCAACAGCTGATACCGACGATAATGTTATTGGTTTGTTGGTATTACTCTGGTCATGGCTTATAGCTTTGACGTCACAGGACGACAATAACATTTCAATTAGCGGGTTTTCTACCGTTGTCGGAGTTGTACTGCACAAATTGGTCAAGTCACAACTGAAAGGTCGATGAACTATGTCAAGTGGAGAAATGACCTTATTTACCGCCAATTGACTATGAAACGAGTTAATTCGATTCTCCAAATAGGATAGTTGATTTTTCATTTCGGTCATAATTGCATCCCTGACGTTATCGATTTCAGCACATACCACTGAGCGGACTTCCTCCACCAAGGTCACCAAGGTTTCCTCCAAAGTAATCAATTTACAGCTCAATGCATCTAATGTGGATTTCGACAATCCTGGTGTCGAGGGATTATCAACAGAATTTGATAAACTGGTGCGCGTTTTGTTTAAATTTTTTACGATGGATTTCACCGAGCCACGAGTATCGGGAGCCATACTCAAGTTTATAGCGAGAGGCTTTTTAATATTGATAATTAAGACGATTACACGAAAAGTCTAAACACTTTTCCAAATAAAACTTTTACAAATATGAATTATTATAAAAAATGACTACCCAAATAAATAATTTTACAACAAAATAAAATTAAAATAAGACTCAAACTTGTTTATTTTAGTAATTGACAGAGCGCAGCGACGATACGTCCGATACGTCCGACGAACAGAGTAGAATTAAGAAAGTATCATTTAAGAAAGTATCATTAGAAATTTGAATGACCCCGCCCTTGAATAGGCCAAATTTGATAGAATAGGCCAAAATTACCCTCAGGCTAGCACAATTTTTGATCTTAGTGCGGCACACGGCCTGTAGAGAAAATCTTTACTCCCTCTTTCTGGTATGAAACTTCGGACAAGATGGAACTCAATTTGAGTAAAAACGAAAAGCACAAAATGTGTTAGTTTTCAAGGACGTGAAATCACCGTATAATAAAAAACAAAAAAATTAAGCGAATTGAGCGGTAAATAATTCAAATATGGTAAAATCAGCTTTCATACCACCAAAATGTAATGTCGTTGAACGTTGATTCTTAAACTTTACTGCACACAAAGAAGGCTGGGAACGAGGTTTTGAAGCAAAGCTACCATGCTGCAGTAAAGAGCGATACAAATTTTTTATCACGCAGTGCCAGAATGTTAAATTCGTAAGTGCTCGTGAATTACCAAAAGGATAAAGTTATCTAAATCTATAAAATCTTAGTGTCTGTCCGAGCCACGGCGACCACGTGCATAACCTAGGAGAAGATAGTAGTAACCACAAGGTGTCGGAATTTCTGAAAAGAGCCGCACCAGCCTAGACCAATTAATCTAAAAATCTTCAATTCAAGTCTGACGGAAGTAAGACCTAAAAGAGCTATTCCGGAGGAGAGTAAGACGCTAGGATGCGAATAAGACAACATAATCCGCACATCATTGAGACCAGTTGTTACTAACAATTTTGGCTGTCCAGGGAATTCTGTGGATAGTTTTAAATTTTTATATTTTTGACGTGGATACGTCTTGGATTTTGGTTATGGGGGTACAAATTAGAAAATTGGCTTGCTGCCATGATAACAAATTTGCAATCGATGATACTCGATAGTTTGTGGTGACATCCGAACAGAAACTGTGTTATAAGATGAGGCCTACATTAAAGCATTGTTTAGGGTATTTTGCAGGGGCGTGGCGTGAGTTTTAAAGCTAGGGATGCAAATTTTAATTTTTTGGAATTTAATTGCTGTTGTGCAAAAATACATCTCTCGTTAGCTACTTAAATGAATGACAATAAAATAATAAAAAGTTCAAAACACTAAAATAACTTGTACTTTATGATTATGAAAATGATTATGAAAAATGCATCCGATCTTTGATCCCCAGACTACGAAATTATAATGTGTTTGTTTTTAATTCGAGACACTTATATATCCGAATCGAGAGAAAACGTAAATTGATGATCTTTTTGTATAAAAAATACAGTTATAAAATAAAATATTTACGATTGTCCGCATAAACCCGGATACACCAAGATCGTTCTTAACTCAGAATTGCTAATTAAACAGCTTTATGTAAATTATTTAAATCGCTGTAACTTACAGATTGCCAAACGTTGTAATCCTTCGAAAAAAGTAAACAAGGCCAACAAAATAACTTTTGCTTATTTGCACAACCGCAAAGCCAATTAAAATCTTAGTAAACTTTGACCGAAAATCGTCTCGTACAACTTTTATTTACTGTTGTTATATCTAACTTTGGTTTTGGTCTCCCGCGATCAAGAATATTTTGTTTTTCAGAAAAAGAGCGCGAACTAAATGATTGTTTTAATAAGCGATCGATTACACAACAATCTGACATTTTTACCAAACTATTGGAATCACAAAAATCACACAAAAAAAGACACGCTAATAAATAAACAATTTAACTAATAAATAAACAACTACGCATGCAGAAACGGTACTACCAATTTGCCTTATTGCATTTTTTTTTTACTTATTTTCACTCGGAAGCAACGATTTGAATTGCTTATTTCACCTATTCCTGTTGCATATGACATTACGAGGCAAAAGAGAAATGCTCGCCCGAAAGAAATTTTTATTTTTGGAATGGTTTTTTTAAACGCGAAAACCGCGTATTTTTTCTTGAAAAAGGTATGAATATTAGATATAGAATTACTCAAAACAAAATCATCTAAATGTCCTCCAAAAAAACTTTTTAAATACGGGTCTTAGTTTTTTAGTTATTTAAATAAAAGCGCAAATTATTTGACTTCTGCTAAGGTGGAAGCAATTTTTATTTTGCATCCACATTCTCTCTTTTCTGCAGTCGTTAACATAGGTTTTCATCTCTTAAAATTTAGTTTTATCTCTCTTCGTACACAACTCATAGATGCAACAATAATTTCTGCTTCCACACAGTTTCAAAGGCAAGTTAAGAAATTCTCTCTTTTTTTAAAGGCATTCGCGGTTGAATATATCACGACTGTATGATAAAATGTATTTTGTGCCGTACTGAAGCTACAAACGGCACAAAACAGTAACTCTAAGTTGTATTGAAGCTACAAAGGGCACAAAACAGTAACTCTAACAATAAACTCAAACTTAATTATGATCGAATTTTGAAAAAAAAAAGTTTCAGCTTAAAAACTCGGTTACCAATATTTTTATGAGATTTGTAAGGGATGCAATGCATCCCTTGCATCCAATGACGCCACGCCCCTGGTATTTTGTTATGTTAAACTATGTTCAATTATTTTTTTAACCGACTTCCAAAAAAAAGGAGGAGGTCATCAATTCGTTTTGGTCCAACTTTATTTATTTATTTATTTTATATCTGTATGTTCACGCAGTACTTGGGTGCCGTTGCATGGATTTTGTTGAAACGTTGGTGGATGACAGAGTTCACTCCCTAGTTGGTCCCATTTTAATTTCCCCTCTCTCCGACGTTTCCCGACCTTCCCCTCCCCTGTCAACTCCCAATCGGATGGTCCGATCGATCTGAAAATTTGTATGCGTACATTTTGGGGGACGGCTAGTGTTTTCCCCTTATCTATTTTCCCCTACCCCTTTCGCTTCTTAACCCCTTCCCTGTCAACTCCCAATCGGAGGGTCCGATCGGTCTGAAAATTTGTATGCGTACCTTTTTGGGGGACGGCTAGTGTTTTCCCCTTATCTATTTTCCCCTACCCCTTTCGCTTCTTAACCCCTCCCCTATCAACTCCCAATCGGATGGTCCGATCGATCTGAAAATTTGTATGCGTACATTTTGGGGGACGGCTGGTGTTTTCCCTTTATCTATTTTCCCCTACCCCTTTCGCTTCTTAACCCCTCCCCTATCAACTCCCAATCGGATGGTCCGATCGGTCTGAAAATTTGTATGCGTACCTTTTTGGGGGACGGCTAGTGTTTTTCCCTTATCTATTTTCCCCTACCCCTTTCGCTTCTTAACCTCTCCCCTATCAACTCCCAATCGGATGGTCCGATCGGTCTGAAAATTTATATGCGTATATTTTGGGGGGCAGCGAATCCTTCAACCCTCAAATTTTCCAGATAAAAAACAAACACATATGGGGGTTTTTAGGGTCGCCTAATCCAATTCTAATGTTTAGAAGTCTGTAAGGTTAACGAAAGGTTTCTGTCGATCTAAAAAATGTTGGTGACGACCCCCAAAATGTTTGCTGTCGACCTCTAAAATTTAGTTTACAACTTACTGTTGCCATCCCTAAAAATTCGCTGTTTGGAACGATTAAAGTTTTGCTCTACCCATTTCCTAACATTAAATAGGTATATCCTATAATATAATACTAGGACTGTCGTCCTTCTGTCTGTCAGTCTGTCTGTCTGCACAATGGATCTCGAAAACAGGCCTAACGATTTTCATGAAACTTGGGTGTTAGGGATTTTCGGGGACAAAAATACGATCTAGATAGGTATCCCCTCTGAGAAAATTCCCCTTCGACACTCCTCGCCTGGTATCTTCGAATTCGGTGGTCCGATCTTAATGAAGCTTTACAGTATTACTAAGAAGGCTAAGGGGTTTGATTTTCCACTACAAAACCTGACTTTTCCCTCCCCTCGATACCCCTCGCCTGGTATCTTCGAATTGGCTGGTCCGATCTTAATGAAACTTTCCAGTGTCACTAAGGGGGTTGAAGGCTATCGATTCGTAACGCCGTTTTCGCACGTGGGGCGCAGCTCTACCCATTTCCTAACATTAAATATATCTATATAATATGTATAATACCAAAAGTCACTAAAAATTATAAAATAAAAAACTTTTTAAAAAAAAAGTAAAAAAAACCGACTTAAAAATGCACTAAAAAGGAAAAAATAATTTTTTTTTTGGAAGTTGGTGCCAAAATAGAAACAAACAATTTGCTCTCTTTTATTGTACAATCTAAAAGTGCACTAAAAAGGAAAAAATAATTTTTTTGGAAGTTGGGGCCAAAATAGAAACTTAAAGAGGACTTCTATTCATATTTCTTGAGTGTTACAAATAATTTTATTGTAACAAGAATTTTTAAGACAATCAAAAGCTTTTTACAGTTGTCGAGTACTTTTATGTACAATCGCGGTTAAAATATCACAATGACTATAATTTTTACATCCCGCGTTTCGTTTAATGCATTGCAAATATTCGATGTGATAAAAATAATTTTTTTATAGTGACAAGAATCGATATTCAAAATTTGGGGAATATAAAACCCATTCAATATGTATTTTAATACAATTTTCACTCACCTCTACGAGCACCTATTTATCTAAATTGTTGTATGTGGTTATTTCAAATTCGGAAAGCTTTAAAACTTAAAATTTTTCCTTTCACTACTTAACGGTTCTTTAAAATAATGTTTTTTTAAATAAGTACCACCTTGACTGAAATGAAAACTAAACCGACTGAAATGAAAACTAAACCAATATATCTGTACCCCAGAGGTAAACTGTCATAACTGCCAAAACCGCGATTTTGGGGTTATTGTTTTAATTACATTGTGGGGACGTATATATTATATCAACTAATATTTTGTTTAAACAATGTCCTAAAATAAAATAAACTACAAAAGTTTCAAATAATTACCAAAAATCATACACAATAAAAAGTTTGCAATTCCGAACTAAAAATGGCTCTCCTGTAAAATTTGCAAAATGTCAGTTACGACAGTTTACCTCTGGGGTACAGATATGTCTTTTGTCAATTAGCTTGCGAAATTCTATTTTGTTTTAATTGCAATTATTTCAGATCAAAACTTTTACAGCTATCACCAATTCTATTACTGCTATCCAAATGAAAATATTTTATCTTTCGTGACGACATCTGACAAAAGAATATTTTTTTAATTTTAACGGAGCTTACCCAAAAACAAAAGAATATTTGTTAATGAACAATACCGCTGAAATTTTTATACCCGTATGGTATGGAATACCAAAGAGTATACTAACTTTGCCTTACCGTTTGTAACGCCAAGATCCCGTCATCACACACAAAAATGAATTACACCAGTGTGTTAGGAATGACAAAAGATTTTGATTTCCGCATGTCCGTCCGTCCGTCTGTCCGTCCGTCCGTCCGTCCGTCTGTCCGTCCGTCTGTCTGTCTGTGAAAACGATTGCGGACGCACGGATTGAGCTAGAGCCTTGAAATTTTGCGCAGATCCGTTTTTCGTAAAATGTGAGGCTAAGTTCGTTAATGAGCAAAAACGGTCCATTAGGGGGGTGGGGGGGGGGGGGGGGGGGTACCCCCCATACGAACGGAAAGGTTTTTTGCGAATACCTCAAAAACGGTACATCTTATCAAAAATGTGCAAAAACAAAAGTTATTTAGGATATCATTCTACATAAAACTCCCATACATCAAAATCCGATTGGAATAAATTTTAAAAAATCTCATTGGAAACTTTGACTTCAAACTGGAATTTTGATACAACTGTTCACTTAAATCACCATACGGGTTTTCAATAATTGCCAGATTGGCAATTATAGCTTTTGTTATGTTTATATTATGTAAGTAGGCTGTAAAAAAATAATGGTTTGAACCTCATCTCTGTGACTTATTAGAAAACAAAAACTTTTGGTACAATTCAATAAATAATAATTTTATTTATTACAAGAGAGCAAATTGTTTGTTTCTATTTTGGCACCAACTTCCAAAAAAATTATTTTTTCCTTTTTAGTGCATTTTTAAGTCGGTTTTTTTTACTTTTTTTAAAAAGTTTTTTAAAGATCAAAATCAAAATTTTTACTGCCGCTGCTATGCTGTGTTTGCTGCTTGTAGTACAGATTTCACATTTATACTCTTTTTATGCTCCTCCTTTGTGTGTATTGAATCTCATGTATTGAATGTCATGTTATTTCGTTCTTTTCGCTCTTAAAAGTTTCGCTTTTAACGGCAAAAGCGTTTGCTGTGGTTTCCGACTCTCGTTCTAGGGAACGAAAATGATTTCTATTTAAGTTTTCACTTCTTGTTCAAGGCGGTTTGTGGGCCTCGCATAAAAATGAATGAAAGCCTCGAGCGATGGCTGCTGGTTATGATGCACACACATAAATAAGTATATATTTCATTAGTAAGAGAGCGATATTTCGCTCCCAGCATTAAAGTTCTGTTCAGGGTTGTGACTTTTGATTTTCGAAATCGTAGTAAATCGGCCGAAAAATAGTAGTAGAATCGATGAAATAGTAGTAAATTTATGTAAAACTTTCGTCATATAACTAATTTGAACGAAAGACTAGACATGGGAGCGTTTTAAACACTGTATGTATGATATTTATTTCATACTTCTCTTATCATAAACCAATTATAAATAAAATTATTATACCCGTATGGTGAAACCGAATATCTCAAAAACGGTGCATCTTATCAAAAAAGTGCTAACAAAAGTTATTTAGGATATGATTCTACATAAAACTCCCATACATCAAGATCCGATTGGAAAAAATTCTAAAAAAATCTAATTAGAAAGTTTGATTTCAAACTGGAATTTTGATACAACTGTTCGCCGTTCACTTAAATCACCATACGGATTTTCAATAATTGCCAGATTGGCAATTATAGCTTTTGTTATGTTTTAAATAAAAATTTGTTTCCTTAATTTCCTTTTCACTAAAATTTCTTACTTAAATATCTATTGGCGATCGTTGTAGGCAGATCCACGTCTTCTGGTCGTCTCTACGAGACAGACACCTGCTTTTTAGTTTAGTGATAGAGTTATAGGGAAGGTTTGAGTTCAGTTTAACAAAAATCACGTGCAAAGAATATCCTTACGATTTCATAATTTAATCCATCAGTTCGCGGAAAAGAGAAATGATCCTGAGATTCTTCTAGCTACCAGATGTGCACAGCGGCGCTGGACGAAGGAAACAAAGGTATTCACTATAAATTACAATTTATCAATAATCTATATACACCAAAACCTCGATTTGCGTCGTTAATTGGGACCTGAGGAAGACGACGCATATCGAAATATAACCGACGCAACTTTGAAACCACGAACATTTTTGAGCGACGAAACTTCGGAACGATGCAAATCGGAACGACTCAAATCGAGGTTTTGGTGTATATAAAAGCGTTTAACCTGACTGAGTGACTGAGTAACTGAGTGACTGAGTGACTGACTCATCAACGCAAGCCCAAACCCCTGAAGCTAGAGACTTGAAACTTTCACAATATGTCCCAACCATCGCGAAGGCGCTCACTAAGGTGGGGTTTTCCGAAAATTTACCCCTTAGGTGGCGAACGGGGGGTAAAGGGGGTTTGGGTGTTTTGAAACCGTGATTTTCGCCATTAATCCTGCTCAATAGGAGGCTGAAAAGTTCCACTCGGGGGTTTTCGGGGTCGCTGATCACGAATCCGGTGTTAGATTTTCAAAACTAAAAACGGAAGGTCCTGTAAGGATAACGCAAATATCCTTTTCCCATTAGTGGTTTTCGGGATCGCTGATCACGAATCTGTACACCGATTCTAAGCATAATCGAAACTTATCGCCAGTGGAATATCGAAAAGAGGGAATTTTTTTAAAGTTAGGAAATTTTCTTGAAGATCCGCAGCGATGAAGAATTTTTTACCTACCCGATGTGAATTTTATAAGTTGCAATGCTAATGATACATTCTCATTATATTAAATTTGTCATATAGAATTTCTCGACTGAATTTTACCACTTTATCATTCTTATTAAGTTTGTACTGAATTTATACTTAATACTATAGCATCAATAAATAATTGAATTGAATTTATAAGTTGCAAGTGTAATAAGTAACCCAAAAATTCTCGATTTGACAGCCGCAAATGTGAGAGAAGTGGACAACGAAAAGTACCGCGAAAAACTTTAGATAGTGTTTTTAATAATTTACCAAAGACAATGAATTCCGCAGTAGTAAGGTAATAATAAAACCTTAGGAGGAATCAAATGCGAATAATGAGGCGAAATCTACGGGACGCGTCAGATCCTTTTGCGATACTCGAAGAAAGGTAAAAAAGCGTAAATTATGTATGTTTAAAAACTTTAAATTTATGTGTTTGTGAGGTTTATAGAAATAAATGGGCTTCCACAGGCACTAGCAGTGGAAATCATTGAAATGTTGACTCCGGACATGCCTAATCAAATTTTAATATCGCCTGCTCTTGGTGTTTTGTATGCGCTAAACTTCTACGCAAACGCACTGTTTTCACCACCTCACAAAGCAAGTGATATCCCTTGGAAATGTCGATAAAAACGTTGGAAATGTGGAATAGATTTCCAGACGTCAAACCATTAGTGTTACCCGAGTGAAGGAAATCGCATTGGAAGTCAAACCTGCATTAGTGTGCTGTATCCACCAACACAATTAAAAGAAAGTTGAATATGTGCACATAACTCGCTTGTCGATAATTATCGACAGTTCCCTCAGAATCCCTATACTGGTGTTGAAATTTCATAATTCGAATAGTCCTATAAAAATAACGCAAATATCCTTTTTTCAATTTTTTAGGTTTTTACAGACGCTGATCATGAAGCTGGTGATGAAATTGCCAACGGAAGCTCCTGTAAGGATAACCCAAATATCCTTTTTTCCATTTTTCCTCGAAAAAAAAAACAGATAATAAGGGGGTTTCGAAGCCGCTGATCACGAATCTGGTGTTAGAATTTTAAAATTCGGGACGGGAGGTCTTAAAGGCATAACGATTTTTTTCAAAAGTTTTGGCCGCAAAAATTTTTTTGCAAAAAACATTTACCCGACAACGGCAGGTATGCAAGCTAGTCCTATATAAGGATATTCTATTCAGTAAGTCGACAAGTAGCCCCAATCCACGGAATATTAAATGTTGCGGCAACATTTAATGTTGCAAACCGAACACTAAGCAAATTCGATGAATTAGTATTGGTGAACTACTTGCGAAATTCTTTTAGTTTACAAAACCCCGTTTGTTGTTAGAAATTTTTTTTTGTCCTCTAGTAATGCACAACTGAATCACAGTTAACGTTAAAGTCTAAGATTGGCTTAAATTGATTTCTATTTTGGTCACTTTGCCTGTTAATTTAGATTAAGATAATTTTAGTGCGATATAATCAATCGATATTAAGAGTTTAACGTCATAAATAATATTCACACTCTCGTAATTATAGTCTTTCTTACAATTATAATTCTGAATTTCCAATTTAATTTGTACGAATTTGCCAGAAGCCTAAGCAATTTGTGTTGAAAAACAATAGTGTTAGTAGGTTGAATAAATAAGGATTAAGTGAATGAAGGATTAAGTGAAAAGATAATTGAGTTGGAGGAATGGAGAGATGGAGCCGATATCGGTAAACAAAACAAATGTAAGTCATAAGGAAATTTTATCCCTGTTAGTATTGGTTGGCCGGATGGCACGGTACCTACAAGGCACGAATAATCTGTTCAGCAGGAATTTTCTAAGGTAAGAATCCCCCCGTTACACCCTGAGTTTAGTCAAGCAAACAGCGAGCGTGCCGACCATTAGAAGACCTGCGGAAAAATTTTACGGGCTCCACGTCAAAACAAATTTTTCTCGTAACAAACTTGAATTAATTTCGGAGATATTGGAAGGTGTATTGAATATAGGAGCTTTCGCTAGCTCATATTCACGGAGACGAACGTGATAAGGCTTGTTGGGTCGAAGTTTTGGTTTATGGGAAGATACTAGTAATTCTGAAGATATTTGATGGTTTTGGGTTGAGTTAGTGCTTATTTGGAGCGGAAGCTGTTGTTGCTGCTTGCGCTTTTTTGTCCGTTTTTCGGAGAGCACAACTGATATTGGTTTTTGTAGATACCTTTCGCGCCACAACCAAAACAAAATATAGTCGGTGGTTTTTTTGCAATTCACCCAAACATGGTTATCGTTACAGCACCAGATTTCCAGAGAAAGTTTGGGCATATCGATAGCTGCAAGCAATTATGGCAAATATCTTGACTCTATATTTGAATTTCCGACACATTTCGTTTTGTTAGAGTCAGGAAAGTCCTATAACGGGAATTGTCAAACTTCGAAAAATTCTATTTACGAGGATCTAGATGAAGATGCTGCAACATTGCGAACATCCTGCATTAAATTACTATTAATATTAGATGCTCTAATATTCGATTCGGTTGCGGTGAAGTTGAAGGAATTGTTGCTGATCGATTCTGAGGAGGATTCATTGATTCGGGAACGTTATTGGTAGGGATCTACTCAACTGGAGCTTGGACAGGGTCCCTCGGTATTTATGAAAGATTTCTCAATGGCTCTTGAGAAAAGCTCGGATTTGTAGAAGATCTAGCGGCCAAACTACGAGTTATTTGTGGTTCTAATTCTCGTAGTTGGTGAGAAGAAAAAAAAAGTCCGACCTTTGCAACAAAAATTCAAAAAAAAAATCAAAAAGAATTTCGGTTCTTAGAATACGAGGATCGGTGCTTAAAATACACCAGGTATTACCAGTGTTGCGGTTATCTAGGTACAATTTATCTAGTAATCATCTAGATAAAAACATAACAAAAGCTATAATTGCCAATTTGGCAATTATTGAAAACTCATAGGTGATTTAAGTGAACGGTGCACAGTTGTATCAAAATTCCACTTTGAAGTCAAACTTTTCAACAGGGTTTTTTTTTAAATTTATTCCAATCGGATTTTGATGTTTGGGAGTTTTATGTAGAATCATATCCTAAATAACTTTTGTTCTTGGACTTTTTTGATAAGATGCACCGTTTTTGAGATATTCGCAAAAAACTTTTACGTTCGTATTGGGGATACCCCCCCCCCCCCCCACCAGACGGACGGACAGACGGACGGACAGACGGACGGACAGACGGACGGACAGACGGACAGACGGACAGACGGACAGACGGACAGACGGACAGACGGATGAACGGACATGCAAAATTCAATTTTTTTCTAAACACTCTGGTGTAATTCATTTTTGTGTATGATGACGGGATCTTGGCGTTACAAGCGGTAAGGCAAATTTAATATATCCTTTGGTTTCACCATACGGATATAAAAAAATGTTTTCTTTATCTTATCTAGATAACATCCCAAAAATGTTATCTTTATCTTATCTATATAAAGGAAAATCCTATTTATTTAGAGATAACCGTTATTAACGAAAATTAAAAAATTAAATCTGAAAAAATGCTGAAACGAAATTGTTTTCTGCATACTTATGAAACCCTAAAAACTTTTTTTAAGTACCGTTTTACACTTGGCAACAGTTTTTGTTTATGGGCAAGAGAACCGAAGCGTCACACCTTCCCTCGCTTCTCTTGTACATAAACAAAATTTTTGGCCAGCAACCGTGGCCAAGTGTAAACCGGGCTATTGAAACTGCATTTTAAATTGGAAATCAATAAAAAAATTAAAACAAATAATTTTGCACATTTTTTTTAGAACGAAACTTTGAATTTTGTGCAACGTTAAAATAAATATTTATCTGAAAATTATCTATAGATAATTTAGCTTTTTATCTTATCTTATCTATTATCTTTTAAATTTTCATTATCTTTTATCTTATCTAGATAAACATTACGAGCATTTATCTTTCTCTTATCTAGATAAAAACATAACAAAAGCTATAATTGCCTATCTGGCAATTATTGAAAGCCCATATGGTGATATTCGTATCAAAATTCGAGAAGTTGTACCAAAATTCCACTTTGAAGTCTAACTTTCCAATAAGATTTTTTAAAATTTATTCCAATCGGATTTTGAAGTATGGGAGTTTTATGTAGATTCATATCCTAAATAACTTGTATTCTTGGACTTTTTTGATAAGATGCACCGTTTTTGAAATATTTACAAAAATCATTTTCGTTCGTATGAGGGGTACCCCCTCTAATGGTCCATTTTTGCCCATTAACGAACTTAGCCTCGCATTTTACGAAAAACGAATCTTCGTAAAATTACAAGTCTCTAGCTCAATGCGTATGTCCGCAATTTGCGCCACAGGCGTACAGACGGACGGACAGACGGACAGATGGACAGACGGACGGACGGTAATAATAAAATTTCCAATTTTTCGATGGGTTATAAATCGAAAGGTTAGGGAGTAAACCCTATCATGCTATATATTTTTGGAATGTACTCTTCAATACCTTTCATTTGAAGTACCACACACCCCCTACCACCCCCAGAAAAAAGTTTCATACAAAGTTTGGGATCCCTATATTGGGCAAGGGGGCAAGCGACGGCTAAAAAAACCTAGTTTGGATAGGGGATGCTTCCTCCTCCCCCCTCCATACAGGAAAAATTTGAAGCGTCATTGGCTCTAAACTGAACTCTTGCCGATTTGTGGCTTAATTTTAAGCCATATAATGATATCGTAAATTGGCATATTTTCGAATAATTAATTTAATAATAAAAGAGTAATGATTGCATTTTATCACCCTATTTGTTTCAAAAAAAGAAGGTGTCTGTCTCGTAGAGACGGCCAGAAGAAGTGGATCCGCCTTCAACGATCGCCTATAGATATTTAACTAATGACGTTTTCGACTGGCAGATTCAGGGCAGATTCAGAGCACGCTCTACCCCAGTTTAGAGCAAGGTATTTCGAGCAGATCTCGAGTAGATTTCGAGCACCTCTGCTTGGGAGTCGAGCATTTCTCAAAGAACAAGAAGAAGCATAAAACAAATTAAAATTAATTTTGATATATTCCCCTTAAGTTGACACTGCCCTAATATATTTCTGACCAAATGAAATTCTTCTTCACTAGATGAAGAAGAATCCAAGAAATCAAAATCATAAATATCTTCCATTTATGATTCCACACGATTTTGTTAGCCTTAACCTCAAAAGAGCAACTCAAATCTGACTACATTAGGCAGATCACAAAATTGCTCGAAAAATGCTCTTTTAGTGCTCGCATACGGAGTACTTGCGTCACTCGAACACGTAACTCTTTTTCGAGCGATCAAAAAATCTCAGTCGAACACAAGATCTCAGAGTGAGCAAATTTGGAGCAACTTCAGAGCAAAAAGAGCATGCCAGTCGAAAACGCCATTAGTAAGAAATTTTAGTGAGAGGAAATTAAAGAAATTAAAGAAATAAATTTTTATTTAAAAATAATTTTATTTATAATTGGTTTATGATAAGAGAAGTATGAAATAAATATCATACACACGGTGTTCAAAACGCTCCCATTTCTAGTCTTTCGTTTTGCTCCCAAGGAGGAATTTAATTCAATGGAAAATAAAAATTCAGCATTTCAGTAAAATCCCCAAAGAACGAGAACGAAATTATGGTTTATAAGTTCTTGCTCTTAAGATCTTTACATTTGCGTTTTGTTCTTACGTTCTTTGAGAACAGCAATTTAATGCTGGGAACGAAATATCGATCTCTTACTAATGAAATAAATACTTATATATGTGTTTGCATCATACCCAACAGCCATGGCTCGAGGCTTTCATCATTTTTATACGATACTAGCAGACCCTACGTTGCCAGCTTAAAGTTTTTTGTATAAATTTTAGAATGCCAAAAAACCATAAATAACTTAAAAACTTAAATAACCATAAATAACTGGAAAAAACCTTATCGTTACAGGACCTTCCGTTACGAATTTTAAAATTCTAACACCGACTTTTCCCGCGAAAAACGGGAAAAAGAATATTTGCGTTATCCTTAAAAAACTTTCCATTTCGAATTTTAAAAATCTAACCGCATTCGCGATCAGCGACCTCAGAAACCCCATAATACAAAAAAGATATTTGCGTTATCCTTACAGGACTTTATGTTTAGAATTTTGAAATTGCAACATTCAATTCGCGATCAGCGACCGCGGAAACCCCATAATGCAAATCTGTCGGGGAAAAAATGGGAAAAGGGATACAGTGTAACCTCGGTGAATGCAACCCTCGAAGAACGCTACTCCTCGGTTAACGCAACACCTAAAATTTTATACTGTTGACTCTATAAACGCAATTTCCAAATAAGGTTGACTCGATTAACGCAACTTTTTTATAATCTGATACAGTTTCAGCCAAAAAAAGATAAAAAATAGTTACAGGAAATCTTTTATTGACTTTATTATCTGTTCCTTGTTTTTATTTATTAAAGAATGGCTGTTACAAAACAAGTCTGTGCCAGCAAAAAACACAGGAAAACTAAAATTGGCAGGCAATCCTACAATTTGTGTATAACGAGATTATAAACTCTCAAAGTGGAATTTTTTAATTGGATCATAATATTCCAGTCGATTTTTTTTGAGGCTAATCCGACTGAACTTTGATGTATGAAAAACTTAGTGTAAATACTTTTGTAGTATTTACTATTTATTTATTAGTTGTAAATAATTTTGCAGCGTAAAAACCACGTTACAAATGGTAGAGATTTTATCCTATTTTTGGAGCTGTTATATTGTTTAAAAACTAATGTTTCCCTTTTTGACAGATAATGTTGTGACTCGGTGAACGCAACTGACTCGGTTATTGCAACAGGCTCTGTCTACTATAGTTGCGATTATCGAGTTCACACTGTATTTGCGTTATCCTTACATAGGGTTACCAACCATACTCTTTTAAGAGTACTAGTACTCTTTTTCGACCCGTGAACTATTATACTCTAACTTTTTTTTTAAAAAGTACTCTTAATACTCTTTTTTGAAGCAGAAATAGAATAAAGAAAAACCACTTAAAAATTCAAGCATAATAGTTCACTGAACTTATTTATAACATTAAAAAATCAACTACAATTTTCGCTGATGATTTGGCATTTTCATATATTAGTTTTTGAAGACGAATTGTAATTGACTGTGATATTGCCTAACTATATTCGCATAGAACACAAAATCGCTTGAAGAGGTAATACCTTTTCCCTAAGGATATAAGTTCGACACACACATATCGTCGGCTGAAAGTGAAATTGTGCTAAGTCCATTTGGTATAATTTTCCAGAAGAGCAATGAAAACCTTGTTAAATCGTTTTAATTCTCTTTCAATGACACTGAGTTTTCTTTAAATGAGAAAAATTGGGCTCAGTTTTCTTTAAATGGGACTCTGTTTTCTTTAAATGAAAATTAAAATGATTTAACAAGGTTTTTTTTTGTTCTTCTGTCAAATTTGGTATAATGGACTTAGCACAATTTCACTTTTAGCCGACGATATAAACTCTTAAAAATATGTCAATTTTTATTCTGAATTTTCTCTCATAACGCTGTCAAGGAAAGATTTTTGACGTGGACACGTCTTGGATTTTGGTAATGGGGGTACAAATTAGAAAATCGGCTTGCTGCCATGATAACAAATTTGCAATCGATGAAACTCGATAGTTTGTGGTGATATATAAACAAAACCTGTTTTATAAGATGAGGGCTACATTAAAGCATTGTATAGGGTATTTTGTTATGTTAAACTATGTTCAATTATGTTTTTAAAAAGCAAAATCAAAATTTTTACTCCGCTGTTATGCTGTGTCTGCTGCTTGCAGTACAGATTTCACATGTATACTCTTTTTATGCTTTCTTTGTGTGTATTGAATCTCATATAGAACTTGATTGTTTCTCTTCTCTAAATGGGTAGTTCTGATTCTGGCTATTCATATTATTTCGGTTCAATTCGCTTTGGAGGAATTGAAAAAAATTTAAAATAAAAATCACTCTCGAGAAAACGAAATTCAGAATTTCAGTAAAACGCTCCAAAGAACGAGAAAAGATTATGGTTTTAATTTGCTTTGAGAACACAACTTTAATGCTGGGACCGAGATATCGCTCTCTTACTAATGAAATGCATACTTGTATATGTGTATGCATCATACCAAAACCTGCGAGAGTATTGGTAGAAAGCCCCGAAAGGAAATCGGACATGTATGAGTAAGTAGTCGGTGATTTAGTCACTTGTCATTGTTCGCGCTATTATGCATTGTTTCGTCGGGAGGAAATCGCAACTTTAATTTTATATCGCGTTTTAGGTAAATAATAATATACTAGGGGCTGCGCCCCGAACCGCTTCGCGGTTCATCCCCCTTCCACAGGTCGGCCTTCGGCCTCCCTGCCCCCGTCGGCCTACGGCCTCCACAACTACTCGGCCTTCGGCCTCGCCCCTCGCGCTTGAATTGTTGGAATTTGATGTATGGAGATGTTACGTAAAATTATTTAAATATATTTCAGCTCTCGCCTTCCTCTTTACTCGGCCTTCGGCCTCGACTCAAATGCATATAGTTAACCCAAAAAAGGGAAATTTTTTTAGAGACATTTTTCTTTGTGACCCAACGGTGTATTACAAAATCGTACTGTTTACTTACAATATATTCAATAGCGGTAAAAGGTGGTTATCCACACGGGGAAAGAAAATATTGTGAGAAATGTCATTCTTTTTAATTCATGTCATACATTGAAGCACCAAATCCCTTTAGAATTGCAGAAGATAGCAGGTGAGGGCTATACATAACGATGGTATCTATAGTGTTTTTCGCAGTATTATATTGTTTTTCAGACTCCAATACTGCATAATTGCTTTTTTCCCCAAAATACTGTATTTAAATACTAAGAAAACTTTAATTCTTTAACGTTTCGAAATTCAAATTTATTAATAGCAATGCAAAACGTCAGTGGCAACACAAAACAGTGGCATCACTTGGCAAGTGTAAATACATTCAAACGACGAACAGCGAAGTATTGATGGCAACATGTCATATAGATTCGCTTCTTCCTTTCCCCATCGATTACTGTCTTGTCATTATTCATCCTTCTTCATAACGCGTTACTTTGATTTTGCTTTCCATTGTTAATTTAAAAGAATAAAAATGTCGAAATTAAAAGCAAAGACACAAATTTTCATTGAATAAAATTTATACTGCGAAAAATACTTTTTTTTCAAATCGATTTACTGCTTTTTTAAATTTTTAGGTGAAATATACTGTTTTTTTGTCCGAAAAAAGATACCATCGTTAGCTATACATAAAAAGGAGGGGTAGATATTAGTGAGCAAAAATTTTCCCTGCGGGCTGACCTCTCTCATGGTAAAAACCGGATCCGAAACCCTTAAGCGCATAAAGAGGTTTCAAGAGAGGGAAAGGGGTTGCTATTAAACTGGATCCGACACCCTTGAGTAAGAGATATCAGAAGAAACGGGGATTGACATCAAAAAGAATCAGATCTCTTATTCTGTCAATAACTGTCCCTGTGTGCAAAGTTTGATCAAAATCGGCCGCGCCGTTTTTGCGTGATGCCGGAACAAACATTCAGTCAAACAGACAGAAATACCGACCGACATACAGACAGACGGACAAACATAAATTTTAAGCATAACAAAACCAATAATTGCCAGTCTGGCAATTATTAGAAACTCGTATAGTGATATTCCTATCAAAATTGGAACAGTTGTATCAAAATTCCAGTTTGAAGTCAAACTTTCCAATAAGATTTTTTAAAATTTGTTCCAATAGGATTTTCATGTATGGGAGTTTTATTTAGAATCATATCCTAAATAACTTTTGTTCTTTCACTTATTTGATAATATGAACAGTTTTTGAGATATTCGCAAAAAACATTTTCGTTCGTATGGGGGGTACCCCCCTAATGGTCCATTTTTGCCCTTTAACGAACTAAACCTTGCATTTTACGAAAAACGGATCTGCTCAAAATTTCAAGTCTCTAGCTCAATCCGTGCGCCCGCAATCCGCGCCACAGACGGACATGCAAAAATCAATTTTGTTTATCATTCTAAACCAGTGGTTCCCAAAGTGGTCCCTACGGACCCCCAGGGGTCCCCGGGATCATCCAGGGGGTCCGTGGAAAATTAAAATTGATTTGGGGGTCCCTGAACAACGTCAGGGGGTCCGCGCAAGGTTTAATATAAAATAAAAAAAATTGTGACACATTTTTATTAATATGGAAGTTAAAATAAATAACAGAAGCTGTTGATTGCTTTTCCGTCTTCCTATTTGGTAGAACGTAACTTCAGTGCCGTTATGAGCCTCATCAAAAAAGAAATGTTTGATTTATATTTTATTTTTACGTTACCATTTACCATTCAAGACATCAAAGTTAAATTTGTAATTTTTCTATTAAACATTTACATATGTAGTTTTTCACCCAGAGTCCGTGGGCAAGTTTTGACTATGAACATAACAAAAGCTATAATTGCCAATCTGGCAATCATTGGAGACCCGTATGGTGATATTCGTATTAAAATTCGAACAATTGTATGGAAATTCCTCTTTGAAGTAAAACTTTTCAATAAGATTTTTTCAAATTTATTCCAATTGGATTTAGATGTATGGGAGTTTTTTGTAGAATCATATCCTAAAAAACTTTTGTTCTTGGACTTTTGTGATAAGATGCACCGTTTTTGAGATATTCGCAAAAATCGGTTTCGTTCGTATCAGGGGTACCCCCCCCCCCCCTAATGGTCCATTTTTGCCCATTAACGAACTTAGCCTCGCATTTTACGAAAAACGAATCTGCGCAAAATTTCAAGTCTGTAGCTCAATCAGTGCATCCCGCAATCCGCGCCACAGACGGACGGAAAATTAAATATTTTTGTCCTTCTAAACACACTGGTGTAATACATTTTTATGTGTGATGACGGGGTCGTGGCGTTACAAACGGTAAGGCAAAGTTAATATACCCTTTGGTTTCACCATACGGGTATAAAAATGTCATTTTTGGCATCAGTATTATACGACCAAATACATCAATGTATGTCAATATTTTTGAGAAAATCCAAAATTACAAAAATTGTCCCCTTTACAGTTTTTATTATATAGATGGGTAAAAAGTAAAATGGACACATCTAAACATAATTTTCTAAAAGTTATTTCTTGCATTTGCATTATCCTTACAGGACCTTCCGTTTTGAATTTTGAAAATCTGAAAAAACCGGATTCGGGATCAGCGACCCCAAAAACCCCCGAGTGATACTTTTCAGCCTCCTATTGAGCAGGATTCATGGTGAAAATCACGGTTTTTTCAGATCCTTACAGGACCTTCCGTTTTGAATTTTGAAAATCTAACACCGGTTTTTTTGATCAGTGACCCCAAAAACCCCCGGGTGATACTTTTCAGCCTCCTATTGAGCAGGATTCATGGCGAAAATCACGGTTTAAAAACACCCAAACCCCCTTGACCCCCCGTTCACCTCCTTAGCACTAAAATTTCGAAAAATCTCGTCTTAGTGAGCGCCTACGCGATGGTTGGGACATATTCTGAAAGTTTCAAGACTCTATCTTCAGGGGTTTGGGCTGGACGTCAGGTTAAACGATTTTATATATAGAGAAGATGGTTTTCACTTTTTCCAATAAAAGACGATGCGTAACAGATATTTTTAATTTTACGTTTAAAAAACTCAATTTCAACAAAAAAAAAATAAAATAAAAATATTTTGCCACCGCTCAGAATGGAATCCGTACCTGGCGCGATGTAGTTTACACTTATTCAGTAGTAAGAATATAAATTTTAAAGATAAATTAAGTAATAAAACATAACAAAAGCTATAATTGCCAATCTGGCAATTATTGAAAACCCGTATGGTGATTTAAGTGAACGGCGAACCGTTATATCAAAATTCCACTTTGAGTCAAATTTTTCAATAAGAATTTTTAAAATTTGTTCCAATCGGATTTTTATGTATGGGAGTTTTATGTAGAACCATATTCTAAATAACTTTTGTTCTTGCACTTTTTTAATAAGATGCACCGTTTTTGAGATATTCACAAAAAACCTTTTCGTTCGTATGGGGGGGTACCCTCCCTAATGGTCTATTTGTGCCCATTAACGAACTTAGCCTCGAATTTTACGAAAAACGGATCTACGCAAAATTTCAAGTCTCTAGCTCAATCCGTGCGCCCGCAATCCGCGCCACAGACGGACGGACATGCAAAAATTAATTATTTTTATCATTCTAAACACACTGGTGTAATTCATTTTTTTGTGTGATGACGGGATCTTGGCGTTACAAACGGTAAGGCAAAGTTAGTATACCCTTTGGTTTCACCATACGGGTATAAAAACGGGCAGTCATTGGGGACCAACAAAAGTGAAAACAATGATATATTTAAGGTAATTTTGTCGTGTATTTATGCCTATATATTTTTATACCCGTATGGTGAAACCAAAGGGTATATTAACTTTGCCTTACCGTTTGTAACGCCAAGATCCCGTCATCGCACAAAAAAATGAATTACACCATTGTGTTTAGAATGATGAAAAAAGTTGAATTTAGCATGTCCGTCCGTCTGTCCGTCTGTCCGTCTGTCTGTCTGTCCGTCTGTCTGTCCGTCTGTCTGTGGCGCGGATTGCGGGCGCACGGATTGAGCTACAGACTTGAAATTTTGCGCAGGTTAGTTTTTCGTAAAATGCGAGGCTAAGTTCGTTAATGGGCAAAAATGGACCATTAGGGGGGGTACCCCCCATACGAACGAAAATGTTTTTTGCGAATATCTCAAAAACGGTGAATCTTATCAAAAAAGTGCAAGAACAAAAGTTGTTTAGGATATGATTCTACATTAAAGTTCCATACATCAAAATCCAATTGGAACAAGTTTTAAAAAAATCTTATTGGAAAGTTTGACTTCAAAGTGGAATTTTGATACGCCGTTCAATTAAATCACCATACGGGTTTTCAATAATTGCCAGATTGGCAATTATAGCTTTTGTTATGTTTCAACCTGAAATTTTGAAAATTTGTGTTAATAAGCAGTAAATTTCAAATAAAAGTCAATATGCATATTAAGGTTTGAATTCCTGAGCAGCACATGATTTTCTTATACAACAAATAGCTAGAGATATTTAATTCTTTCTGTATAAGAATGCCACGTGCTGTTCAGAAATTTTCTGTGTAATTTTATTTTGCTGTATATTTTTCAAAAAAATTCGATTTTTTGTTGTATAAGGAAGTCAACTGGTGTTCAGAAATTTCCTCTCTAATTTTATTTTGCTCTATACAGTCTTCAAAAAAAAAAATCGATTTTTTCTGTATAAAAAAAGCAAATGAAAGCAAATCAGCATTCTTAACCCATTTTTCGCCACCCGGTAAAAATTCTTACCACAACTTTAAATGTTCATCAAAGCTCATCAAATTACTTTTTCGTTGATTGCAGTGCCAAGAAAGATTCTTTAATCAATTGATTATATAATGAAAAACTTGGGTAATTGGATGTTCCCATTTTTGGCCACAAAAC
This sequence comes from Chrysopilus asiliformis, assembly GCA_964034945.1. Classification (NCBI taxonomy): domain Eukaryota; kingdom Metazoa; phylum Arthropoda; class Insecta; order Diptera; family Rhagionidae; genus Chrysopilus; species Chrysopilus asiliformis. The sequence goes on along the minus strand of OZ035960.1, from coordinate 72,752,539 downwards.
AGACAAAAACCCTCCCAGAAACGTAAAAATACTCGTTTCTCGCCATTGGTAAGAATTCGTACTACAAAACCTTTTTTCACATTTTTGTTTATTTTTTCGAAGAATGTACCGCAAAGCGGTAAGGGGTTGAACCCTTAGATGATTTTTATTCCAAAATCAATAAAAATTTTCACGTTTTTCTGGAAAAAATACCACATATTGAGCATAGTATTGGCTATTTGCCGTGGTTAAGAATTTTTACCACAATTTTCCGGAAAACTGTTGGTCGGAAAATTCTGAAACTTTTTGAAAGTCATATTCGACCCAAAAGTAGCTTCCACACAAATTTTGATGGAAAAATTCCCACTCGTCTAAGAGCGGCGAAAAATGGGTTAAGCTGTTAAATTAGCATGTCGGTGACGCGAACTCATAAGGTTTTACCCATCCAAAAATCGCCCAACGCGCCCAAAGCAGTATAATATAAATAAAATAAATAATTGAAGGTAAAAAAAAATTAAAAAAAAAATATTTTGTCACCACTCGGAATCGAACCCGCACATCTGGCGCATTGTAGTCTAACACTTATTCAGCAGTAAAAATGTAAACTTAAAGATAAATTAAGTAATAAAATATTAATAAAAGTAAAAAAATCAAAAAAAAATTTGAAAAGAAAAAAAAAAGAATTTGTCATCGATAAGAATTGAACCCGGGCCTGGCGCATGGTAGTCCAACTTCTAACTCACTGCACTAATCGAACAGTACGAAATGTCGTTTTAACATTGAAGACTTAGTTAGCGGCATATTTATAATTTTGAAAGGCAAATTACTAATAAAGTATTATTAAAAATGGGGAAAAAAGTAAAACGGACATATCTACAGCTATAGAGCTTTCATTTAAAAAAAATCATCAAAATCGGTTCAATAGGAACTCCAGGAGCTCTGTCGAAAGAAATCCATACAAAATCGCTTTGCCTTTTAAATATATAGATTTTCGCCCAAAAATAAGTGCAAGTATTTCGTGGCTTAACAAACTCGTATTTATTATTAGATATTAGTGATAAACTACTGTTTTCCGTGATTTTACTGTGTTTTTCTTGGCCGACAAAGTGAGTTCGGAATAATTTTACTTTACCGGAATGCGACGAATTGCGAGGATCCGAGGACCCCAAATTAGACAATTTGGGGTCACAGACCTCATAAAAGTGGTTTAAAATGACTGCTGAAGTGGGGTGGGAAAAAGCGGGGTGAGGCTGAAAAGTTTTTGCGCTCCAATTTCCAGTAAAATTGGTTTGTAGCTAAAGTTTTTTTTCGTCAGAAAAGTGAGGTTATATGAAAATTTTAAAATGAAATTTTGTAATTAAAACAGCGTCAGCAGTCATTTCAAACCACTTTTATGAGGTTTGTGACCACAAATTGTTCTGAAAGTGCGTTTTTGACAATCCCTCGGATTCCAGTAAAGTAAAGTTGTGCCATGAGTTCAATATGAATTGGCTAGATTAATTTTTGTCAGTTCACAAAATATAAAATTTAGGGGAATTGGCAATAAATAGCTGGTAAAGTCTAGTGAACAAAGTGATATTTAGTGAAATTAGTTTACGGGTTGCAAAATTAAAAGAAATTATATGCATTTGTGGCCATTCGCAAAGAAAATGCATTTGCACTTAATTATGGGTGATTGCGTTCGGTGTTTTTCATGACCTGTGCAATAATATTGTGCAATAATAATTATATTTGAAGTTTTCCAAACGATTTATTTGAGAGGAAAATGTTCTTCAGGTGTCAGTTTATTAAGTAGCCTTAACATATCGTATTTTAAAAAATATATTCTAGCCGGAAATTACCAAAACAGTGACATTTTTAAAATTTGTTTTTTTGGTTTTTTACTTTTTTGACAAAAACTATTTCTTACAAGTATGTTGTATAATAAATATGATAGATCATTGAGTTTTCTGCATTTTTGCCTTTTACTGTAAATAATTATCTCGTACCGTTCTCAAAATATTAACGAAATTCAAAACACCCCTTCCGACTACTTGTAAGTATATATGTGTGTGTAACTTTCCCGAGTTCGTGGCTTCTTATATCTCGCTGGTTTCGATCATACCCAACAGCAGCCATCGCTCGAACATTTCATTCATTTTTATGCAAAGCATACAAACCGCTTTGAACAAGAGCGGAAAACTTAAAGAGAAACAATTTCGATCTTAACTTGGGGGGAGATGGAAAAATGTGCATCGATCGCATGGCCGAATTAAACACAGGTCTGCTCTGCTGGTTGCTTTTTAACAGCCACCATTTTGCTACGTTATCGGCAAGAAATATCGGTGCATTCTTTCTAATGTTGATTGTGTGTGCGCTAATTTCAATAATATTTCATATAAAAAAGGAAAATTCCCATTGAATCGTATAAGAATTTCTTGCCGATGACGTCAGAGCCAGAAGCAACTGAGCTGTCAAACAGACCTTGTATAATTCGGCCATGGTTTTGAACACTGTTTTTAGTTGCTCTAAATTGAAATAGCTTCGTTGCTTTTATCGTGTAATTTTATTTTATTTTTATTTGTTTTTTTATCTATGGGCGTTTTCAAAAAATCCAAGTTCTTCAAAAAAAGATTTTTGATTAAAAAATAACAGAAAAGATTTTTCGTAATAAATAACCCAGTTTATGTTATTCGTTTAGTTTACTTGTTATTCGTTTAGTTTACGAAGAAAATGTTTTGTGCAATTTGCGTAAGTTCCGAGTACATTTATGAAAATGCCCTATTAAACATTGTTCGTTTTGTTGCAAGTGAAATTTGATTGTTAGGTACAAGATTCCAAAATTCACCAAACGGAAAGTCAAATCCCGTAACATTACGGTCAATCAAATTGTTTCTTTAGTTTCCTTTTCACTAAAATTTCTTACTTAAAGATCTATTGGCGATCGTTGTAGGCGGATCCACGTCTTCTGGCCGTCTCTACGAGACAGACACCTTGCTTTTTTCTTTAATTGAAAGTCAATGGACAGAAGAAAGAAATAGGTTAGATGTGCGGAAAAGCTCATAGCTGCTACGGCTGGAGTGGCTGTGGAAGTTGAAATTCAATTTTGTTCTAGAATGGATTTAATGAAAATGTTAGTCTGCTTATGATTAGTTTGTGGCTACACTAGGACCTAAGTCGAACACGCCCGTAAAGCACACTGATTTTTTTTTGACATTTACAAAAAACGTTTTATTTCAGATTTGATAAAAATACTCTTTTTCAAAGTAAGAAATACTCTTTTTTCAATTCGACGAGATGGTAACCCTATCCTTACATGACCTTTCGCTTCGAATTTTGAAAATCTAATACCGGATTCGTGATCAGCGTATCACAAAAACCACACAATGCCAATTTTTCCCGGGAAAAATAGGAAAAAGGATATTTGTCTTATCCTTACAGGACCTTTTGTTTTTAATTTTGAAAATCTAATACCGGATTCGTGATCAGCGACATTTAAAACCCCATATTGCCAATTTTTTCGGAGAAAAATGGGAAAAAGGATATTTTCGTTACCCTTACAGAATCTCCCGTTTCGAATTTTGAAATTCCAACACCAGAGAAAACCTCCCAAAGCCAGTTTTTCCGAGAAAAATTGGATAAAGGACATTTGCGTTATCCTTACAGGACTTTCCGTTTAGAATTTTGAAATTGCAACATCCAATTCGTGACCAGCGACCCCGAAAACCCCCTGATGTAAATATCCTTTTCCCGTCTTTCCCGGGAAAAACTGGCATCAGGGGGTTTTCGGGGTCGCTGAATCCGATTCTGACATTTAAAATTCTGTAAGGATAATGGAATGTCCTGTAAGGATAATGTGAGTATCGGTTTTGCTCACATTTTCCGGGGAAAAAACTTATTTAGTGGTTTTTGGGGCCGCTGATTCCGACTCTGATATTTAAAATTCTGGAATGATAACGGAATGTCCTGCAAAGATAACGTGAGTTTCCTTTTGCTCAAATTTCCCGCGAAAGATCTTTTCTGGAGGTTTTGGTAGGCTAATTCAAGACTAAAAAGTATAAAATAAAAAAAACACTAAAAAACAATTTTTATAACCTTATACACTTTCAAAATGCACTAAAAAGTAAAAAACAAGTTTAAAGTTCCACAAAAAATGTTTTTATAAATTGCGTGTTGTTGTGAAAATATAAAGTGTGTGACGTTGCATTTGCTCTTGAATCTGCAATACCGGTTTCATACTGTGCAACGCAGCACACTTTATATTTTCACAACAACACGCAATTTATAAACACATTTTTTGTGAAACTTAAAACTTGTTTTTTTACTTTTTAGTGCATTTTGAAAGTGTATAAGCACAAATAATATACAGATGAACAGAGCTCAAAGAAAACCACGTTATATGAAACCAAATCAGCCGACAGAAGATCAGCCGACAAAAGCTTTTGACTTAAATTTTGAGCGAGAGTGGAGAGATAGTTTCTCGTCAAATCGTATGCCGAACACACACAAGTGAATGCAATAAATGTGTTGAATTTTTTGTATGATTGGCGCGGCGGTGGGGTTGTATAAAACAAGTTTACAAAAGCTTGAAATCATCTCAAAAGAACCGAAGACAAGGCTCTCCCAGAGGAAAAAGTTTTTCGGCTTTTAAAAGCTCGCTGGATTTGGTTTCATATAACATGGTTTTCTTTGAGCTCTGCTCATCTGTATATCATTTGTGGTATAAGGTTATAAAACTTGTTTTTTAAAGTGTTTTTTTATACACTTTCTATTAAGTTATCTCCGAAACTATGCAACTTAGGAAGATGAAATTTTGTCACCTTGCGTAGTTCCGGTGACAGTTCAATATTTTTACTATTCCATCCTTGGAAGGATAATGGAATGTCCTGTAAGAATAACGCAAATATCCTTTTTCCCATTTTTTCCGGGAAAAATTGACATCAGGGGGTTTTTGGGGTCGCTGATCACGAATCCGGTGTTAGATTTTCAAAATTCAAAACGGAAGGTCCTGCAAGGATGACGTAAATATCCTTTTCCCGTCTTTCCCGGAGAAAAATGGCATTATGGGGTTTTCGGGATCGCTGATCACGAATCCGATGTTAGATTTTCAAAACTCGAAGCGGAAAGTCCTGTAAGGATGACGCAAATATGCTTTTCCCATTTTTTCCGGGAAAAAATGGCATTAGGGGGTTTTTGGGATCGCTGAATCCGATTCTGACATTTAAAATTCTGTAAGTATAATGAAATGTCCTGTAAGGATAATGTGAGTATCGGTTTTGCTCACATTTTCCGGATCTGGATGAAAAATTCTGGAATGATAACGGAATGTCCTGCAAAAAAAACGTGAGTTTCCTTTTGCTCAAATTTCCCGCGAAAGATCTTTTCTGGAGGTTTTGGTAGGCTAATTCAAGACTAAAAAGTTTTTATAAATTGCGTGTTGTTGTGAAAATATAAAGTGTGTGACGTTGCATTTGCTCTTGAATCTGTAATAGCGGTTTCCTACTGTATACACGGTGCACACTTTATATTTTCACAACAACACGCAATTTATAAACACATTTTTTGTGAAACTTTAAACTTGTTTTTTTACTTTGAAAGTGTATAAGGTTATAAAACTTGTTTTTTAAAGTGTTTTTTTTTTTATATATTAAGATCCACAAACAGCTTTGAATAAATAGAAACTTAACTTGGGGGCAAAACGAAAAACATGTATCGATCGTTCCGACTCCTACGAACAGTACCGAGGGGCTCAAAATTTCTCTCTTTAGAGAACGAAAGAGAAGCATAAAAAATGCACACAAAGAGACCATTAAAAGAGTATAAATGTGAAATCTGTACTACAAGCAGCAAACACAGCATAGCAGCGGCAGTGAAAATTTAGATTTTGATTTTTAAAAAAATAATTGAACATAGTTTAACATGACAAAATACCCTGAACAATGCTTTAATGTAGGCCGCATTTTATAACACAGTTTCTGTTCGGATGAAACCACAATCATGGTAGCAAGCAGATTTTCTAATTTGTACCCCTATAACCAAAATCGAATTCCAGAAATGGGATTAAAAGTTAGTCCAATAATTTTAACCGTGTAAAAATTAGCTTCTTTCTAAAATATTTATTTCTCCAAAACTTGTACAGCTAGTATATCCTATGGATTTTAAAGCTTATAATCATACCAACATATAAAATCGTCGCATGAATTATGTAAACATACTTTTATAGAAATGATATCGAACTACGAAAAATATTGCAAAAATAAAAATTCATGCTTATGCAAAGAAAATTTTTAACTTTAACGCCATATCAAATCTACAATGATAAAAAAATTATAAAAAATAATACTTAAACATAACAAAAGCTATAATTGCCAATCTGGCAATTAGTGAAAATTCGTATGGTGATTTAAGTGAACAGCGAACAGTTGTATCAAAATTCCACTTTGAAGTAAAATTTTCCAAAAAGATTTTTAAAATTTATTCCAATCAGATTTTGATGTATGGTAGTTTTATGTAGAATCATATCCTAAATAACTTTTGTTCTTGGACTTTTTTGATAAGATGCACCGTTTTCGAGATATTCACACAAATCTTTTTCGTTCGTATGGGAGGTACCCCCCCTAAAGGTCAATTTTTGCCCATTAACGAACTTAGCCTTGCATTTTACGAAAAACCAATCTGCGTAAAATTTCAAATTTCGGACGGACGGACAGACGAACGGACGGACGGCATGCTTAATTCAACTCTTTTTATCATTCTAAACACACTGGTGTAATTCATTTTTTTGTGTGATGACGGGATCTTGGCGTTACAAATGGTAAGGCAAATCTAATATACCCTTTGGTTTCACCGTACCGGTATAAACAGTCTTAAACGGAGCCTAATAAATCACAATTATTGAAATATTAAAATTCAACAGATGATTTTTCAGCAAATTAAATTTGTTGTAATCGAAACACAATGTGTCTGAGTGGAATTTCCTCGAAATTATCCACCACAATTATCCACGACAATTATTCGTCGAAAGACCTAACGCAATTTAATCCAAAATTCATCGTTCGTCAACTGATATTTTCAATTTTGTCATTTTTAGTCGATATGTGTTAATGTACTTTAGGAACAGAACCTAGGGCTTGTCTGTCAGCTGCTAGGCGGGTCCACAGGTGGTGGATAGTGGAAAGCCCTATACGATCCGCTCGCTATCAGGGTAATTTCGAATAACCAATAAGAAGCACCGAACCAGACAGACCTGGGATGGATCAAGGTGTCATGCGATTCCGTGCCGAGGATCAGCTTGGTTGAGGTCACAGTAAAAATAGCCCAATCGCTAACAGAGCATCCGGATACCTGGCGCCCTCCGGATTAAACAGCCTTACATGCGTACTGCGAATCTCTGCGCAAGTGGACTTACTTTCTTCGCTACTCGTGGGACCATAATGGACAATAACAAAACACAAAAAAACAAAGAGACCGGAACTCTTAAAAAACCGGAAATCTTGGTCACCAAGCCGCATTCTGGTAAGGGGAAGGGAAACCGACCTCTTGCCAATACAACTTCGGAGCGGCTGGACCCTAAGGCTTAGAGCTCGGGGATCCTAGCACCCTCCAGAGTCGCTGAACGCAGAAAGGACGGACAGCGGACAGCTAAGTCCACTTCAGAGGGGATGGGACCTAAGGCTTCGAGCTCGGGGCACCGTCCGCCCTCTAAAATCGCTTATCGCAAGAAAAAGACGACTCGCAGGATTATTAACCGGATAGGTAAGACTCCTGAGGACCGGCTTGACGAGAGGCAAAGAGCTTCACTTGCCTAGGCCTCGTCTTTCAACCTCAAGTCCAAGAGACCGAGGTCGCAAGAAGAGTCTCCGAATCAGGCCAAAAGGCGTCAGACCCTCAGTGACATTCTGAAGGATCAGCTGGTGGTTGCCGTCAGGACAGTAAGATTAGCGTGGCAGACTGGAGAAAGCTAGAAGTAGCTCTGGCTTCGATCTTTCTACAAACCCTGCGCGAGAATCCGGGTCCAGCTCCTTTCTGCCGAGACGGTGGCTGGTACCAGGGGCATGTGAAGTTGGTAGCGTGTGCAGACCAGAGATCGCTGGACCTCTATAGGAAAGCGATTGGGAAGGTTGGGGAAGTCTGACCAGGTACGGAAGTCGAGGTTGTTGCGAGGGATCAAATCCCAATCAGGCCAAGAGTTCGTGCTTGGATCCCGGCGGAACCATCCGACCCGGTACAAATCCTGAAGATCCTCAAGCTCAGCAACCCCTCCCTCCCTACCCCCAATTGGAAGGCAGCCAAGCTGGAAGAGTCAGCTGGCACCTCTAAACAGGGGATAATAATCGTCAATAAAGCGTCGCTGGCTTCTTTGGCGGCCAGCGTCAATAAAGCGTCGCTGGCTCCCTCCCTACCCCCAATTGGAAGGCAGCCAAGCTGGAAGAGTCAGCTGGCACCTCTAAACAGGGGATAATAATCGTCAATAAAGCGTCGCTGGCTTCTTTGGCGGAGGTAAAGGGGCTGATAAGCTATGGCTTCGGCGCATTTACATTAAAGGTGTATAGGAAGGATGAGGAAACGGAGGCGCTCTGCACGGCCGAATCTACTCCTGGTGCAGGAGCGGGATCAGTTGGCGGTGCGAATCCATCCGCCGAACCCTCTCCTATACACCAACCGGAAACATTTTTGAGAGATGATACCTTGTCATCAGACTCGGAGATGGCTAGGACAGTAAATGGACTGCACCTGACGGGCGATGAACTGTTAGAAACGGACTTGGACGATGCAGGAACAGACACTACTGTGGTGGGGGTGTCTGTGATAGAAGCTGCAATGCTTCACCTGGTTCAGATTAACCTTCCCCACTCCAAAGCGGCAGCGGCCGCTCTGCTTTTTCGCCTGTCAAGGGTGGGAGAGGGCGTAGTGTTGATACAGGAACCGTGGATTGTTGGAAATCGGGTTTCTGGACTCAACACTCCAGGCTATAAACTGCTCCACACAGGGATGGATGATAAAATCAGATCTTGTATTCTAGTTAAAAATAACTTAAAAGCATTTCTTCTCCCATCCTATAGCAGCGAAGATATAGTGGCGGCCAGTCTAGAGGTTAGTGGCCTAACTCTCTGGCTGGCGTCGGTATACTTGGCCCACGACCACCTAGGGCCCCTCCCTCCGGATAACCTGGGGAGGTTCGCGCCGGACGCGAGAGGTAAGAACATCTGCCGAATCCTCGGGTGCGATGCCAATGCGCACCACACTATATGGAGTAGCTCCAACAAATTCACCAATTCACCGCAGCTTAGCCATCTTATGAAAAATGATGGTTTGAGGTCTTCTTCAAGTGAGGAACACTATATGGGGTAGCTCCGACCAATTCACCAATTCACCGCAGCTTAGCCATCTTATGAAAAATGATGGTTTGTGGTCTTCTTCAAGTGAGGAATCACTCACTCTACTTATTGATACACACTTCTCAGGAAACTCAAGAGACTCCTATAAGGAGACGGACATATGCTTTCTCTCCAACATTTGTGGTAAAATCATAACCAGATCGAAAATAAGACGGGCTGTGAACAGCTTCCAACCATTGAAAGCCGCAGGGCCCGATGGCATCCCCGCGGATATACAGAATATCTCAGATATCTCTCTCCCCTGGCTAGAGACTATCTGTGATCCTTTCTCATGAAAACATTGGAAAGACTGATAGAGACATATCTACGCTGCAAGGAGGTCCATAACCAACTTTCAGCGTCCCAACATGCATACTGTAAGGGAAGGTCTGTAGAAACAGCCCTACACTCCCTTGTCAGTACCATCGAAAAATACATAGAAGGAGCCTTCAACAATGTCAAACCAGAGGCAATAACTACGGCGCTTGCGGACGTCGGGGTGGATGTGTCGCTACGGGTACTAATCAGAAAGATGCTCAAAAGCAGAAGCTTAGTACTGAGCTGGGCGAGTCATTCGCTAAGAGATTCGTGAGCAGGGGCACACCACAAGGAGGTGTACTCTCTCCCCTTCTTTGGAATTTGATGGTTGACAAGCTACTAAAAATACTGGAAGGAAATGGCTTTAAGGTCATTGCCTTTGCGGATGATATTGCCGTAGCTGTCTCAGGTAAATTCCCGGACACCTTAAGAGACCTAACGCAAACAGCGCTCTCTCACATAACAACTTGAAGCTAGAAGTGTGGCTTAAGGATTAACCCGGATAAAACAGAGATAATCCTATTCACAAGGAAGTATAAAATTCCACAGGTCGACCCTCCCCGACTAAATGGCACCAGCTTAGTCTTCAAAAAAGAGGTAAAATAAAGAAGGCTACTGTTGCACTCTGCTCGTGTAAAAACTCCATTGGGAAAACTTGGGGGTTGGAACCACGGATTGTGCATTGGCTCTATACAGCTGTCGTAAGACCCATACTTTTATATGGTGTGATGGTATGGTGGACAGCTCTTGAAACTAAGAAGAATTGCAAACTCTTAAGCAAGGTCCAAAGGACGGCATCTCTCTATATTAGTGGCGCACTGAGATCAACTCCGACGCACGCACTGGAGATGATGCTACACCTATTACCTCTAAACTTCACAGGAAAACAGATAGCAGCCAGCACAGCCATCCGACTCAAAGCAACATCGCAATGGCAAAGTACGCAAAATGGACATGCCTCAATACTGTGGTCTCAGAGAACACTCCCGGAAACCATTGACTATACCCTACCACTGCTACCGATAAACAAGGAGTTCCAAACTTCAATTCCTTCCAGGCAAAACGAGGAAGGGGAAGGAAGTTTGGGCAAAAAGACGATCCATGTCTGTACAGATGGGTCAAAGTTGGGGGGTACAGTCGGTGGAGGGATTTTCTCTGAACAACTAAACTTAAATATTGCCTTTCGCATACCGGATCACTGTAGCGTCTCTCAGGCCGAGGTTATGGCGATCAAGGAAGCCCTAAGCTGGCTGAAGAAAAATGTGATATCGGTTAGGGATATCAGCATCTTCACGGACAGTCAAGCGGCAATTAAGTCACTTGACTCATCATCTCTAACATCTCGTGTGACAATTGCATGCTTGTCAACTCTAAACGAGTTAGCAGAGTTCTTTAATATCAAATTAATCTGGGTACCTGGTCACAGAGACATTCTGGGTAACTGAAAGCGGACGAACTCGCTAGATACGGCATTACACTCCAAACCAGGCCGGAAAAAGAGTATCTGGGTGCACCATTAACAATGTGCAAATTACTGATTCGGGAAGAAGCAGCCTGGCTCGCAAATCAAAGGTGGTCCTTAGGCACCTCGTGTTACGCGACCAAACTTATTTGGCCGAAGCTGGATAAAAAGCGTACATGCAAGCTGATTTTGTTGCACCGTAGATATATTACCATGATTGTAGGTGTGATCACAGTACACTGCTTCAGCGGGAGATATGCGAATAGACTTGGTGTTCCCTCTAATGACTTCTGCAGAAGTTGCAAAGATGAAGAGGAGGAAGATACTGTAGGTCATCTGCTCTGCACTGGCTCGCAGAAGGAAAACGCATTTAGGATCCTTTTTCTTCGGGAATACTAATGAATTGAAAGATGTAAACATCAACAATCTCCTAGACTTTCTAAAAAGCTCACGTTGGTTCGAGTAGGGAGGAAATATTTTATTTTATTTTTTTGAAGTGAAAACTTCTTTAGCGGCGTTGTGAGTGATTTCAAACTCGATGAAACGACAGTAAAAAGAGATAGGATATTTTAGCCTACGAGAAAATGAGATAGAATACAGATGGGTGCCAGTCAATTTATCGTAAACAAGATTGATGGGAATCGGGAAGGGGTAGGGGAAGAGGGCGGGGTACGGGAAGGGAATGGGGAGAAGGGAGAAGTGTTAGGAGGGAGGAAGTGGAGAGAGGAGGCGATAAATTATGTTTCGTCATAAATTGCAATATATACATATGTACTCGTATATAAATAAAAATGGATGTTTTATTGTTTGTCTGCCTGCCTGAGATTACAAAACTCAAAAACTACTGGACCGATTTTTATGCGGTTTTTTGCAAAATAATCTGTGTTGCCAGGAGCAGGTTTTTAGCTATGTAGATTTTCAAAATTCGAAACGGAAGGTCCTGTAAGGATAATGAAAATATCCTTTTTCCCATTTTTCCCCGGAAAAATTTGCATTTTAGAGTTTTTGGGATCGCTGATCACGAATCCGGTATTAGATTTTCAAAATTCGAAACGGAAGGTCCTGTAAGGATAATGAAAATATCCTTTTTCCCATTTTTCCCCGGAAAAATTTGCACTATAGGGTTTTTGGGGTCACTGATCATGAATCCGATATTAGATTTTCAAAATTCGAAACGGAAGGTCCTGTAAGGATAATGAAAATATCCTTTTTCCCAGGGATTGAAAAAGCAAAGCAAATCAGCAAACAGCAAGCTAAAATTTGCTTTGCTTTGCTGTGACGGAGAAATGCTGTGCTTAAAAAATGCTGTGCTTATTTTCAGTGCTGTGCTGAAAATCGAAAATTTTTATTGCTTTGCTTTGCTTTTTGTACTTCGTTCTGCTGTGCTTAAGCAGTGCTGAAATTTGCTTAAGCAAAATTTAAGCAGTGGTGAAATTTGCTTAGAAATGCTGTGCTTAAGCAGTGCTGAAATTTGCTTAAGCAATGCTGATTTGCTTTCCTTTGTGTTTCTTATACAGGAATATCGATTTCTTTTTTTGGAAAATAGTACGGAGCAAAATAAAATTAGGGAGGAAATTCCTGAACAGCACATGACTTTCTTATACGAAAAAAAAATTTTTTTTTGAGGAAAATAGTACGGAGCAAAATAAAATTAGGGAGGAAATTCCTGAACAACAAATGACTTTCTTATACGAAAAAAAAAATTTTTTTTGAGGAAAATAGTACGGAGCAAAATAAAATTAGGGAGGAAATTCCTGAACAACAAATGACTTTCTTATACAAAAAAAAAAATTTTTTTGAGGAAAATAGTACGGAGCAAAATAAAATTAGGGAGGATATTCCTGAACAGCACATGACTTTCTTATACGAAAAAAAAATTTTTTTTTGAGGAAAATAGTACGGAGCAAAATAAAATTAGGGAGGAAATTCCTGAACAACAAATGACTTTCTTATACGAAAAAAAAAATTTTTTTTTGAGGAAAATAGTACGGAGCAAAATAAAATTAGGGAGGAAATTCCTGAACAACAAATGACTTTCTTATACGAAAAAAAAAATTTTTTTTGAGGAAAATACTACGGAGCAAAATAAAATTAGGGAGGAAATTCCTGAACAACAAATGACTTTCTTATACGAAAAAAAAATTTTTTTTTGAGGAAAATAGTACGGAGCAAAATAAAATTAGGGAGGAAATTCCTGAACAGCACATGACTTTCTTATACGAAAAAAAAATTTTTTTTGAGGAAAATAGTACGGAGCAAAATAAAATTAGGGAGGAAATTCCTGAACAACAAATGACTTTCTTATACGAAAAAAAAATTTTTTTTGAGGAAAATAGTACGGAGCAAAATAAAATTAGGGAGGAAATTCCTGAACAACAAATGACTTTCTTACACGAAAAAAAAATTTTTTTTTGAGGAAAATACTACGGAGCAAAATAAAATTAGGGAGGAAATTCCTGAACAACAAATGACTTTCTTATACGAAAAAAAAATTTTTTTTTTGAGGAAAATAGTACGGAGCAAAATAAAATTAGGGAGGAAATTCCTGAACAGCACATGACTTTCTTATACGAAAAAAAAATTTTTTTTTGTAGGGTTTTTGGGGTCACTGATCACGAATCCGATATTAGATTTTCAAAATTCGAAACGGAAGGTCCTGTAAGGATAATGAAAATATCCTTTTTCCCATTTTTCTCCGGAAAAATTGGCACTACGGGGTTTTTGGGGTCGCTGATCACGAATCCGGTATTAGATTTTCAAAATTCGAAACGAAAGGTCCTGTAAGGATAAATATCCTTTTTCCCATTTTTCCCCGGAAAAATTTGCATTTTAGGGTTTTTGGGGTCGCTGATCACGAATCCGGTATTAGATTTTCAAAATTCGAAACGGAAGATCCTGTAAGGATAATGAAAATATCCTTTTTCCCATTTTCCCCGGAAAAATTTGCATTTTAGGGTTTTTGGGGTCGCTGATCACGAATCCGGTATTAGATTTTCAATAAAAATATAATATTACTTTTGAACCTGGTACCAATATTATAATAAATAAACGCTATAACTATCCCACCCCTGATACCGCATTCGTCTCATTCTCTCGCTGTTTAGTTTTCCTAAGGTTTCACTTCTACCGCGTGTGCACTGCACACACATGTTTTTTTTTTTATTTTCTTTATTTGTGGAAAAAAATTAATATAATACAATTAACAGGCCCAGAGCCCTCTTACAAATTGTATATTGGAAAAAATAATATGATTTTAAATAAATGAGAAGCGAGTATCTAAAAAATATAAATAAATTTGTTATGATGTTTTCAACTTGTTTTCAAAAATTTGGCCACATTTCAGGCGGTAATGCTTTTAATATTTTATTCTTTGTAATTGCTAATGAATTTTCAAGAAGATTAACCGATGCAAAATATTCATTGTGTTGGCGTTTCAGTCTAAGTGCAAGAGAATGAAATTCCGTATTAGATGTGACAGGTGGTAAATAAAAAATGGGTGTGTATCTAGTTGGTCTAATAGGAATGTGTATGGTAAAGGAATCAATGAGATTCGTGGTAATTTTTTTAGATACAATCTTGTATAGAAACAATTCATCGATAAAAAGCCTTCTATGAAATAAATATATCATATTCAAGTTTCCCAATCTTGATTGACAAGTACCCCTTGGTATTTGGAATTTGTAACATAGCATGCGTGTAAATTTTCTTTGTATATTTTCAAGAGTGTTAGTATGTACATGGTAATTGGGATTCCAAATTTGCGAGCCATACTCCAACAGATTTCGTATGTAAGAGTAGTATAAGGTGACATGTGTTTCAATTTTTATGAACGGTTTGAGTGATCTGAAAATGAAACCTAGCATTTTTGATGCCTTCAACACCATCGATTGAACATGATTTTAAATGATAATTTATTATCGAATAACACTCCTAGATCCTTTACTACTCTTAAACGTTGAAGCGGCGTGTTATTTATGGAATAGTTGAAATTGTGATATGTTGCCTCAGTTCTTCTTGTAAAAGATATTGCTGAGCATTTATTAACATTTAAATGCAATTGATTTTTATCACACCAATCAACAATTTTGTTGAGATCGTTTTGCAATTTTCTGCAGTCATTAAAAGATTTTATTGACCAAAATAACTTAACATCATCCGCAAACAAGAGAACGTTGCAATTCAGATTGGATGGTAAATCATTAATGAACATAGAAAATAAAAGTGTAGACAGCACACAGCCTTGAGGCACTGAGGAAGTGGGATGGATTGGCTTTGATTTGGTGGCACTTACACAGACTAATTGAGTTCGATTAGTTAAAAAAGAATAGATACATGTTTTGATGCAGTTATTGATAGGAAATTGGATAAGTTTGTGGATGAGAATGATGTGATTTAGCATATCGAAGGCTTTCTGGAAATCTGTGTATATTGCATCTACTTGTCCACCCCTAGCCATGTTAGACGAAAGGTAATTCACATATTCAGCCAGGTTGGAAATTGTGGATTTATTTTTTGCAAAACCGTGTTGCTGTTGTACAATCAGATTAAAAACTTTACTATAAATATGGGCGTACATAATTTTTTCAAATATTTTCGAGATTGCAGAGATGATTGAAATTGGTCTATAGTTAGTAGTGTTTGTTTTATCGCCATTTTTATGTAAAGGTGTTATGAAACTTAATTTCCATTTGTCAGGAAATGTACGACTATGCAATGATTTTGAAAATAAAATTTTTAATGGCTGAATAATGTTGCGCAGTGTTCGTTTATAAAATATCATTGGAATATTATCAGGACTATTTGTTTTATTCTCTTTGAGATCATTAATTGCATTCACAATATGCTCATTGGTGGCGTCAAAATGATTTTCACAATTGCACTGGAGGTCGGGAAGATGTAAATTGTTATTTACTGGTCCATATACTTTTTCAAAGTTCGTAGCAAAATAATTCGCAAATTCTTTTGGATCTTCTGATGACTCATTATTATATGTCATTGAATTTGGTAATTTGTTTGATTTATTGTGTGTTTTCGTGTATGCAAAAAATGCTTTAGTGTTTGCTTTGATGGTATTTTCAATGCTAGCAGTGTACTTTTTCTCGTTTGCTCTCAATTCATATTTTAATTCGCGACGTTTTATCTTGAAGAGGAGGAAGAGACTGTAGGTCATCTGCTCTGCACTGGCTCGCAGAAGGAAAACGCATTTAGGATCCTTTTCCTTCGGGAATACTAATGAATTGAAAGATGTAAACATCAACAATCTCCTAGACTTTCTAAAAAGCTCACGTTGGTTCGAGTAGGGAGAAAATATATACATATGTGGTATCGCAATGGACCTCATTGGTCTCTAACCTAACTTAACCTAGCCTTGGGAACAGAAATACTGTCAGCAGCATACAGCGGATTACATGCCATACGAGGAAAGAACTCCACCAGAGAAAGAAGTATCAACACCAGCGAACGAGACGAGTCTTTATTCGAATTCGGGCCTTCTTATACGCAATCGAGGCGATAAATCAACATTCATTATTAAAAAAGAAATTCAAAAAAAAAATAAAAAAAAAACCTAAAAAAGGAAAAAATAATTTTTTAGGCACTGTGTTTCAGAAATAAAAGCGAGATTAATGTTAATTTTGTTTCATTTTTTAACCGACTTCCAAAAAAGGAAAGGTTCTCAATTCGACCTGAATGTTTGTTTTTATACCCGTATGGTGAAAACAAAGGGTATATTAACTTTGCCTTACCGTTTGTAACGCCAAGATCCCGTCATCACACAAAAAAAAAATAAAATTTTTTTTTTAAAAAAAGCTTTTATTAAAAAAAATGCACTAAAAAGAAAAAAATAATTTTCTGGACGCTGTGTATCACAAATATAAAAGCTTTTAAAAAGCGAGATAAAGCATAAAACAATAAAATAAAAATTTATCTCGCTTTTAAAAAGCTTTTATATTTGTGATACACAGCGTCCAGAAAATTATTTTTTTCTTTTTAGTGCATTTTTTTTAATAAAAGCTTTTTTTAAAAAAAAAAATTTTTTTTTTTTTTTGTGTGATGACGGGATCTTGGCATAAAATAAAACAATAAAATAAAAATTTATCTCGCTTTTAAAAAGCTTTTATATTTGTGATACACAGCGTCCAGAAAATTATTTTTTTCTTTTTAGTGCATTTTTTTTAATAAAAGCTTTTTTATTTTTTTTTTATTTTGTTCTTTTTAGTATTCGAATATATAGCTTTACATTTGAGATGTCCTTACAGGCTTTTTAACTTGAGAATCGTATTCAGCGAACCCCAAAACCTGCAGAATAGATTTTTTCCGGAAAATTTGGAGAAAAGGATAATCACGTTATCCTTACAGGACCTTCCGTTATCCTTACAGACTTTTTGATGACAGATTCGGATTCAGCGACCCCAAAAACCCCCAGGATAGATTTTTTTCCGGAAAATTTGGAGAAAAGGATAATCACGTTATCCTTACAGGACCTTCCGTTATCCTTACAAGGACGAAGTAGAGAAAATTTTGTATTGTCATCGGACTTATATAAGTATACAAAATTTCAAGTGAATCGGATGAGTGGAAGTGGGTCAAAATTTGATTGCAAGATTTGACCCCGACAAACAAACAAACAAACAAACAGACAGACAAGATAGCGAGCTAAATAAAAGCTTTTAAAAAAATTTTAATGACAGATTCGGATTCAGCGACCCCAAAAACCCCCAGAATAGATTTTTTCCGGAAAATTTGGAGAAAAGGATAATCACGTTATCCTTACAGGACCTTCCGTTATCCTTACTGACTTTTTAATGACAGATTCGGATTCAGCGACCCCAAAAACCCCCAGAATAGATTTTTTCCGGAAAATTTGGAGAAAAGGATAATCACGTTATCCTTACAGGACCTTCCGTTATCCTTGCAAGGACGAAGTAGTGAAAATATTGTATTGTCATCGGACTTATATAAGTGTGCAAAATTTCAAGTCAATCGGACAAGTGGAAGTGGGTCAAAATTGGGTTGCAAGATTTGATCTGACAGACAGACAGACAAACAGACAGACAGACAAACAGACACGAAGGCAAGCTAAATAAAAGCTTTTAAAAAATGAATTACACCAGTGTGTTTAGAATGATAAAAAAAATTGAATTTTGCATGTCCGTCCGTCTGTCTGTCTGTCCGTCTGTCTGTCCGTCTGTCTGTCTGTCCGTCTGTCTGTCTGTCTGTGGCGCGGATTGCGGGCGCATGGATTGAGCTAGAGACTTAAAATTTTGCGCAGATTCGTTTTTCGTAAAATGCGAGGCTAAGTTCGTTAATGGGTAAAAATGGACCATTAGGGGGGGTACCCCCCATACAAACGAAAATGTTTTTTTCGAATTTCTCAAAAACGGTGCATCTTATCAAAAAAGTCTAAGAACAAAAGTTATTTAGAATATGATTCTACATAAAACTCCCATACATCAAAATCCGATTGGAACAAGTTTTAAGAAAATTTTATTGGAAAATTTGAATTCAAATGAAATTTTGATACGCCGTTCAATTAAATCACCATACGGGTTTTCAATAATTGCCAGATTGGCAATTATAGCTTTTGTTATGTTTTAATGTATGTTCACGCCTAACTTTTTACTGGGTTAACCGATTTGGGTCGTCCCAAAGAGAAAGTTGTAGAGAAAGTTCCTGGTTCGACTCCGCTGCAAATTTACCCCCGTGGCGCTATGCTTTCATACCCCCTCGCCTGCTATATTCTACATCGTTTGAGATATCGAGTTGATTTTGTGTTATGATAAGTACAGCACCAGGAAGGTTCTTTTTTATATTTCCGCTCTGTCGACCGACCCCCTTAAACCCTCTCTCCTGCTAGATTCTACATCGCTTGAGATATCGAGATGAAAATTTTTGCGTTGTGTTCAGTACAACACAAGGAAGGTTCTTTTATATATTTCCCCCGTGTTAACCTACCCCCTTAAACCCACTCTCCTGCTAAACTTTACATTATTTGAGATTGTTTGAGATATCGAGTGGAAATTTCTGTGGCGCTTCCCCTCATACTAGATTCTTCATGGGTAAAGATATCAAGCTAAATCTTTTTGTGTCGTGTTAAGCTATATACAAAGATATGTGTATACCTCTTTCAATTAACACACTAGTCCCTGTTATAGCCCCTTTCATAAAAATCCTGGGGGGATCATACGCCCGCAATGCGGTGGGCCTTTGATGAGAATATGGGGCCCCTGAGGGGGCGCCCTAGTCCAGTGTTAGAAACACGCGAATACACACAAAAAATTGTACAAACAGCTCTTGGTAAATAAAAGTCAAATCTATTGCAACGCACAATCAATTCTCGTTCTAGATTTACGAAGTAAAAACTCATCTCAGAAATACACGAGTATCTAAAAGACAGAAATTAAACGTTGCTGAAGCACATCAATGTAAAGGTGTTCGTTTATCAGATTATTTAAATATAATATTCGGAATATGGGAACCATAGGGTGGAATTTGATTATAGAAGAAACGAAACCTAAAAATTTCTGCTTCCAGCGTTTTTTAAAAAAAAAATTACTGTCAATAAATATTTACTACACTATTAAATATTTTTTTAATTTAACACAATTATACGTATACTATTAATGCACATTTGTTATAACAAGTATATAAGGTTAATCTATATATATAAAAATGGATGTTTGTTTGTCTGTCTGTTTGTGATTACAAAACTCAAAAACGACTGGACCGATTTTTACGCGGTTTTTTGCAAAATGATCTGCGTTGCCAGGAGCAGGTTTTTAGCTATGTAGATTTTCAAAATTCGAAACGGAAGGTCCTGTAAGGATAATGAAAATATCCTTTTTCCCATTTCTCCCCGGAAAAATTTGCATTATGGGGTTTTTGGGGTCGCTGATCACGAATCCGATATTAGATTTTCAAAATTCGAAACGGAAGGTCCTGTAAGGATAATGAAAATATCCTTTTTCCCATTTCTCTCCGGAAAAATTTGCATTATAGGGTTTTTGGGGTCGCTGATCACGAATCCGGTATTAGATTTTGAAAAATTCGAAACGGGAGGTCCTGTAAGGATAACGCAAATGTCCTTTTTCCCGTGTTTCCCGAAAAATTTGGTATTAAGGGTGTTTCAGGGTCGCTGATTACGAATCCGGCGTTTCAGTTTCAATAACACTAACGTTGATTTTCAAGTTTTTTTAAGTTGGTTTTTTGGCATTCTAAATCCATGTGTAAGAAAATGGATGTTGGTATAGATGTATGTATGAGATTAATAGACTCAAAAACTACTGGACCGATTTTTATGCGGGTTTTCCCAAAATGATCCGCGTTCTCAGGAGCAGCTTTTTCGCTATCGAAATAGAGCGTAAAGATCATGCACAACATTGGAATAAAGTAAAGTGAATTATAAGGAAAAAAATAACAAAAACCCAAACTTAAAAATTTTCAAAATATTCATATGGCCAAAAAGTACTCCAGAGGGTTGCTAGAACCCAGTAAGGGATACCCAACCAGAAAAACAACTGAATTAGCAAATAATAGACGGCACTAGGTGCCGGTAAAAAGATTAGAAATGGACTGAGTAGTCCTAGACCAAAAAATGATAAAGGTTCTACCTGAAGATAAGTGATTACGTGAGTCACCCCCAGTCAGTACTGATCCCTAATTAATTACTTATTACTGATCACTAATTGGGGCTTAATTGCACCCATAATTCCTAGGACTTAATTTATTGTGTTAATTACCAATAGGATTTACCCAAAAATATCCTTTATTAACTATTTTATAATCGCCATATGTTGCAGGTAAATTTTTAAGTCGGAGCAATAAAATAATGTTATTAATCTGGGTTTATAATTTCCCTTATCTAAAAATACCAATTAATTTTTTTTATTGGTTTCTCTTAATAAGTTTTTACCAAAATAAAAAACAATTTTTAGTCCTCAAATATATTTAAAATAAATAAAACTATTATTTATAATTCAGTCAAAATCTGGTAAAAAAATAGCTCCAACCATGATTTTAATATTGTTTACTGTATTTTCCGCGCACATTTCCGCAACATCCCATATGGTTTTTTAGGTGTCAAAATGTGTCTTCTATCAGGTAAAAAAGGTTTCAGCTTAACGACGCTTAGCGGCCATTGTTGATTTTCAACATTTATACAATTTTTTTTATGAAAAATTATGTACTTTACAAAATATATCACAACGAAGCCCAAAATCAACATATCTGGTTTCTTTTTTCCCCATTTTAAAGCTAATTCTAATAGTTTGTAAGTTTAGGTGGAAATATAAGGAAATGGTAACTTTTTAAAGTTCATAAAAAATATTGAAAATCAATAAATCTATTTCGAGTTTTGTTTTTGGACATTTGAAGTACCAATATTTGATAAAATATCGAATAACTTCAAACGGTTCTACAGCACCTACAATCTATCGTTTTGACAAATTTAAAAGTCACATTTTTTAAATTATGTCCGCTCACAAGACCTATTGGCCGCATAGTGCCCCGTTTTCCCGACAAAAAATTATAAAAAGGACATTTGTGTTATCCTTACAGGACCTTCCGTTTCGAATTTTGCAATTTCAACGCCAGATTCGTAATCAGCGACCCCGAAAACCTCATATTGTCAATTTTTCCGGAAAAACTTGGAACAAGGATATTTGCGTTAATCTTACAAGACCTTCCGTATCGAATTTTCAAAATCTAACATAGCTAAAAATCTGCACCTGGCAGTGCGCGGATCATCAAAAACCGCATAAAAATCGGTCGAGTAGTTTTTGAGTTTATTAATCTGATATACCTACATACATACCAACATCCATTTTATTATAACATAGAAAAAATACTTTCTTTTAATAAAAACTAGGTACAATTTTTGGAATTTTTGTTGTCCATGCGTTGTTTTTGTCGAATACCATCCATACGCTTAGGACTTTTTATAAGCTTCATTTCCATCTGGGGTATTATCAAACATGTGTTGATCGATTAATCGATTATTAATGACGATTAAATCGAAAGTCGATTGCAGCTTGCTTGGTTTTTCCAGATTACTTTTTCAACTTTTCGGCAGAAATGGGCGGAGCCACAAACAACATAGGTTACTAATATACCGATTGTGAAATAACAAAGGCGCTAGGAGGATATAAATACTAGAGAACCAAGGAGTAATAAATCAGTTGTTAAAAGTCAGTCGACTAGGTTACAACAAAAAGTAGAAAATTTTGAAAGTGATTTTTGAAGGTGAAGGAAATTACCTGTAAAATTGTAGAAGTGAGAAAAGTAACATTGAGCACGGAGAAAAGCAGACAAATAAAAAAAGGTTATAGTGAAGAAGTGAATAAGAGTAAAAGCAGAAATTGGAACATTAAGGAAATCAGAAAATCAAAGGAAAAAGTAAATAATAAAGATTTTAGTTTTTCATGACAATTAAGGCATCGTCAACGAACATTAAGCACTGGAAATTACATAAGTATCGGAAATTATTTGAAATGCCATTCAAAAAATCAAACATCAACCAACCAGACATACGCGGCAATCGTCAGCCAATAGATCTGCTGAAACATCTGAAGAGCGAGACACACGCCAAGAAACTGAGCGGATCAGAGCCTCTACTTCAAGAGCTGCTCAAACATCAGAAGAGCGAGACGCACGTCGGGAAACTGACCGGATCAGAGCCTCTACTTCAAGAGCTGCTCAAACATCTGAAGAACGAGACGCACGTCGGGAAACTGACCGGATCAGAGCCTCTACTTCAAGAGCTGCTGAAACATCTGAAAAGCAAGACGCACGCCAAGAAACTGAGCGGATCAGAGCCTCTACTTCAAGAGCTGCTGAAACATCTGAAGAGCGGGACGCGCGCCGGGAAACTGAACGCTCACGGCGCAGTCAATCAAGAACGAGAATCGATCTCAAGAAAGCGGCGTTCAATTACGATAAAGACTACGATTACAGTAGTAATCGCCATGTTGTCATTGGTAAAATGACTAATTTGTGGTCTCATTGTGGCGCTAAGAAATTTCAAAGAGAAACGCCTGGCATGTGTTGCTCCAATGGCAAAGTCAATTTGCCACCACTGGCTGAGCCACCAGAATCACTTTCAACTTATTTGGCTGGAGCTAATCGGGAGTCCAAACATTTTCTACAACATATTCGGAACTACAACTCATGCTTTCAAATTACATCGTTTGGAGAGACGAATATTGTGAAATATGGTAATTTCATGCCTACATTCAAAGTCCAAGGACAAGTGTATCATCAGATTGGTTCACTTCTTCCTGCGCCCGAAGAAGATGCACAGTTTTTGCAAATATATTTCATGGACAATGTCGAGGAAGAGATTGATCGACGATGTGCATTTAGTATAACAACAGATCGGAAAATTATTGCTGAATTGCGAGCATATTGGTCGTCGCCTTGATATTAGGTTTATTTTGACCGTTGTTTGCTGAAGTTGCAGATGATGGAGGTACATGTAGGAGTGTGTGATGTCGTTTATTACATGTACGGCAATTTGACTGACTGACGCATTGGTTTATGGAATGTTTTGGATGAAGGCAATTGAAACATAATTGTTTCTGTTTAACGATATCTTGTCGTTGTCGAATGTTCATTTTTAGGAATTTGGGACATTGTGAAATGCGGTGCTGTTGCGAACAAGCAGCGCAATTAAATGTCGATGAAGTGTGAAATGATTGTTGATATGGCTTTGTTGATTTGGACTCTAATGAGCGAAATGGTTTTTCTGTTGATGAGTGCAATGCTTCTAGAGTCCGGTATCGTTTTTCCAGAAACCGATAAAGCTCTTGATACGAAGGAAGTGCATCATTATCCTGCTGTCGGGATTCCCATAACATGCGCGTATTGGCAGGCAGATGTTGTACGGTAATGTGTACTATTAAAGGGTCCCAACTGGATGTTTCAATGCCCAATCCAGACAATGTTAACAGGCATTCGTTTGTGGTGTCCATTAAATTTTTTATGTTCGATGAAGTTTCGGCTGTTATGGTATTCTGTTTTAACAGTCGATTTAATGTTGTAGTCGTGATGACCTTTTTGTTGGAATACCGGTTTACTAAGGTATTCCAAGCTAACTCATAATTAAAGTCGGTGATTTGGAAATGTTGCAGAAGACGTTCTGCTTCACCTGACAGTCGTGACTTTAAGTAGTGAAGTTTATGCACCGGTGAAAGGATACGGTTTTCGTGAATCATGCTACGAAATAGATCATGAAATGAAAGCCAGGTGTGATATTCTCCCGAGAACTTTGGGATTTCGATGGGGGGCAACGAAAGTGGTTTCATGGGAAATGGATTAGCTGTTTGAGGCAGAGGGGATCGTGGTGCCTCTATTGAAAGACCAGGCTTTGGTCTATTGCTCTGGTATGTGGGCAATAATTCTTCGATTTTGTCCTTGAGCTCGAAATATTTACTTTGAGCGGTTTCGTACAACGAGCTACATTCCAATTTGGTAGCCTTGGAATCTGATGTTGACGGAACATTCAAGTAAATCGAAGATATCTCGTCCCAATGGGAATTGATAATGGTCAGTCGGTTTTTTAAGGAGGCTTCTGTCCGTTTTTTACCTTCCTTAGTAAAATTAGAGAACGATTTGTCGATTAAATCTTTATATAGTCTGATTTGATTTAATGATTCTTGTGGATCTATCTGAGATGTTTCCTCCGTAGAGGAATTATCATTGGATGTGGTGTCTTGACCCATGATCGGGGGTGGAAACATACTAACGTTAAGAAGGTATGTGTTGAAAGAGTGTGACGAATGGTTACGTCAAGGTTCTGTGTTAAGAATTTGTAATTAAGAGACTTGAATACAATGAGTTAAAAAAACGTTTAAACTTGTTATCAATATCCGGCTCGAAGGACCATTTGTTGCGACCACTACTGAGTGTCGCAGCACGAGTTAGAACGGTTGGTAGCTTACCTGGAGTCTCTTATAACTCGCATGCTGGACCAATCGTTAACCTGAAAAAGGGGTGCCGGGACAACGATTAATAACAAGTTAATTTTTGTTCTTAAAATTGTATTCAAATTTTAATTACAAACTTAACCTAATGATTCTTAATATCTAATATAATATTATTAAAACTAAAAAGAAATGTTGATTGGTGTTTATGGAATTTGATCTGTAATGGAAAAGCCGATTAATGACAAATAATAAAGAGGATAAAAAATTGGCGAAGATTCTTCGGCCAAGAACGATGATTTCTTTGAAATTCGTAAATTGGCGAAATTCTTTCGTCCAATGAATGATTCAGATAAATTTAATATAAAGTAATTAAATTGATAAAATAAAAATAAAAAAAAAGGTTTATAATTCAAAAATAATTTACCGCGACCGAGATTTGAACCCCGGTCTTCGATACGCTAAACTTCTTCTTAACCGCTGGGCTACAATTGCAGTCGAATGCAAATGGCTAAAACGCAAATAGAAGGAATACGTGATATGATATTGTGATCAGTCGAAATCGATGATTTGCATTAGGGACAATAATTGGCAATGGAATACGACCGATGGGTACTGGAATGACGATGATTTCCTTTCGCTAGTTAGATAGAATTTCAACGTAGGAAACCAACACATATGAAATTGGATTTATGATGGAATACGATATATTAATTTCTTGTAATGAATTTATATCGATATTTAGAGATTAAATTGAATAATTCGAAATTGATAAATTGAAATTCTTAAAGATTAATTGGGTCGAATGGAATTCATGAAATTGAGATAGACTTTCTCTATGGAAAGTTAAGGATTAATTCTGTTTGAAACAAACGTTAAGAAAAAAAAAAAAAGGGAGTTGATTTAATGTTCGAATTAATATATGCGATATTAATTCTAGGTTAATTCTGTTCGAAGAGAGGAAAGTAACCGTGTCGTTGTGTATTTTGAGATGACATATGTGATATTAACTCTTTGGTAAAGTCATTTGAAAGAAGCGGCTAATAAAATATTAGCTGCGCAATATTAAATGACTGGATAAAAATGGTTCGCGAGGAGATGGGTTAGAAGGATTTCGTAATTGGTAATGAATATTCTTCGACCACCAATTTATGGAAAGGATAGTAAAGGATTTATATAAAAATGGAATTTAAAAATTCCTTTAATCAAAAAATAAATCGTAGCGACCGCGATTCGAACTCGGGTCTTGGAGACGTTAAACGCCTTGTTACCTGTGGAGCTAAAACCGCTTCCAAGAATTTAGTTCCCGTAGTTGGGGAATTGTGGTTGGTTAGGGTGCTTGAAATGCTTTCCTCTTGATACTAGAGGATTCAACCGAAAGAGTTGAAATGAAGAATTAATATATCGAATATTAATGTTTGTGGATATGTTTCTCTATCGATAGGAAGAGATTCGATTTGCAGATGCAGATTGATTGAAATAATTAATGCGTAACATTAATTATCTCGAATCAAAATGTACATGAAAAAAAGGGTGGAAATGCGATATGATTTCCTTGATCGAAAGTTCGATAACAACTCCTATGTGAAAGGAGTGTTGAATGACCAAATGGGTTCGAATTAAGTTCTGGATTAATATGTACGATATTAATCCCTTTTCCTAAACGCGAAATTTAATAGAAGCAATTGATACGTAATATTAATTGCTTCTTACTAAATTTGATGTTGATGAGATTGTTATGTTAGTAGTAGGTTTAGGAGGAACCAATAAGGATCAATGAAAAATCTTCGATCAATCCTTATGGACATGGAATTTTTAGGAAGGTTGAAAGTTTGGTGGGAAAAAATACTTATACAAATTGTGCACGTTATCCATGTGCTGAGATGTTCTTGGTTTTTTACCTTTACTGCTTCTGATGATTTTAAAATTCCTGATGTTGTCCACTTGGATCGTCTTGGATCGTCTTCCTTGAAGTAGGTCTGCTCGATTGCGAGACTGTTTTGCAAGTGTCCTTTGAGGGTTTCGAGCCTATGCTTATCACCTCGGCTCCATTGATCCTCGTTAGGATCCTCTAGTAATGGTGGGGCTAGTGAATAGAGTGCTTCTCCGTACGTTTTGCTTATTGGGGGCGCTGTTTGTTATGCGCTGTTAAGTTGCTGAGTTGAGGTTTGAGAAATGTCAACTCAGATTGATTATTGTGAATTCAATGTTTATTATGGATAATTGGGTAAGTTCCGCATGTTAAATTTATATGATTTGTTGAATTAATACGTTTTTTTTATTTTCAGATAAACAATTTAGTGATGAGTGGAGGCCGCGGAATGGAGTCTCATCCTCGGGGAGTGGCGAGATGTTGGGTCAGGTAATCTTTTCTGGTTTGGATTGTTTAGTAATGGTTTTTCATTTTAGTTCATTATTCTATTTTGTTCAGTCGGGTCTGAACAATTGGAGACCCGTATGGTGATATTCGTATCAAAATTCGAACAATTGTATGAAAATTCGTCTTTGAAGTAAAACTTTTCAATAAGATTTTTTAAAATTTATTCCAATCGGATTTTGATGTATGGGAGTTTTATGTAGAATCATATCCTAAATAACTTTTATTCTTGGACTTTTTTGATAAGATGCACCGTTTTTGAGATATTCACAAAAAACGACTTCGTTTGTATGGGGGGTACCCCCCTAATGGTCTATTTTCGCCCATTAACGAACTTAGCCTCACATTTTACGAAAAACGGATCTGTACAAAATTTTAAGTCTCTAGCTCAATCCGTGCGCCCGCAATCCGCGCCACAGACAGACGGACGGACGGACGGACAGACGGACGGACATGCTAAATTCAACTTTTTTCATCATTCTAAACACACTGGTGTAATTCATTTTTTTGTGCGATGACGGGATCTTGGCGTTACAAACGGTAAGGCAAAGTTAATATACCCTTTGGTTTCACCATACGGGTATAAAAAACCCCATGCAAATCGGATTATATTCAGCCGAGTTATGGATAGTCAAACGGACCACGATTCATTTTTATATATATAGATTTGCGGTAACAGTTCTGTTACAGCAAGGTAGTCAGGCTTTATTTCTCTTGTATTTGGATTAGGTCGAGCGGCGACAGTATTTATCTCCCAAAATAAGAATATAATCAATATCACTCATACACAAAATGTTGGGGTCGAGAAGAAAAAATGCAACACAGGCAACTGTGAATTTATATCGAATCTATCACTGGCTTGATGAAACGAACCACGTAAAATTGCAATATTTTCACCTATGTTCGTATACCTATTTGTACTCGCCGTTGGTTGTCCTTCACAGGGTGGTCTATTTATATCAGAAGAATCATTTGCAACCAGTAGAATTTCTGAAATATTAATCACATCTGGGAAACATGGCTGGACATCCCTGTACAGCGAATTAATAATTAATAACGACTGTAGAGCTCGTTGTAGTTTTCCAATGTCGACTTGAAATCGTCTGGAACGTTGCAGGTTATCCCGATTTTCGGCTACTATGAAAATTCCAGCTTGGCTCAACTGAAGCGGAAGTTGTTTAGCAAGTTCGATTACATCTTGCGCAAACAAAATAACTTTCCGTTTGCACAAAACGGTTTTGAAATTTTATAATCTTCAGAAAAGGCACAACCCTGCACAATAGTCGCTGTTCAACCTCCGATAAATCAACTAATTCTTCAGGTATACACGGTAAAAACTGGAGTCTAATTTTAAGACTTTTTTTCCTACATATAGGTCAACACCTTTTTGAGCCTAAAAATCAAACTTTAAAAGTTTGAAATTATTTTCCTTTTAAATAGTATTATCCGGTCTAAATTTAAGGTATTAAAATTTAAATTTTAGTCTAAAAAATCTAAAAATTAGTTCCAAATTTCTAAAAATTCTCAAATTAAAACCTTATGGTTTAAGTTTAAGATGTCTGAGTCTTAAATTAAGACTGGAATGGTTAAAAAATAGTCATAAACTTCTAAAATTCGTGAATTATCCGGGTAAATAAGACTATCCGGTCTAAATTTAAGACTTAAAAGTTTTAATTTCAAACTGAAATTACTAAAAAATAGTTACAATTTTCTAAAACTGACTCAAGACTTCGAAGTTTAAATTTCAAACCTTTTTTTATGTTTAATGCCAGGAGCTTAGGCAAATTGCCTCTAATGCCGAAGTGTTTAGGTCCATGAGCAGAAAACTTCCAAATTCAAATTCAAGCCGAATTATTTTTGCCCTGAGTGGGATTTGAACCACTGTTCTTTGGATCACAAGGCAAGCACTTAGCTAACTGAGCCATCCACGCCCGCGAATTAAATTCTTAATTTTAGATTAATATGTATAGAAAATATACTCAGACTTCTAAAATAAGACTTTACTTTCTAAATTTTAGAATAATGAGTTTTAATTATAGGCTGAAATGATTAAAAAGTAGTCACAATTTTCTAAAATTGAATAAATTGTAGACTTTGAAGTTTTATTTTTAGACCGAAAAGTCGAATTCGAGCCTCGCGACTTTTCTAAAATTGACCGACCGACTGATGAATTTGAAAAAGAAAAATAAACTGAAAAGACTAAATATTAGACAAAAAGTTTAATTCAATTTTATCCGAATTGAAGTAAAACTTACAAGGTTTAGTTCTCAAACTTATAGGTCTAATATTTCGATTAAAAGTCTAGAAATAAGGCGGAGAGGTTTAAAACAAATTTTTAAGAAAGAAAAAGTTTACTTTTTAAACTATAGTCTTAAAAATAAACCGAAACTCACTAAATATTAAACTTTTCGACTAAAATATACTCTAAACTTTCAAAAAGTTTTAAAAATAGAGAAAATAGTTTAAAATTCCACTAAACTTTCAAAAGTTTAAAAAATAGAAGGAAAAAGTCTTAAAATTAGACTCCAGTTTTTACCGTGTAGGGATTATTTCCAATTTATTCCAAAAAGCTTGTGATGGAATTCCTTTTTTTCTCAGATTATTTGAACGGAAAAATGTTACAATATTTTCTAATTCTAATAAATTGGAAGGGATTATTGAAGTTAAATTTTGTGTGCGTAAATTACAACGTTGCTGTGGATATAAAGTTTTTTTTACATATTTCACAAGCTGCATCAGCAAATACATTAATTACCTCTTTAAAATCGCTTTCATTGAAACACTGCCTACGACCGATATTTCTTTGATGCATATTCTGCAAGCCATTTTACCTTTCATCTGCGGTTTCATGCTGTAATTGGTGATACCTCCTTTTACGACTTGCAGTTAATCGGCACGACCGTTGCTCTGAAGTTTCGTTTAATAAACATTTGTGTATCAAGAAAAGCCGGCGCGAATGTTGCTGAGATGTTTCATTTGATAGTTGTTCGCGTATCCTTGAAAAACGACGTTCTTTATCGGGCATGGTTTTTTCATTTAACTTTAGTAGGTACATTATATTGACGTATTCTGAACAGTCTTGCCTCACGCTCAGTTGTAGTTTCCATGCATATAGTTTCTCAGCGCTCCTTTTCTTATTTTTGGCAAGACGCAGTTGCCTCGCATTCCAAGATTCTCGCAAACGTTTGGATGTCATCCGTTTGGCGTTGTTTGTAATTTTACCATATTAAAAATTGAAACTAAAAACATTCGAAATAAAAAAAAATTTAAAAGCAAGGTGTCTGTCTCGTAGAGACGGCCAGAAGACGTGGATCCGCCGACAACGATCGCCAATAGATATTTAAGTAAGAAATTTTAGTGAAAAGGAAATTAAGGAAACAAATTTTTATTTAAAACATAACAAAAGCTATAATTGCCAATCTGGCAATTATTGAAAATCCGTATGGTGATTTAAGTGAACGGCGAACAGTTGTATAAAAAATTCCAGTTTGAAGTCAAACTTTCTAAAATTTATTCCAATCGGATTTTTATTTATGGGAGTTTTATGTAGAATCATATCCTAAATAACTTTTGTTTTTGCACTTTTTTGATAAGATGCACCGTTTTTGAGATATTCGGTTTCACCATACGGGTATAATAATTTTATTTATAATTGGTTTATGATAAGAGAAGTGTGAAATAAATATCATACATACAGTGTTTAAAACGCTCCCATTTCTAGTCTTTCGTTCAAATTAGTTATATATATAATGACGAAGGTCTTACATTTTATTACTATTCCATCGATTCTACTACTATTTTTCGGCCGATTTACTACGATTTCGAAAATCAAAAGTCACAACCCTGAACAGAACTTTGTCGTGTTGTGTTTTTCCTAAACACGCCGAGTGGACATATACACTTCTCACAAAATAAAACACTGTATAAAGTTTACTTTTAATTTATTTAAATAACACTTTTCTAATATGGATTACAACTTTCGATTAACTTAATGAAATTAATAAGTTACTAAAACTGAACGTCCGACTACATACTTCCGTGATCCAACCAGAACTCTCTTGCCATAACTAAGGACTTTCGGTTTAACCGCGTGAATTTGAAAAAGAAGTAAAACTTACTTTTTATTTGCCGAGACGTTTCGGTTAGAGCATGTGTTAACCATGGTCGCTCGAGGACTGGTTCAAGCTTTGCTTAAAACATTGGACGGCTTCTCAAATTGTAACGGTGCCTGTTGACCGTTTGTTGGCAAACTGTACTGATTGTGTCGTCCGGTTTATCGATGGACTTTAACGGTCACAGCAATTTCAACACAGGATTCCAAGTTTCGGATAATTTTAGGCTGTCATCTCTATTAAACGTAGGCCTGCGTTTAATTTCGATTGCTTCTCGAACTAAACGTGGATAATATCGTTTTTCTGTGGCCACGATACGTGCTTGGTCAAAACGTATCCAATGATTTTGACTATTGTCCATGGTATGTTCAGCAATAGCCGATGTCTCCTTGTTGTTGTTTTTTATGGCTGAGAGGTGTTCCTGCAACCGCACTGAAATATTCCGTTTAGTTTGTCCTATGTAGAAGCTGCCACAACTGCAAGGTACCTCATAGACACCGCAATTTTCTAAGGGTATACGATCTTTAGGAGATCTAAGGTACCCTTTGATTTTTGTAGGTGGTATTTGGATTGTTTTGATGTCTTGTGCTTTGAGTACCTTGCTGATCCTGTCTGACACCCCACGTAAGTATGGAAGAAAAGCCACTTTTTCGGGATTTCCGCTCTCTGGCTGTAGTAGTTTCTTAGGCGCTTGTTTCCGTTGTTTCTTGTTGTAGCCATTATTCTTCAACACCTCATCTACATGTTTCAGTTCGGCATCCAGGTGGTCGGGATCACATATTCGATGCGCCCTGTGAATTAGAGATGAAACCACTGATCTTAAATTCGCAGGACAATGGTGCGAACTGGCATGTAGGTATTTGTCCGTGTGGGTGTTTTTCCTATAAACCGTGTGTGCGAGTTTACCGTCACTTCTCCTAATGATCCGCACATCCAAAAATGCTAAAGAACCTTCGGACTCCGATTCCATAGTGAATTTTTTCCTTTGGGTGAATCGAATTCAAAAGTGTTAAAAATGGGTCTAGGTATTCTCTTTTTATGATGCAAAACGTATCATCGACGTACCTAAGAAACACTTTTGGTTTTGAGGTGGCTTTCGAAAGTGCTTTCTGCTCAATGTTTTGCATCCACAGATCCGCTACGATCGGCGCAATGGGCGAGCCCATGGTCACACCGTTTTTCTGTAGGTAGAATTCGCCATTGAACAAAAAATATCCCGTTGTTAGACAAAATTCTAAGAGTTCCAGGCAGTTTTCATCTATATCTAAGTCCTGGATCATATCTCTTATTACCGCAATGGAATCGGCTATGGGGACATCGATCACCGATCGATTGCCATTTCAAAGTCCAATGTTCTGGTTTGACATTAAATCTTTTAGTTATTGGGAAATAACAATTATTTGGTGACCAAGCTATATCAGCTTAAGATTTGGGTCACTACTTTTATAATTGCTTAACTTACATTAATTACAATTATTATTAATTTATTGGACTTTGAAGACATGCGGAAGTTCGCATTTTCATGTTTTCCATTATTCGTACGATGAACCCAAGTTAACCGAGGGTGCAAAGTGCACAATTCTTATTTAAACATGAAAATACCTACTCACCACATTCCTCCCCCTTTTGAAAAAGAAAAATTTATTTTTCTACAAATCATCCTCCTCGGTAAATTGTATGTTATATTTATTCTTATGTGCTATTTTAACAAAATTACTTTGAAAAGGTATGTATTTTCAAATCATAATATGTTTATATAACAAAATCGCTGACAACATTAGTTTACGTATATAATAAGATTACATTTTTTTTTATTTATAATTTAACAAAATTATTTTAACAATATTTATATTTTACCATCATTAGCTTAACTTTACAAAAAAAAAAAAATACAATAAATCTATTTAATGACCATATATTTTTAACCGACTTCCAAAAAGGAAAAGGTTCTCAATTCCACCTGAATATTTTTTTTTTTTTAATGTATGTTCACGCCTAACTTTTTACTGGGTTGACCGATTTTGGTCTTCCCAAAGAGAAAGTTGTAGAGAAAGTTCCTGGTTGGGCCCTGGTTCATTCATGGGCAAAAATGGACCATTAGGGGGGGGTACCCCCCATACAAACGAAATCGTTTTTTCCGAATTTCTCAAAAACGGTGCATCTTATCAAAAAAGTCTAAGAACAAAAGTTATTTAGAATATGATTCTACATAAAACTCCCATACATCAAAATCCGATTGGAATAAATTTTAAAAAATCTGATTGGAAAGTTCGACTTCAAAGTGTAATTTTGGTACAAATGCTCAAATTAAGATACCAATATCACCATACAGGTTTTCAATAATTGCCAGATTGGCAATTATAGCTTTTGTTATGTTTTTACGTTGTGTTCAGTACAACACAAGGAAGGTTCTTTTATATATTTCCCCCGTGTTAACCTACCCCTTCAAACCCCTCCCTGCTTGGGATATCGAGTAAAATTCTTTGTATTGTGTTTATTTATTTATTTATTTATTTATTTATTTATTTATATATATACATAGCCAACAGGTATAATTTCCTAACCGGCCGATTCCAAGCAAAGAGAAAACTAATAAAAATTATAAAATAAATAAAAATAGAGAAAATTATAAAATAAATAAAAATAGATAATAGAAATATTGAAAAATTATGCAAAAAACAGAAAAAAAAGAAAATTATAATTTACTTAAAACTTTTCTCCGAAACATGTTACGCGAAATATTAAAATCAAAAACATCTGCACAATTATTAAATAAAGCACACATATTCGTAATTGGCTCGTTCACCCCATAAACAGTTCTATGGAAAGGCAAATTTATGAAGATGTGGTGCCTAAGCTGACGAGGAGCCACATTAAAATTAATTTTTGACAAAAGGACTGGAGAATCAACAACACCAGAGATTACATTAAAAATAAATAACACACTTAACAAATCCCGCCGAGAGCTCAAGGAGTCAAGGTCAATTAACTTACGCCTCGATTCATATGGAGGCAATTCAAGAGCGTTGTCCCAGTTCAGCCTACGAAGAGCAAACCTGAGAAAACGCCTCTGGATTGACTCTATACGGCTTATATGAACCTCAAAGTTAGGACTCCATACAACACACGCATATTCTAAGATCGATCTGACAATTGAAATGAATAAACTTTTCAATGCATAAGGATCAGAAATCTCTCGGGAAAATCGAATGATGAATCCAAGTAATCCATTTGCTCTAGAGATAATATAGTCAATATGAGGTACAAAGGTTAGTTTGGTGTCAAAAATCACCCCAAGATCTTTTATCATAGAGACTCTGTTGAGAATAACATTGTTGATTTTATAATTAAAAATGATTGGATTAATCTTTCGATAAAATGA
Source organism: Chrysopilus asiliformis (assembly GCA_964034945.1). Lineage (NCBI taxonomy): Eukaryota > Metazoa > Arthropoda > Insecta > Diptera > Rhagionidae > Chrysopilus > Chrysopilus asiliformis. The sequence continues at coordinate 72,717,637 of OZ035960.1, read as the reverse complement.
CATGGTTGAACATTTAGCGACATTTAAACTAATATGATTTTCTACACACCAAGTAGACAATACGTTGAAATCATTTTGCAACATAAAAGAATCTTCCAAACAATCAATGACACGATAAAGTTTTGCATCGTCAGCATATAATAATAACCTGGACGATATTAGAACATCACATAAATCATTAATAAATAAAATAAATAACAAAGGTCCGAGATGGCTTCCTTGAGGAACCCCGGAGCGAACGACAAACGCTCTTGACAAATAATTGTGAATTTTTACTAATTGCAATCGATTAAATAAATAAGACGTTAGCCACTTAAGAAGACTAGAATGCATGCCAATTAATTGAAGTTTTGTCAAGAGTAAATTATGATTAACTCTATCAAACGCTTTCGAGAAATCCGTGTAAATGACGTCAACCTGATGACCCTCTTCGATACTGTTACTGCAGAAATTTGTAAACTCTAATAAATTCGTGGTAGTTGACCGACCCTTAACAAAACCGTGCTGATAAATAGAAATGTGTTGCTTAAACGAAGAAGTCAGAACGCTACAAATCAATTTTTCAAAGAATTTGGCAATCGTAGGCAAGATAGCAATTGGTCTATAGTTAGACGCATCACTTTTACAGCCACCTTTGAGGACAGGAATTATGTAAGAGATTTTCCAAGCTGAGGGGAAAACTCCAGTTTTTAATGAAAAATTGAATAAGAGGTGTAACGGATAGGCTAAACTATTCGCACAATTCTTAAGGATAACAGGAGGGACCAAGTCAGGACCAGCTCCTTTTTTAATATCAACCTTGCCTAATTCCTCAAGAATGGTATCAAGATCAAGCTCAACTAAGCCAACATCAATTGAACTATAATCATTTGATGAATTAAAACAGTTCTTGATGGGTGAGTTGTCATAGACACTCTCAAAATAATCAGCGAAAAGGTTGACAATCTGTTCTTCTGAAGTCGCAATGGAGTTATTATAAAATATTCTTTTAGGGTAACCAGAAGATTTCCTCTTTAAGTTCACAAACGACCAGAATTTAGATGGATGTCTAGTTAGATTGCGCTGAAGATTTAACAAATAATTTTTATAATTTGATTTCTGTTCAATTTCGAATTTTCTGCGCAGAGTCGAATAAGTGTTATAGTTTGAGGTGTAACCAGTATTTATGTACAATTTGTATGCTTTACGTTTAGCGCTTTTAAGTTTAATTAGAGACTTAGTATACCACGGAGGATGTCCATTTATGGAAAGATTCTTTTTTGGAACAAATAATTCAAAGCCAACATACAGAAGACAATAAAAGTTAAAGACGAAATCATCTACAGAAACACATAAGTCGAAGATACTCTTCCAGTCTATAGAAAAAAGATACAAATTAAGCTTAGCCATGTCAGCATTCCTGAAGTCAAGTACAGAGTGTTTATCAGTTACTTTGGAATTATCACAGGTGGTATTAATATTCAAATTTATTGCACGATGAAACTGATTTTCATTTCGGAGAGAAAAATCACATTCGAGCACCCTAGAAACTTCAGGATTGGAAGAAAAAATCAAATCGAGAGTATTACCAAAGTCATTATGAATAAAATTTATTTGAGTTAAGCCATAAGATAAAATAGAATCAATGGTAAACGAATCGATTGAACCTCTAACTTTAAAAGGCACCAGGGTTCTCAAGTTCTCGCTGTCGAATTTCCAGGAAATATTGGGTAAATTAAAATCACCAAAAACGAAAACTGAATCTATACAGCGAACTCTGTCACACAATGATTTCAGGACATTAACATGGCTTTCATAAACTGAAAAAGTAGAGTTCGGCGGAATATACAAACAATGAAGAAATATATGTTTATGAGATAACGAAACCAAAACAGAAACGCATTCTAAAGAGTCACTACCAGGAAGAACAATACGGGAAGTTGAAAAATGATTTTTAACAGCTATCAAAACTCCGCCACCGTGTTGTGTTCAGTACAATATTTGGAAGATTCTTCCCCTCAAACCCTTTGTAATTTTACCTATATTAAAAATTGAAACTAAAAACGTTCGAAATAAAAAAAATTTTTTTCTAAAAAAAAATAAAACCGACTTTAAAAAAAACTGAAAAGAGAAAAAAGCACTAAAAAGAAAAAAATAATTTCAAACTATGTCCATTAATAGCGTATTTAAAATTCGGCTTTTTTGGAGTGGCGTTAAATTTGCAACTAAAATAAATTACATACTTTCTAACCCTTAAGGCTAATCGTTTACATACTTTCTAACCCTTAAGGCTAACTAAGAACTAAGATCGACTCCAAAAATTTTGTTGTCAAACAGATTAACTATAGACACAATCGCTATAAAAAAGCCCACTGTCTCATATGTTACTATTTTTTGTAGAAATCTATCCTATTTTTTAACCGACTTCCAAAAAGGACAAGGTTCTCAATTCCACCTGAATATATTTTTTTTTTAATGTATGTTCACGCCTAACTTTTTACTGGGTGGACCGATTTTGGTCATCCTAAAGAGAAAGTTGTAGAGAAAGTTCCTGGTTGGGCCCTGGTTCATTGATGGGGAAAAATGGACCATTAGGGGGGATACCCCCCATACAAACGAAAATGTTTTTTTCGAATTTCTCAAAAACGGTGCATCTTATCAAAAAAGTCTAAGAACAAAAGTTATTTAGAATATGATTCTACATAAGACTCCCATACATCAAAATCCGATTGGAATAAATTTTAAAAAATCTGATTGGAAAGTTCGACTTCAAAGTGTAATTTTGGTACAAATGCTCAAATTAAGATACCAATATCACCATACAGGTTTTCAATAATTGCCAGATTGGCAATTATAGCTTTTGTTATGTTTTTACGTTGTGTTCAGTACAACACAAGGAAGGTTCTTTTATATATTTCCCCCGTGTTAACCTACCCCTTCAAACCCCTTCCTGCTTGGGATATCGAGTAAAATTCTTTGTATTGTGTTCAGTACAATATCTGGAAGATTCTTTTATATATTTCTCATCTGCGGACTTATCCCCTCAAACCCTTTGTAATTTTACCTATATTAAAAATTGAAACTAAAAACGTTCGAAATAAAAAAAAAATTTTCTAAAAAAAAATAAAACCGACTTTAAAAAAAAACTGAAAAGAGAAAAAAGCACTAAAAAGAAAAAAATAATTTCAAACTATGTCCATTAATAGCGTATTTAAAATTCGGCTTTTTTGGAGTGGCGTTAAATTTGCAACTAAAATAAATTACATAATTTCTAACCCTTAAGGCTAATCGTTTACATACTTTCTAACCCTTAAGGCTAACTAAGAACTAAGATCGACTCCAAAAATTTTGTTGACAAACAGATTAACTATATAGACACGGCTCTTAGAAGCACCAAAACTAAGTTCTTTTATGTCCCAAATTGGATTCCCTATTTTTAAGCAATCGCTATAAAAAAGCCCACTACATGTACAAACTGATTTGGTGCGAAACTTGACAATAGAAATTTTACAACGATTTTATTTAGTGTAAATTTAACGCCACTCCAAAAAAGCCGAATTTTAAATACGCTATTAATGGACATAGTTTGAAATTATTTTTTTCTTTTTAGTGCTTTTTTCTCTTTTCAGTTTTTTTTAAAGTCGGTTTTTTATATTTTCATTTGCGAGAACATTCTCAAAAAAAATGAATTTCGGTACTTTCTTTGCCTATGCAGCATACTCAATCCTGCAAAATGTATAATCAATCCTGCAAAATGTGTTATTGAAAATTCGACATGTGAGGCTACTTTTCGAAAGTTCCTATTTTTCCTAGTGTCTGATTTTATTCCTTTACCTGACTCTCGCTTACGCGAGTTTCATTCTGCTAACCTAATTCAATGATTTGTTGGTTAACTCTTTTTTAAATATCTTTTATTACCTAATATTTCTTTTTAATACTATTATTCTATATTTCTTTTTGATACTATTATTGTTTAATCGAAATATGGTTTTAAACGATTATTGTGTACCCTTCTCTTCTTTTTCCTAATTGATAACACCGAATTTACATCGTTGGGAATATCTACTATTACATAAGGCCCTGTCCAAATTTGGCTTAATTTTCCTTTCCGCGCGGCATCTTTTAGCAGCACCTTATCCCCTACATGATATCTTATCTTCGGATGGGCTCTCTTATCATAATATTCCTTATTGGTGTTCTTGCTGGCAACCAAACTATCCCTAGCGATCTTATAACCCTCTTGCAGTTTTCTTCTCAAATCAAATACATAATTTTCGTAATTATAAACCGGTTCGGGTTCTCATTTCAATTCCGTCGGAATTGCAGGGGTGAATCCAAATACAACTTCCATTGGAGTGAATCCAGTACTACGATGCACTGTAGTGTTATGTACGAACATGGCCTGACGCAGATGCTGGTTCCATGTTCTTGGGTTCTTGTCTACAAAAGTTCTTAGATATTCCACTAAGTCTTTGTGACTCCTCTCCAAAACTCCGTTACTTTGCGGGTGATACGCCGTTGTTTGCAATTTCTTAATTTTCAGTAATTTGCAAACCTGTTTGAATATGTCACTCAAAAAATTAGAACCGTGGTCCGGTAACAACGACTTAGGAATTCCGTACCTACTTATGGTTTGATCAAAAAACACTCTGGCTACCGTGGTCGCTTCGATGTCACGCAAAGCATAACAATCCGTGAATCTCGTGAGATCGTCCTGGAATGTAAGGATATATTTATCTCCTTCTGGGGTTTCTTCTAGAGGACCTACTATATCTAGAGACACCTTTTCAAATGGAGTTAGCGATGTTGATGATATCATCAGTGGTACAATATGCGCTTTTCCCTGCTTGTTTTTCTGACAAAAGTCACACCGCTTGATGTACTCCAGAACATCGTTAAACATACCTTTCCATTTGAATGTTCTTCTAATATTGTTAAAGGTCTTTGCTACTCCCTGATGTCCGCCTAAAGGACTGTCATGGTATGCCCTGATAACTTTTAGTATTTCGTCCCTGTCGTTAAGTACTTGCACCTTTGATTTCTCCACAGTGGTATTCAGAACAGAATCTTCGTTTATAGTTTTTTCGGGTAATTTTTCATCAGTCACCTCCTTCTCTTTACGTGATTGGAGTCGTGTTGTTACAAAACATTTCGTAAATGTTTCTACGGAATCTTTTTTGAGTTTTTCTACCAATTCACGCGCTTGTTCAACCGTTCGGATCGAAAGCCCGTCTGCGACCTTACTAGTTTTGATCGGTTGGTCTGAAACTGTCAACAATTATTTTTCTATATCCAAATATGGTATTTTTTCATCGCATCCCTGACTATCCAATTCTTTTTCCGGTATTCTGCTTAACGCGTCCGCGCAGGTATTATATTTTCCCGTTTTGTAAACAATCGAGTAATCGTACTCCGATAATTTGTGCCGAAATCTCATTAACCTAGACGTAGTGTCTTTTTTTTTTGCATTGGCCTTTTAGTGGCTTATGATCTGTCACTACTGTGAAAGGTCGTCCATATAAATAACATCGAAAGTTTTTCGTGGCCCAAACTATGGCCAGAAGTTCCCTTTCTATGGTAGAGTACCGTCTTTCTGTGTCACTTAATGTTCGACTCGCGTAAGCAATAGGTCGATCTGATCCAATTTCACCTTGTGACAATACGGCCCCTAACGCTTCGTTACTTGCGTCTGTGGTCAAGACGAATGGCTTAGCAAAATCTGGGTAGGCGAGCAAGGGTGGGTTAATTAAAGCATTTTTTAAATTAACGAACGCCTTCTCGCAATCTTCAGTCCACTTAAACCGAGTATTTTTTCGTACTAACTTATTTAGTGGTTCAGCTATTCTTGAAAATTCCGGGATAAATTTCCGATAGTAATTGGCAAGCCCTAAAAATGATTGTACCCGCCGTACCGTGTTGGGCCGTGGAAAAGTGTGATTTTACTTTCTCAGGATCGGGTTTGGCACCCTCACTGTTGCATTTGTGTCCTAAGTACACTATTTCCCTTTTCAGGAATTTACATTTTTCCAATTGTAACTTAAGGTTGTATTTGCGCAGTCTATACAATACATCTCGTAATTTTCTGTTATGATCGTGTAAGTTTTTCCCATAGCCTACTATGTCATCTAAATACACGAAACACTCTATCCCTTGTAAACCGGAAAGAGCATAATTCATTAATTGCTGGAACGTAGCAGGAGCTCCGGTTAAACCGAAAGGCATCCTTTTGAACTGGTAATGTCCAAACTGCGTACTGAATGCAGTTTTGGGTCTATCGGCTTCGTTCACCAGGACTTGGTGATATCCACTGGCTAAATCGAGTGTGGTGAAGTATCTAAAATGCCCTAATTGGTCTAGAATATCTTCTATTCTAGGCAAAGAATGAGCATTTCCAACGGTGATCTCAATTAATTTACGATAATCCACCACCACCCTCCAGCGCTTGTCGCCATTTGGACCAGCTTTCTTAGGAACCACCAAAAGCGGTGAATTCCATGGACTATTACTTGGTTCAATGATATCGTCTTCTAGCATCTTGGAGACTTGCTCCTGAATTATACCCCTTTGAGTTTCGGGCAACCGTTATATAATGCGTTTGCGCATTTGAAAATGTTAATCTGTCCCCAGGCAAATGGAAAATATCATTATATTCCCTACAAATTTCCATTAATGCCTCGCGTTCTTCTCCATTGTAACCGTCGTTCAGGTTTAATTCTGTGACCAATTTATTTATCCGGGCACTATTTTGTCCTCGGATAGTTCTAATTTTTTCAGGTTCCTGTTTAAGACTACCCTTCCTGTTTCCTACATCATCCGTATCGCTTAAAACTTCAAACTCTGATATTGGGATGGCTGATATCTCAATATTTTCGAAACATTCTTCCGTTTCCTTGACGTTTATTATTCCTACCTTCATTTTATTATTATGCACAACACTTATGCAATTTCCCAGGTACACTCCTGGTCTCAACTCTTTTTTCAAACATATTACCTCCCCACTTCCTCTGAAAGGTATTTCCACTATAATACGGCTTCGTGCCGGAATCCTTATCATATTTAATCCTGGTACTACATTTTCAATTATTTCAACTCCCTCGGTTTTTACCTCTAGCGGAGACTCTATTTCTTTTTCAATATAATTACCCTTTTCTCTATTTTCTACTAATATCCCTTTTTCTATATCTTTTATTTTTGTTTCCCTAGTATCTTTACACATTTTTTCTCTCTTATTTATAAACTTTTTCGGCGAACCATTTATATTGGGATGCTCTTGGTCACTAACGAAATCTACTTTCATGGACATGTTGAGTTGCGAATCAACAGGATAATCATGAATCACCTTGGACTCGATATCCTTGTCTCTGGAATTTTCCGATTTCTCTGAAGAAAAAACTCTGCTAGATTCCCTGCCGACATTTTGCTGTGAAACAGCAGTATGTTCAACGACATTTACCTGAACTTTACACACATCCCCTGTGGTTGCCAGACCCTCGGAAATTGATGAGCCTTTTGTCAAATCATTTTGATGACCTGATCGACATTGGATCTCCTTTGTGACATTATTTTCCTCAGAAAAATTCACGAGATTTGGAGCCTTATAACCCCCGTAAGGGAACGATTTACGACCTTTATTGGTATCACCTGACGACATCCTTGGGTTTACTGTTAATTGTTCAGAAGGTTTCATAGAGTTATCCTCGAAATTTCGATCCTGAGATACATATGGCTCATGAATCGGAATTGTGACTTGGTATGCTGGGAATTGCATACATCGCTGAGGCCCGAATATATTAGCTTTCGTCGACAAAAATTTATTACCTATTACTCCATCCCCTGGAATATTCTTAACATTATTTATAACTTGGAATTTCTCTGGAATTCCTTCCCCAATCAAAATTGTACCCTGACATCTACCTAATGTTTCACCTTGTTCATATACTCCTGCTAATTTTACTTTATTACTTTTATCGACTATAGTTTCCTCTTTTAAACTATTTTCCTTTATCAAATTTATCTCAGCCCCCGTGTCCACTAAAAATTCAGATGCTTTGTTGTGTACAATATCCAAAGGTAACGTTACCATTGCTACTGTCACGGGTAGCATCTCGGAGTGCTGAGTACACCCTTTACGAATATTTATTGGCGGTTGACTGGGGTGTTGGCAGCCACCCGTGTCCCGTTTCCCGCCGAATTACCTTGCTTTTCTAGCCAAACTTGATGCGGATAACAAGAATCTATCCTATGTCCGCTACGTAAACAAAATTCGCATGCATCCTCCTGTATCATTCGAAGATTCATTGGATTACGACAATCTTGCGGTTTGTGTCCCCTTTTTTGACACCTATTACAAAATACATACGGATCATTTTGACGACCTTTCGGACAGTTTCTCGCAAAATGGCCCGTATTTCCGCAATTAAAACATTTTGAGTAGAATTTCTTGGAGCCGCGTTAGAATTTCTTTGAGGCTGCCTATTTTCAAATCGAGTCGATGAAAACCTATTTGTACTACTGGAATTTCCATAATTGTTTCTATTTTTATTCCTAGAAAAATTATCGAAAATCCTGTTTTGACTGTTTTGATTAAAATTTTGACCTATACTACCTCCGCGGAAATCTGAATTTTGTTGATCATAGCCTAATTGATTTGTTTTTTGATTCATTAAAGCATAATCTGTAACGGACTGACTTTCAAACTTATGGGGTTCCGTAAACCTAGTTTGAAAGTCCGTAACGCTATTTGATCAAATTCCGCGTTGAACGCTTCTTCTTGCCCCGGATATCTGGCTTGAGTGGCCTGTTTGCATTCGTTTAGAATTTGCAGTACTCTTCTCCCGTATGTTTCTACCGATTCTCCTGTTATTTGCCTACATTGCCTTAATTCATCCCGAAGTTCCATGGGCAATTTGGATGGCATATAGGCTTGTACTAAGACTTTCTCTAATTCACTGAAAGTCGATATATTTGAAATTTGGGCTAGCGTATATGCCTCGCCCTGCAACCCCATAGTGGAAATAAATTCCACTTATGTCGCTTGTTGTTGGGGAGTTTGCAAAATTTAGTAGAAACTTTTTGCGATTTGCAAAAATCTCTGAATATCATTCCTTCTTGTTGGTGAAGGAGCACCGGAAAATGGGGGAAGTTGCCTACTTATGAAATCTATCATCAACTGTGTTTTGTCATTATCTATAAACGAGCAGTTTGATGCTTCTTCTAGTCCGTTCGCGTTACCGGTTAAATTTTGTGCGTCTTTCATTTTTATTAGCTTTTGGTTTTCTACTCTTAAATGTTCTATAGTTTTTTCGTAATCCCTAACCTTATCGTGTACTTTTGTTAGTTCCTCAAAAATACTACTAGACCCTGCACTACTTGTTATTTTTCTAATTTCGATAACACTTTTAGTTAAGCAATTTTTATCGTTATTTGGGCAGTTTCTGGCTATTTCACTTACCCTGTTTATTTGGCCTAGTAATTCCTCGTTAGTACTCTCGGCTTCTTTTAAATTTTTCTTATTTTCCTTAATCGTAGCATCTGTAATTTGTAATTTCCTAATATGGTTCTCGAACTCTATATTCTTTTCTTTCACCTTTTCTATATATGTCTGGAGGGACGTTACTGTGATCTGGCTTGCTGATAACTTATCTGGGTTTTCTTTAATTAACTGTTCTAACCTTCGTACCTGTTCACTGTTAAGCAGTAGTTTTAATTCTTCTAATAAAATTTCCTGAGTATAACCAAAATCTTCTCTAAGCCTAAGTATCTCTTGTCTAAACTGTTCCTTCTGATTTTTTACTTGTTCTAATTCTATCTCAATTGTTTTGTACCGATCTAGCTCTTCCTTTGTGAGAATGTTCTCCCCTTTTCTTTTACTCATTTATAAATTTAAAACAAAATATTTTCATTTTACTTATAATTTTTTGCGGATACTATAGTTAATTTTTTTAAACTACCAAATACAATTTATTTACTTTATTGTTACTTCACATACCTCCGAAAAATTTGATCTGCATCGTTGTGTTGCACTGTTCCTGACTTCTCCCAATTTTGATTTTCGGCTGACGAAATGTTTTCCCACTAATTATAAGGTTGATTGTCCGCCTTTAAACGCCACTTGAAAGATGATTCCAACGTTGACCTAGTTGTAGCACACTTCTTGTAAGATGATACTGCACGCAATTGTTGTTGCACTTGATGCGGTGTTTTACCGTTCGCTGATTCTATTCCTCCAAACTGCTTCCTATGTTGGCCGCTTTGCTGCTTCTTTTTCGTTTTGGTTTTCTGTTACTCTGCACTTGATATGACTTGCAGAGTAATTCAACTGATGATTTTTCGTTGTTGAAATGAAAATTCGATTCACTAGTCTGATGTTGCTGCCTCTGGTCACTTTTCCGCTTATTGTTTTATGGTTAATTTGAAACTTTGTGCTGCCGAGTCCGATATCTGCCTACTGCTGATGTTCACTGCTACGTTTCCCGTTCTGATGATCACTAATTTTCACTTACACTGTAGTTCGTAGATTATTTTTACGTACGCATTATTTAATTTGTGTACGTTAAACGACTGTTCAATTTTAGGTTGTTATTAACTTTCACTTTATTATTATCGTTCGTAGATTCTTTTTACGTAATTTGTTTTTTTTTTTTTTACGTTTACCGGCTGCGCCAATATGTCGTGTTGTGTTTTTCCTAAACACGCCGAGTGGACATATACACTTCTCACAAAATAAAACACTGTATAAATTTTACTTTTAATTTATTTAAATAACACTTTTCTAATATGAATTACAACTTTCGATTAACTTAATGAAATTAATAATATGAATTACAACTTTCGATTAACTTAATGAAATTAATTAGTTACTAAAACTGCACGTCCGACTACTTCCGTGATCCAACCAGAACTCTCTTGTTAACTGACTCAATCGATCACCGATCGATTGCCATTTCAAAGTCCAATGTTCTGGTTTGACATTAAATCTTTTAGTTATTGGGAAATAACAATTATTTGGTGACCAAGCTATATCAGCTTAAGATTTGGGTCACTACTTTTATAATTGCTTAACTTACATTAATTACAATTATTATTAATTTATTGATTTTTGAAGACATGCGGAAGTTTGCATATTCATGTTTTCCATTATTCGTACGATGAACCCAAGTTAACCGAGGGTGCAAAGTACATAATTCTTATTTAAACATGAAAATACCTACTCACCACAACTTTAATGCTGGGAGTGAAATATCGTTCTCTCAGTAGTAGGGCCTGCAAAATTACCGAATTTCGGCTTTACCGGTAAACGGTAAATATTTTTAGTAAATACCGGTTTACCGGTAAATTACCGGTAAATCGCTTTTTAAATAAAAAAAAATCATGTATAGCATATTAGTGTTGGCGAGAGGAAAAAAAACGTACGAAAAAATAACTAACAATAATTTTATAATATTTGAATCATAAAATTTTAATTCATCTATTAAGAAAACAATTCAAATTTAAAAACGAAATACCTTAATTCAATAATGAAAACAAAAATACATTAATTTAATAAAATAAAAAGAAAACCCTAATTTTTTTAAAACATTTAATAAATATTTTGGGCATTGAAATATGCTCTTAACAAACAGATTATATTTAAAATTGAATCGTTCAAACTTGTTCTGATTTTAGTGCATACTGCACCTGCAGCTGAAAAGCTCGCTAAGATTCGACGCTGGTCGGCTTTATTGTTGAAATGTGGTGGAGCGCCAACGTTAAATACTTTCCACGTCTTTGTTATTCTTCAAGGGCAGTGATTTCTTTTTTGATAAGTTTAAATAACGTTGTGGTACCGCTTGTGGTTGTTGTGGTATAGAAAAATTCCAGCTATACGGTAACAATTTGAATGAAATCAGAGATTACTATGAGAATTTTTACTCTTGCAAATCAAGGAAATTTTTGTACTGCTCATACAAATCTAATAAACTTCCCGAATGTAAGAGAAAACTGAAGCAGTGTTCAAAACGCTCCCATTTCTAGTATTTCGTTCTAAATTTGGCATCTCAGTAAAACGCTCCAAAGAACGAGAGCAAAATTATGGTTTTCACTTTCTTGCTCTTAAGATTTTGACATTTGCGTTATGTTTTTACGCTCTTTCACTTTACGTTATGTTTTTACGCTCTTTCATTTTACGTTATGTTTTTACGCTCTTTCATTTTTCATCATTTTACGTTCTTGCCGTTAAGAGCGAAACTTTTAAGAGTATACTTCTAGTACATGTACATAAGTAAATGACAAAATATGTAATATGCAATATACATATCACATTAGAGAAAAAAAATCAAAACAACATACATTTTTTAATTATCAAAAGTTATTTCATTAAGTGCCGTTTGCACCAACATAACTTAGCAACTTATGTACAACTTAAAAAATTTAAGTCGAAGAATTTCTACGGTTTAAGTAGGCTAACCACAACTTAATTTTTTAAGAATAATACGCGCAAACGAACCTTAGACATTTAAAAAAAAAATAACCGAAATTACCGGTATTTTTTTTTTAAATTTACCGGTAATTTCGGTAATGAAATTGGCCGGTAAAACCGGTAAACCGGTTACCGGTATTGCAGCCCCTACTCAGTAGTAAAATACATACTTATATGTGTGTGTCACTGACTTATATATAGTGGACATAGCATCCGAGCCGAAAAATGGCACGGCAGCAGATTTGACTTGGGGATTCAGTAGTCGCCAACCTAATTGTACTCGTAAACATTTTGCGTTATACAAATTTCATGTCAATTCACCTGCAGTCATGTTCAAATTAGTTGAAAATTACACAGATAGTTAGTCTTTACTTGCTAAATCCCTTTTCAACTTCAAATTGGAAATAAGCAATATCAAATTGGAAATAAGCAATGTCAAATTGGAAATAATCATTTTCAAATTGGGAATAATCATTTTCAAATTGGAAATAAACTTTAAAAATTGAAAATAATCATTAAAAATTGAAAAAAATCATTAAAAATTGGGAAAAATGGTTTTCAAACGATAAAAGAAGTTGTTAAGTTTTTCATTTGTTGCATACATAAAAATAATATTTTTGCTCTTAAAATGCCGTATATTAAGAAAACGGAAGCTGATAATATTAAAAAAAACAAATTTGTGCTTTTTATAACAATGGTGGGGATTGGAGAATTTGCTTGGTCAGCTCTTAAGGCTTCTATTAAACGAGATTTAGCAGGTGAAATGCCACAGATTTTAACATGTGAAAATAGGACAAATTTGTCCCAAACCGAATTTCGCCTACAAAGGATTGAAAATATTATACAGCGGAATGTACCAAATTTATCTGTTGCAAATTGTGCTAAATATGTTGCTTATGTTCAAAAATTCATACCAGATGTTTTAAATTTGATTTGTGTGTTTTTTTAACTTAAATGATGTTTTCCAATTTTTAATGATTATTTCCAATTTTTAATGATTTTTTTCAATTTTTAATGATTATTTTCAATTTTTTAAGTTTATTTCCAATTTGAAAATGATAATTCCCAATTTGAAAATGATTATTCCCAATTTGAAAATGATTATTTCCAATTTGACATTGCTTATTTCCAATTTGATATTGCTTATTTCCAATTTGAAGTTGAAAAGGTATAGTATGCACATTTGATTCTTCAAAAATTCGAAAAAAAATCAGTGCAAACCGCAAATGTTACACTTTTTCACTTCAAAGTTAAAGTTGAGAGTCCCCTGCTGTCATTTATGCAGCAGCCAGCTGTCATTTATGCCAAACACATATGTTGATCTTTCTTTCTCTTACCGATCGCCTTATTTATCACACGAGAATGAAAGATTGCCAACTCGTGTTTTATGTGAATGACATCTGATAGTATTTTGGCGCGAATGTCTTTGAATGTGTCGCGATGTGAAAAGTATAATAATAAGTTTGAAGTGCAATTTTAATTTTTTAATAAGAATCAATCAAACATGTCCTTTGATATAGACACGTTTGTTTTATACACTCCATTTGGCATTTTGAATACTTCAGGAACCATTCAACATAACCTCAAACATCAACACATGATTTGGTTAGTTGTCAACCCTATTTGTTCAAATAAGGTTGCTAACACATCCCTATTTACTCGTCAAGGTTGGTAATGCTGTCAGTATAGGGATTCAGAGGGAACTGTCGATAATTATCGACAAGCCAGTTATGTGCACATATTCAACTTTCTTTTAATTGTGTTGGTGGATACAGCACACTAATGCAGGTTTGACTTCCAATGCGATTTCCTTCACTCGGGTAACACTAATGGTTTGACGTCTGGAAATCTATTCCACATTTCCAACGTTTTTATCGACATTTCCAAGGGATATCACTTGCTTTGTGAGGTGGTGAAAACAGTGCGTTTGCGTAGAAGTTTAGCGCATACAAAACACCAAGAGCAGGCGATATTAAAATTTGATTAGGCATGTCCGGAGTCAACATTTCAATGATTTCCACTGCTAGTGCCTGTGGAAGCCCATTTATTTCTATAAACCTCACAAACACATAAATTTAAAGTTTTTAAACATACATAATTTACGCTTTTTTACCTTTCTTCGAGTATCGCAAAAGGATCTGACCCGTCCCGTAGATTTCGCCTCATTATTCGCATTTGATTCCTCCTAAGGTAATAATAAACGGATACTGCGGAATTCATTTTCTTTGGTAAATTATTAAAAACACTATCTAAAGTTTTTCGCGGTACTTTTCGTTGTCCACTTCTCTCACATTTGCGGCTGTCAAATCGAGAATTTTTGGGTTACTTTACACTTGCAACTTATAAATTCAATTCAATTCAATTATTTATTGATGCTATAGTATTAAGTATAAATTCAGTACAAACTTAATAAGAATGATAAAGTGGTAAAATTCAGTCGAGAAATTCTATATGACAAATTTAATATAATGAGAATGTATTTACACACATACCATTAGCATTGCAACTTATAAAATTCACATCGGGTAGGTAAAAAATTCTTCATCGCTGCGGATCTTCAAGAAAATTTCCTAACTTTAAAAAAATTCCCTCTTTTCGATATTCCACTGGCGATAAGTTTCGATTATGCTCAGAATCGGTGTACAGGGGATCCATTTCGAAAGAGAGAGTCAAAATAAGCGAAGGAGAATCTAGCTGTGTTTCGCGCTATTTGATTTCTTAGATTATACTTCATAGCTCGAGGCTTTCATTCATTTTTATGCGAGACCCACTAAGAGCGAAAAGAACGACATAACATGACATTCAATACATCAGATTCAACACACACAAAGGAGGAGCATAAAAAGAGTATAAATGTGAAATCTGTACCTACTACAACAGCATAACAGCGGAAGTGAAAATTTAGATTTTGATTTTTACAGGAATTATTAAACATAGTTTAATATAACAAAATACCCTGACGCATTTTATATAAAGGGTGGTTAAATTTTAAGGGCCGATGTTGAATGAGAACCACACCTAAACGTCAAGTTTTTTTCTGCATTTAATTTGACATTTCTCAATTTCAGACTAACTCAATTTGAACCATGGAAAGATACACAATCGAGCAACGCGTTAAAGTTATTCAGGCTTATTATGAAAATGGGCGTTCAAATCAAAATGCATATCGTGCACTTCGTGATTTTTTCGGTCAATTTAATCGTCCAAATGTGCGTACAATCGGAAAAATCGTGCAAAAATTTGAGCAAACCGGGTCTGTAGGAGATGTGAAAACACCAGTGCATGCTCGTACAGCTCGTACTGCAGAAAATATTGCTGCTGTTCGCGATAGTGTGGCTGAAGAGCCGTCCACCTCAACTCGTCGTCGTGCCCAACAATTGCACCTCCCACGCTCGTCGTTGATGAACATTATGCATAAAGACTTGCATTTACATGCTTACAAGGTGCAATTGACTCAAGCCTCTTGACCATTTCAAGCGTCGTCAATGGTCAGAATGGTGGCAAGAAATGGCAACAGTGGATGATCAATTTTCGAAGAAAATCATCTTCAGTGATGAGGCACATTTTCACCTCAGTGGATTCGTCAATAAGCAGAACAGCCGCATTTGGGCGAATGATAATCCAAGAGTGATTGTCGAAAAACCAATGCACCCACAAAGAGTGACTGTTTGGTGCGGTTTATGGGCTGGCGGCATCATCGGGCCGTATTTTTTCCAAAATGAGGCCGGTAAGGCAGTTACTGTGAATGGTGTTCGCTATCGTGAGATGATAACGAACTTGTTATGGCCCGAATTGGAAGATATGGATGTGGACGATATGTGGTTTCAACAGGACGGTGCCACTTGCCACACAGCTACCGAAACAATCGCTCTTTTGCGCGACAAATTTAATGGCCGTGTTATCTCACGTGGTGGCGATGTCAATTGGCCGCCAAGATCATGTGATTTGACACCGTTGGACTTCTTTCTTTGGGGTTATTTGAAAGAAAAGGTGTACGTCGATAAGCCAGCAACAATTCAAGAGCTAAAGGATGAGATAATTCGGCACATTAACGGCATAGAACCTCAATTATGCCTCAGCGTCATCGAAAATTTGGACCATCGGATGGAGGTGTGCCGCCGAGGTCGCGGCGGTCATTTGGCCGATATTTTGTTCCATACATAATTGAACCATAGCAATATTATCATAATAAAAAGAAATGACAATAATTTCCTAAATAATTCGTGTTTTATTCAAAATCAACATCGGCCCTTAAAATTTAACCACCCTTTAGTAGGCCGCATTTTATAGCACAGTTTCTGTTCGGATGTCACCACAAACTATCGAGTATCATCGCTTTGAAATTTGTTATCATCGCAGCAAGCCGATTTTCTAATTTGTACCCCCATATCAAAATCTAAGACGTATCCACGTCAAAAATAAAATAAAACCGACTTTAAAAAAATATCTAAAAAGGAAAAAAAGCACTAAAAAGAAAAAAATAATTTAAAACTATGTCCATTAATAGCGTATTTAAAATTCGGCTTTTTGTGAGTGGCGTTAAAAATGCAACTAAAAAAAATTACATACCTCTAATCCTTAAGGCTAATTGTGCTGTTGCTGCCACTAAGAATTAAGAACGACTTTTTAAGCAAACGCTACAAAAAAGCCCACTGTCTCATATGTTTTTGTAGAAATCTATTCTATTCTTTGTCTCCGTGTACAACTGAACTTGACAATAGAAAATTAATGCAATAAAAAAAACTTGATAAATAATTTCAAGCGAAACCACTATGTTTGTGAAAGATGACAGATAAATCGAGATAATCTATATATTTAAAGGGCAAAGCGATTTTGTATGGATTTCTTTCGACAGAGCTCCTGGAGTTCCTATTGAACCGATTTTGATGATTTTTTTTAAATGAAAGCTCTATAGCTGTAGATATGTCCGTTTTACTTTTTTCCCCATTTTTAATAATACTTTATTAGTTATTTGCCTTTCAAAATTATAAATATGCCGCTAACTAAGTCTTCAATGGTAACACGACATTCCGTACTGCCTTATCAGCGCAGTGAGTTAGAAGTTGGACTACCATGCGCCAGACACCGGGTTCAATTCTGATCGGTGACAAAATTCTTTTTTTTTTCTTTTCAAATTTTTTTTGTTGATTTTTACTTTTTTCAATATTTTTTTAGGTAACTTAATTTATTTTTATACCCGTATGGTGAAACCAAAGGGTTTATTAACTTTGCCTTACCGTTTGTAATGCTACATTTACACGAATGACAAATTTGTCATTTTTTTCTTGTCATTATGTTAATTCCCGTGTAAATGGCATAATTTTTGTAATTTTTTCTGTCAGAAAATGTCAATCTCTCATAAAAGAATGAACTTGTCCATTCTTTTATGCCAGATTGTCATTCGTGCAAACGCAATATTAGTTATGACAAAAGTTGAATACTAAAGTTGTCATAACTAATATTGCGTTTGTACGAATGACAATCTGGCATAAAAGAATGGACAAGTTCATTCTTTTATGAGAGATTGACATTTTCTGACAGAAAAAATTACAAAAATTATGCCATTTACACGGGAATTAACATAATGACAAGAAAAAAATGACAAATTTGTCATTCGTGTAAATGTAGCATAACGCCAAGATCCCGTCATCACACACAAAAATGAATTACACCAGTGTGTTTAGAATGATAAAAAAAAGTTGAATTTAGCATGTCCGTCCGTCTGTCTGTCCGTCTGTCTGTCTGTGGCGCGGATTGCGGGCGAACGGATTGAGCTAGAGACTTGAAAGTTTGCACAGATCCGTTTTTCGTAAAATGCGAGGCTAAGTTCATTAATGGGCAAAAATGGACCATTAGGGGGGGTACCCCCCATACGAACGAAATCGTTTTTTATGAATATCTCAAAAACGGTGCATCTTATCAAAAAAGTCCAAGAACAAAAGTTATTTAGGATATGATTCTACATAAAACTCCCATACATCAAAATCCGATTGGAATAAATTTTAAAAAATCTTATTGGAAAGTTTGACTTCAAATTGGAATTTTAATACGCCGCACACTGGGGCAAGAGGCTTGTAAAGCTGGCAAAAAATACAAAACAATAAATACAATTTATAAATACTAGGATATAGCCATTTGATAAAGTACTTCTCAACGTACACTTAAACGTTAATAAAAAGTTCGGCAGCTTGTTCCGTTCGTCAGTAGAGTGTACCGTTTTGGATATTTCTATTATTGTTCAACTTTTAGTTTTGTGATTTAATTGCTTAAAAATAAGTTTTTTAGACTATGGAACCAACAACTTCAGGTATATAACTTCAATTTGATCATTTTTATTTTATTTGGCAGGATTAATTTGTAAAAATATATGCATAAGTAAAGTGGCGGTCGGATTTTTGTCACAATTATAATAGATTCTCCAAACAATCGATTTTTTAGTTGTGTTCCAAAGTATATCGAGTGTCGATTTTTTTTTTAAATATATACAAGTTAGAAGAATAAATAACAATTTACTCATTTTGCTACTTTTTGCTACTTTGTTATTTATGAATATTTTTCCGTAATGAAGTTATGCGAAATCTTTGTCTCAGTTTACCCACACGCTTCGAATTCTATCTTTATATTTTAGGAACAAGTGCAAATACATTGTTTGTGACCAGAAAAGAACAAGTGAAGAGAGTTTGTGAAGTGATTTTTAGCACATTAAAAACTGTCTATTTACAAAATATGAGAAATTTTTTTTAAAACTAAAAGCGTATGAATAAGGTTTCTATAGTCCACTAAATAGGTCTTAGTAAATAATTGTTTAATAAAACTTTGTTCTACGTGTTGTTTTATTTTTTGCCAGCTTTACAAGCCTCTTGCCCCAGTGCGCGCCGTTCAATTAAATCACCATACGGGTTTTCAATAATTGCCAGATTGGCAATTATAGCTTTTGTTATGTTTATTCCTGAATAAGTGTTAGACTAGAATGCGCCAGATGTGCGGGTTCGATTCCGAGTGGTGACAAAATGTTTTTTATACCCGTATGGTGAAACCAAAGGGTATATTAACTTTGCCTTACCGTTTGTAACGCTAAGATCCCGTCATCGCACAAAAAAATGAATTACACCAGTGTGTTTAGAATGATAAAAATATTTAATTTTTGCATGTCCGTCCGTCTGTCCGTCCGTCTGTCCGTCTGTCCGTCTGTCCGTCTGTCCGTCTGTCTGTCTGTCTGTCCGTCTGTCTGTGGCGCGGATTGCGAGCGCACGGATTGAGCTAGAGACTTGAAATTTTGCGCAGATTCGTTTTTCGTAAAATGCGGGGCTAAGTTCGTTAATGGGCGAAAATGGACCATTAGGGGGGGTACCCCCCATACGAATGAAAACGGTTTTTGTGAATATCTCAAAAACGGTGCATCTTATCAAAAAAGTCCAAGAACAAAAGTTATTTAGGATATGATTCTACATAAAACTCCCATACATCAAAATCCGATTGGAATAAATTTTAAAAAATCTTATTGGAAAGTGGAATATTGGTATAACTGTTCGAATTTTGATACGAATATCACCATACGGGTCTCCAATGATTGCCAGATTGGCAATTATAGCTTTTGTTATGTTTTTTAATTTTTTTTTTACCTTAAATTACTTATTTTATTTATATTATACTTCTTTAGGCGCGTTGGGCGATTTTTGGATGGGTCAAATCTTATGAGTTCGCGTCACCGACATGCTAATTTAACAGCTTAAGAATGCTGATTTGCTTTCATTTAATTTTTTTATAAAGAAAAAATCGATTTTTTTTTGGAAGACAGTACAGAGCAAAATAAAATTAGTGAGGAAATTTCTGAATAGCACATAACTTTCTTACACAACAAAAAAACGATTTTTTTTTGGAAAATTTACAGCAAAATAAAATTACACAGAAAATTTCTGAACAGCAGGTGGCATTCTTATACAGAAAAAATTAAATATCTCTAGCCATTTTTTGTATAAGAAAATCATGTGCTGCTCAGGAATTCAAACCTTAATATGCATATTGACTTTTATTTAAAATTTACTGTTTATTAGCATATATTTTCGAAATTTCAGGTTGAAAAATCTATAGGTATAAATACACGACAAAATTACCTTACATATATTATTGTTTTCACTTCTGTTGGCAGTCCCCAATGACTGCCTGTTTTTTATTACTTAATTTATCTTTAAAATTTATATTCTTACTACTGAATAAGTGTAAACTACATCGCGCCAGGTACGGGTTCAATTCTGAGCGGTGGCAAAATATTTTTATTTTTTTTTTGTTGAAATTGAGTCTTTATTGGAAAAAGTGAAAACCATCTTCTCTATATATAAAATCGTTTAACCGGACGTCCAGCCCAAACCCCTGAAGATAGAGACTTGAAACTTTCAGAATATGTCCCAACCATCGAGATTTTTCGAAATTTTAGCTGTAAGGGGGTGAACGGGGGGTGAAGGGGGTTTGGGTATTTTTAAACCGTGATTTTCGCCATGAATCCTGCTCAATAGGAGGCTGAAAAGTATCACTCGGGGGTTTTTGGGGTCGCTGATCCCGAATCCGGTGTTAGATTGTCAAAATTCAAAAACAATTGATTTTTGCATGTCCGTCTGTGGCGCGGATTGCGGGCGCTCGGATTGAACTAGAGATTGAACTAGAGTGCAGATCCGTTTTTCGCAAAATGCGAGGCCAAGTTCATTAATGGACAAAAATGAACCATTAGGGGTACCCCCCCATACGAACGAAAATGTTTTTTGCGAATATCTCAAAAACGGTGCATCTTATCTAAAAAGTCCAAGAACAAAAGTTATTTAGGATATGATTCTAAATAAAACTCCCATACATTAAAATCCTATTGGAACAAATTTTAAAAAATCTTATTGGAAAGTTTGACTTCAAACTGGAATTTTGATACAAATGTTCGAATTTTGATAGGAATATCACTATACGAGTTTCTAATAATTGCCAGACTGGCAATTATAGGTTTTGTTATGCTTAAAATTTATGTTTGTCCGTCTGTCTGTATGTCGGTCAGTATTTCTGTCTGTTTGACTGAATGTTTGTTCCGGCATCACGCAAAAACGGCGCGGCCGATTTTGATCAATCTTTGCACACAGGTATGGTAATTGACAGAATAAGAGATCTGATTCTTTTTGATGTCAATCCCCGTTTCTTCTGATATCTCTTACTCAAGGGTGTCGTATCCAGTTTAATAGCAACCCCTTTCCCTCTCTTGAAACCTCTTTATGCGCTTAAGGGTTTCGGATCCGGTTTTTACCATGAGAGAGGTCAGCCCGCAGGAAAAATTTTTGCTCACTAATATCTACCCTTCTTTTTTATGTATAGCTAACGATGGTATCTTTTTTCGGACAAAAAACAGTATATTTCACCTAAAAATTTAAAAAAGCAGTAAATCGATTTGAAAAAACAGTATTTTTCGCAGTATAAATTTTATTCAATGAAAATTTGTGTCTTTGCTCTGAATTGCGACATTTTTATTCTTTTAAATTAACAATGGAAAGCAAAATCAAAGCAACGCGTTCTGAAGAAGGATGAATAATGACAAGACAGTAATCGATGGGGAAAGGAAGAAGCGAATCTATATGACATGTTGCCATCAATACTTCGCTGTTCGTCGTTTGAATGTATTTACACTTGCCATGTGTTGCCACTGTTTTGTGTTGCCACTGACGTTTTGCATTGCTATTAATAAATTTGAATTCCGAAACGTTAAAGAATTAAAGTTTTCTGAGTATTTAAATACAGTATTTTGGGGAAAAAAGCAGTAATGCAGTATTGGAGTCTGAAAAACAATATAATACTGCGAAAAACAGTAGGGGAACCCGGGGCTAGTATTAACAGGGGTAAGTATTAACAAGCCTATTCCCGCCGAAATATACGAGCCACAATCTCGAAATTTGGTTTTTGTCCCCCACTCGATACGGTCGACCATATCATGACTCATCAGTTATAAACTGTTCATTGCCAGTGAGAGTTAAGCACAGAGACCGAATTTTAGCTGGTAAACGAACTTTTTATGGTTTGCAATATTTTGATTTCTGTCTTAGTTTTTTATATTATTGGATATAACTTTGCCGATAATGTAAGTTAATGAAGCTATAATTAATAATATCCTTTGGTTTTATTACAATCCTTAACTATATTTTTGTGTGTGGTTAATAATTCAAAAAAAGTAGTGTCGGGGCTAAAATTAACAAACCCATGGGGCAAGAATTAACAATATAATGTCATAGACATAGAGTAAGAATTCTCATACTATGTTTTTATAGATACAAATTATGTACATAAAAGCTTCGCTGAAACCGTGCAGGCGCACGGATTGAGCTAGAGACATGAAATTTTGCGCAGATTCGTTTTTCGTAAAATGCGAGGCTGAGTTCGTTAATGGGCAAAAATGGACCATTAGGGGGGGTACCCCCCATACGAACGAAAACGTTTTTTGCGAATATCTCAAAAACGGTACATCTTGTCAAAAAAGTCGAAGAATAAAAGTTATTTAGGATATGATTCCAAATAAAACTCTCATACATCAAAATCCGATTGGAATAAATTTTAAAAAATCTTATTGGAAAGTTTGACTTCAAAGAGGAATTTTTATACAACTGTTCGAATTTTGATACGAATATCACCATACGGGTTTTCAATAATTGCCAGATTGGCAATTATAGCTTTTGTTATGTTTTTTATTTCATTAAGTTTTCTATTGTCAAGTTTCGCACAAAATCAGTTTGTACACGTAGACAAAGAATAGGATAGATTTCTACAAAAAATTGTAACATATGAGACATTGGACTTTTTTATAGCAATTGCTTAAAAATAGGGAATCCAATAAGAACTTAGCTTTAGTGCTTCTAAGAGCCCTGTTTATAGTTTATCTATTTGGCAACAATTTTTGGAGTCGATCTTAGTTCTTAGTGGTAGTAGCCAGAGATGCAAACCGGTTTTTGAACCGAACCAAAAACCACTGAACCATTGAAATTTTAGTGAACCAAAACCAAACCACAAACCGAACCTCTCTGAAAAAATATGGCCGAACCAAACCAAAACCAAACCATTTTTGAACAAGCTGATTGAACCGAACCAAAAACCAAATTTTTTTTTTATTGGTTCGGTTCGGTTCGGTTCAGTTTATATTTAAATATTTAGGATTGATATTTTTTTATTATCGACCATATAATTTTTTGAAGTTCGTGCTGTCGGATAAACGGGCCAACACTGAAGATGTTCAGCTTGAAGATATCTTATTAATAAATTTAAATAGCAAATAAGCAAATAACTGCACGTTAATCCATATATCGATATATCGTCAGCTTAAAGTGTATTTGTGCTAAGACCAAAATATCAAATTTTACGGAAGAGCTAAAAACCTTGTTAAATAATTTTAATTCTCATTTAAAGAAAACTGAAAATTGACTGAGAATTAAATGAAGCTTAGTTTTCTTTTAATGAGACTCAGTTTTCTTTTAATGAGACTTAGTTTTCTTTAATGATTTAACACGGCTTTTTTGCTCTTTTGTAAAATTTCATATTTTGGACTTAGCACAAATTCACTTTAACTCTAATCCGCACACCCGGTGACTTTGAGTCACTGTTTCAGTTTTGAGAGTGATTGTTACGAATGTTAAAAAATTTTATTGCATTCACGCTCCTTGACTTTGTTTTTTTATGCCAATACTATTTAAAAACGAAAAAAAAAAATTTTAATTTTTTTACTACACCAATAATGATTTGCTTTTATTTAATTCATACCTAATACAGTCACCGTAACGGTTTTACCAGCAAAGAAAGGTTATTTTGGTATCACTTTGCTTCTGTTTCGCAAAATATCGGACCGTAGTAGGGGATAATAACTGTAGCACTTCCCAAAATACAAAACGTTGCTTCCTGTGTCTCCATTCCTAAGGTCGCGCTTCGAAGCAAATATGTGCAAATGCAAAAAAAAATGTTTCTAACGAACATTCTTAAAAATCAATTTTATGCTACAATTATAAAGAGTACGAATGATGTACATTATATATAAATAAATATTATTAACTGAATTAAAAAATGCAAACTCACAAATTTTTTTTTAAATTAAATTATTCTTTTTTTCCGGCATGGTGACTGTAAGTCACCGCCAGCGTGGATTAAGGACAAAATTAGCCTGAGCTGATTAGGGTTAAGCTGACGATATATCACATCCATATACTAAAGTTTGAATTGTTTATTTTATTTTGTTAAATAAGACTGAAATGTTATTTTTCTGTGTTTTTTTTTTTTACTTTTTTAAAATAAATTTTTTTAATCGATTTTTTTGTCTGAACCAAAACCGAACCAAAACCGAACCAAAACCAAGCCCTTTGAACCAAAACCGAACCAAAACCATAAATTTCAAAACATGGAAACCAGAACCAAAACCAAAACCAGATATCGAAATAGTCCCTGAACCAAAACCGAACCTTTTTCAAAAAACATTTGGTTTGCATCTCTGGTAGTAGCAGCACGATTAGCCTTAAAGGTTAGAGGGTACGTATTTTTTTTATACCCGTATGGTGAAACAAAATGGTATATTAGATATGCCTTACCGTTTGTAACGCCAAGATCCCGTCATCACACAAAAAAATGAATTACACCATTGTGTTTAGAACAGGGCCAGGAAAGCTTTGAAAGTTCTCGGGCATCCACTACCACTGACAAGCGATTTACTTGTTTATATGCCTTGCTCTCCGAGCCAAGTGAAACATGCTTGTTGAAAGCTCTTTTCGTTATGCTTGGTTTTGACACACTGTTAATTGTTTTACTTTACGTTAAAAAAAGTTTTGATAATGAAAAACTTTTATATGAAATTTCCGAATTACAATCGGAAAATAAAAATAATTTCGTAAAACCAGAAACATTAATTTGATCAATTGATATTTTATGAAACGACTGAAAATGCCTATATAAATTGTATTTTTTTATTGTTTTAATTTCCTGAAATCATAGTAAACATTGCATTGTGTTATCACACCGAATAAGAAAACAATCATGTCCAAAATTCGTGTCGTCTTTTGAGACAGAACGCTTCATGATTTTCAGCAGTGTTAAATTTTTCATGATTTTCAGCAGTATGAAACACACCTCTGCTTCAGTCAATGTCCTAATGACAACTGGAGCTAATAAAAATCTCTCGCATAAATGGCCTTACTTAGAGCTCAGCAAAGCTCCATGGTATGTAAAATGCACAAGTGGAAGCAGAACGGGTTATATGCAAGGTGAAACAGATTATTTCTTTCATATGCGTATGTATGCAGTTTTCGTACAAGCCAGAATGAAACGGGTAGCATGAAGAATCGATGTATAAAAGGGCAATTTGAGCTGCGAAAATGCCCTTGGTGCACATGGCTTCAGAGCGATGGTTTAGAATGATAAGAAAAAGTTGAATTTAGCATGTCCGTCCGTCCGTCTGTCCGTCTGTCCGTCTGTCCGTCCGTCTGTCTGTGGCGCGGATTGCGGGCGCACGGATTGAGCTAGAGACTTGAAATTTTGCGCAGATTCGTTTTTTTATAGCAATTGCTTAAAAATAAAATGCGAGGCTAAGTTCGTTAATGGGCAAAAATTGACCATAAGTGGAGGGGGGGTACCCCCCTTACGAACGAAAATGATTTTTGCGAATATCTCAAAAACGGTGCATCTTATCAAAAAAGTCCAAGAACAAAAGTTATTCAGGATATTGTTCTACATAAAACTCCCATACATCAAAACCCGATTGGAATAAATTTTAAAAAATCTTATTGGAAATTTTGACTTCAAAGTGGAATTTTGGTACAACTGTTCGAATTTTGATACGAATATCACCATACGGGTTTTCAATAATTGCTAAATTGGCAATTATAGCTTTTGTTATGTTTTTAAATTATTTTTTTTCTTTTTAGTGCTTTTTTTTTCTTTTTAGTGTTTTTTTTCTTTTTAGTGCTTTTAGTTATTTTTTTAAAGTCGGTTTTTTTAAATTTTTTATTATTTATTTATTTTCAATACTCTATTCTCATTCAGTCCACCTTTAAGTGCATTTGTGACCCAATTTTGATTTTTTGAGTAAAAAGCTGGACTACACTGGACGTATTTCTAAACAATAATTTTTTTTTGTTTTAAATGAATACTAATAGCTTAAACATCATTAATTTGTATAGAGAGAATTTTTAACCCCCATAGAAAAAAACATGTACCGAACGGGTTAACTATTATATCTTTAATCATGCAGAATCTAGCAGGGGACTGGGTATGAGGGGAAACGCAACAGAGGATAAATATGTAAAATATCCTCCGCGGTGTCGTAACACAAAAAAATTCAACTCTATATCTCAAACAATGTAAAATTTAGCAGGAGAGGGGGTTTAAAGGGTTAGGTTAACACGGGGGAAATATATAAAAGAACCTTCCTTGTGTTGTACTGAACACAACGCAAAAATTTTCATCTCAAGCGATGTAGAATCTAGCAGGAGAGAGGGTTTAAGGGGGTCGGTCGACAGAGGGGAAATATAAAAATGAACCTTCCTGGTGCTGTACTGATCATAATACAAAATCAACTCGATATCTCAAACGATGTAGAATATAGCAGGCGAGGGGGTTTGAAAGCATAGCACCACGGGGGGAAATTTGTAGCGGAGTCGAACCAGGAACTTTCTCTACAACTTTCTCTTTGGGACGACCCAAATCGGTTAACCCAGTAAAAAGTTAGGGGTGAACATACATTAAAAAACAAACATTCAGGTCGAATTGAGAAACTTTTCTTTTTTGGAAGTCGGTTAAAAATGGCCAAAATCGATTTTTTGCAGGATTTGAGGGGTGGTTACACCCTCTAACCATTTTTGGACTGGTATAGAAAAATTCGTGACGCTTATTTTTTGGTCCGCTGTAATCAAAATTGTCCTGATTGGGTGTTGGGGACATCCCTTGTGAGCAGATTGTTTATTTCATATACTTGTATTTACCAAATTTAATATTTTTACACCAAGCGGTTAATAGATAATAAATTATGGTAAATTTGCAAAAAATAATACCATGTATTTTATTAATGTTGCCAAAAAGCTAACAGTTAGTACTACTTCACGACTATAGCAGCTATTCTAATACCTTTTTGCTAATACCCTCAATTATTATTATGTTGTTGTAAGTTATCACATTTGTTGTAAGTTACTTCATTTTATTAATAGCATTAATAAGCTCTAGTTTAATGTTAATGTTTTAGTACCAATTTATTAAGCTAATATAGTTTCGCACCATTATGAAAAAATCAACATTCAGAAAGTTTTGAATCATAGTTCAATTTTTAAAATTTATGATAAAATTGTGTCCTTACCAGGATTACTAATCATTTCTTTAATCCTTGTCTGAAGATAGGTGGATGATTTACAAAAGTGGGAGGTGAGTTCAATTTTTTATCAAATGCGTGGAATGGTGCGAAACTTTCTTAACACACTGTACATAAAAAGCAATATTTAATTGATTAACACGCTAATGCTAAAAGGTCAAATAAAGATTTGGTTGTGATTTTCTTTTAGTTTTCTCATTTTCAATATATAAAATCAACACATAAAATGGACCACCCCGTCTGTTTAATATTGAAGTATTAAAATTAAACAAAATTCTAACACTGGTGAAATGGAGGTTTGGCTAAAATATGATCCGCCTTTCTTGAACTTCGGATTTATGCGTATATAAGTAGTAAATAACATAAGCCTATACCGCTTTATATCGAATAGGTAAAGATATTGTCATATTCTCATACCTTTTTGAAAGCGCATGCTCCAATTTTGAGGGCAATCATATCAGTACGCCCATAAAAGTGTGAGATGGAACTCATCTTGTTTAAAAGAGCAATACTTTTACCCAATATTTTATAATTAAATAGGCCAACAAACAGTCGATCCCAAGATATTTTTTTGCTATTTTTCTCTTGATATATCGTCAGTGGAAAGGCAAAACACAATAAGCCACTTTTTTGGAGTTTTGACTTATCAAAACTACGTGAACGACACCTGCTATTTCTCTTTCTTTTGCTGAAAATCTCGAAGTCCTTCGATGTCATCCTGCGCCGCAATCCTTATTTTTATTTTGGAATTAAGCCTCTCTTCTTCTTTTATGATTGGAAGCTGGTAAAGCAGGCTCTGATGACGGCGAGCCAGCTTCCATGCCAGAAACAGGCTCCTAATGGGGTTACAGGGCAAACATGCCTGACCTGTTGGGGGGAATTGGATGTGAAAACATCCACAAAATGAATATAATATTTGTTATATTATTTGTTTTTGCAGACCTATAAGGATTGAAAAAGATCTTTAATCTTGTGACTTTAAGCTTAAAAGAAATTTAAAATATGTAGTATTCTGTTTAAAATATTTTGTGGTGACAATTAAAACCAAAAATTCTCCTGTTTTGACATTTATCATTCGGTCGAAAATTGCCGGCCATAGCTTAATGTTGGGTGATTTTAAAACAAATAACAATTTTGTTGTGAGGGCCTTTAAAAAAAATTTCGAAAAAAACCCGCTTAAAGCGATAAAGGAAAAAAAACTGAAGCCTCCATTCTTGCCCTTATGGTAAGAAACGATCTCGCCATTGTGCATAAAGTCTATCCAAGACAGGAACCATGCTAAAAGCTTTAAAAAAAATCGTTCATAATTTCTTTCATAATAACATCTTAATGCTAGAAATAAATAAATAAAATAGTAAGAATATTAAATGAATGAACAAATGTATAAATAGATAAGTAAAACATAATACGAATAGTAAAATTATTAACTATAAAAGATTTGTATAAATAGTTTAAAGACTGAATAAAAAAATAAATAAATAAACAAATAAATCAACAGTGATAAACAAATAGGGAAACATAAATAAATCAGATTACATAAAAACATAAATAAAAACTATCTAAAATGTGAATCTTTGGTATGCAGATAATTTTTTAAAGTAAAATACAAGAATAATGAAAGGAAGGGAAATTTTGTTTTGAAAACCAGATCCTCACGACGGAGCTTCGTTTACTTTTATATCAACCATGAAGCGTGGAGGTTCGATCAAAGTCACAAAACCTCAAAATTTGCTTTTCTTTGTAAATAATAAATATAAAAATTTTCTATGAAACTAAAACAGAAGTAAAAATTCATTGTGATTAGGGGTTTCAGTCGAAATTCCGCCGACAAGAAGGGAGATTCCTGAGTCGGACGCAGCCGTGTTCTTGGTCGGTATTCGGCGGGTAGATCCGAATACCGATATTTTTATATACATTTCATGATGCAAGGATAATAGTGCAGAAACCATGATTCCAAAACAGTTTTGCGATAACCACGTTGTGAAGGTATCAAAACCTAACCTAACAAAACACTACACACGTGTAACCTAAAAGTTGATTCCGGAAAACTTTACTGGCCAGGGGAAGGGTAGATTTTGGTGGGCAAACAAAATTGTTTCGATTTGGAGGAAGTCCACAGTATCAGAATTCTATTTCATTCTTTCATTAAGGCAAATTTGTCGATTTCATTTTGAATTTCCATAAAAAAAATGTGCGTTTTGATTTTTATTTTGTTAAAAAGTCCCCTAACCCTTTTTTAGCGATATAACTCTCAAAAAAAAAAGTTCGGCGATTCTTTTTAAAGAAAATATCTGTGGTCACAAGGAAAAACCGCTTAAGTCGAGTTATGTACTTTTAAAGGTTAGTGCATATTTGAATTCTCCTTATCCAGTTCTATATTCTGTCAAAGTTTGGTTTTCATGCTGTACCCCTATGAGGAATGGCAAAGCAAAAACCATATAAACTAAGTTAGTTTTGCTTGCAAAAAAAAAATAATCAAAACTTTAAACCCAAATTACTCAAAACATGCTTTTTCGACTTAAGCAGTTTTTCCTTGTGACCACAGATATATCCAGTCGTCGTTATGCACAACTACGTGGAGCCAAAAAAAGGAGAAAATTAAAACATATATTGTGAGTATTTTCACACATTTTCTTATTGGGAGTATAACAATATTTATACTTGTCCAAAATATAGGAACTTAAATTTAATTTAACGTAGTTGTTTAAAATAATTGTATAGAAAGTATAAATTTGATTTAAATAAAAAAATAATAATAACCCCTGTTTGAGATTCGCTGTATCTCTATACTTAAATTCCTGGGAGCTTTTCCAAAATATCTTTGACCGCACTTCTCAATCGTGATTCAGAAAACCTTTTACTATTTTTCACGTGCTAAATTGTTTCTGGACGAATGGACAGATTTAAATTCGTTAGAACAGCTTTTAGAAAATCAAACACAATCACTCGTAAAGTATCTAATAGTTTTATATTTTTAAATTGATTTCTAACAATTCTATTTCGTGGGTTTTATTACGTAATTTTTTTCATCTTTCCTATGTAGTCTAATGTTTAGATACATTATGTATGTGAGGGGGATAAGAAAAGAAAATATACGGACAGATCGATGTGATTTCAGTTGAAATTCGTATTTTTTTTTCGGTGCGAAAACAAACCCAACGAGTTTAAGCCCAAAAGATATGTGCCTGGCCGAGGATTAAGGGAATCAAATTAAAGGTAGCAATTATACCTTGCCACCATAAAAGTCGCTGTTAACTTTTACCCCAAATCATAACATGTTAATATCAGAAGTTTTTTTTATTGATCAATAATTGCTATGTGTATATAACTTATGCAGCCAATTTCTTTGGCATTCCAAATTTTTACAAAAATTGATTTATATGTATGCTTTTCCCTTACTTGTAAAGAAATTGGAAATTTTAATAATTAAAAAAAATCGCCATTGAGTAAATTGTCCACCAAAGAAAATTTTGTCGCACTCAAATAATACTCCCCCTTGCCAGTAAGCCCCTCCCCCGCTATCTTAATGCGTTTTCGCCGTTAGGTAATTTGTCTCCCAAAGGAATTGTTTGCCCACCAAAATCTACCCTTCCCCTTGCCAGTAAATCCATCTCCTTAACCATGTGTGCAATCTTGACAAAAACCGTTGGGAAGGTTTTCTTACAATGAAAATTTTCGCTCACTAAAACTCATCCCACCGACCTTGCCTGTAAACCCCTCGCCTTCTATGTTCTTTACCGTTGGAGCATTTTAAACGCGGTTTTCTCTATTAACTTTTACTAGAAATAAAGCCCGTTATATGATGGGGACTGCAATCTTGGTAGGAATTCCGTAAGATCACAGGCTGATGACTTCACGTAAGGTAATCAACTTGAAAAGTCTTCGAATCGCCAAACGCCTTTGACCTTACGGAATTCCTACCAAGATGGCAGTCAACCGTCATATGAAGGACCTTAATTCTAGTTGTATACTAATGGTTTTAGAGTGGCATTCTCGTTTTGCTCTGAAATTGCTCACTGCGAGAACTTGTGTTCGATTATGATTTTTATTGCTCATAAGAGTTGCGTGTTCGAGTGACAAAGGAACTGCGAGCGCTAAAAGAGCATTTTTCGAGCAATTTTGTTTTCTGCGGTCAGATTTGAACTGCTCTTTTGAGGTTAATACTAACAAAATCGTTTAGAATATAGAATGGAAATTGTTTTTGTGTTGGATTTCTTGGATTCCTCTTCATCTAGTGAAAAAGCATTTCATTTATTCACAATCTTCTTGTCTCTAGACATTTTCTTCTATTTAAGGGGTAAATAGAAGAAAAAGTCTAGAAGGGGCACTGCTTTTCTAGGTCTACATTTTGCTGCCCCGGGCGCTTACAAAAAGAACAAAAATATCCCCGGGCGCCCTTAGATAGAGGACATCGACCGGGTAAAAAGAGGGCGGGATGATAATCCTAATATATGGATATGTACGCCATTTGAAATTTACCTGTGTGGATAAACATTGCATAAATCAAATCATGTTAGAAATCTGATGAAACTGCTCCTATTTCAGACCTTTGGGATACACTTAATCAAAAGTTTGAGCAAGGCTTTCTAATGCTCCAAAAAAGGGTGTCTAGGAGCCAAGGTTTGAAAAGGTTGGACAAAAGTAAAAATGTCTTCCGAAATTTTCTAAGTCAACGAACTGGGGCCTTTTCCACAAAAGCACAATTCTACACTTCACAAATTGTTAAATTGTATATTCACAATTACAAATAAAAAAACCGTTCCAGGAACTCACACATTTGTAAATATTTTTTCTTTACATTTTCACAATTTCGATTTATACAATTGAATCAATTTTTTGTATCAACGAAATTTTTCGTTGAATTCAAACACAGAAGTTAAGTTGAAATTTTTTCTAAGACGATAAATTCTTCTGCAACGAGTTTCTAATTGCATATAAGCTTCATTTTCGCTACTATTGCTACTGTCCGTATTCATTTTTATACACTTGTGATCACTTTTACAGGCGTTTGGACACTGCTAAATATTTCTAACAATTGTAGTTAGATTCCTGCAAAAAAAAGCAGGTGTCTGTCTCGTAGAGACGGCCAAAAGACGTGGATTCACCTACAACGATCGCCAATAGATATTTAAGTAAGAAATTATAGTGAAAAGGAAATTAAGGAAACAAATTTTTATTTAAAACATAACAAAAGCTATAATTGCCAATCTGGCAATTATT
Source organism: Chrysopilus asiliformis (assembly GCA_964034945.1). Classification (NCBI taxonomy): domain Eukaryota; kingdom Metazoa; phylum Arthropoda; class Insecta; order Diptera; family Rhagionidae; genus Chrysopilus; species Chrysopilus asiliformis. The sequence continues at coordinate 72,684,629 of OZ035960.1, read as the reverse complement.
GAAAATCCGTATGGTGATTTAAGTGAACGGCGAACAGTTGTATCAAAATTCCAGTTTGAAGTCAAACTTTCTAAAATTTATTCCAATCGGATTTTGATTTATGGGAGTTTTATGTAGAATCATATCCTAAATAACTTTTGTTTTTGCACTTTTTTGATAAGATGCGCCGTTTTTGAGATATTCGGTTTCACCATACGGGTATAATAATTTTATTTATAATTGGTTTATGATAAGAGAAGTGTGAAATAAATATCATACATACAGTGTTTAAAACGCTCCCATTTCTAGTCTTTCGTTCAAATTAGTTATATTTATAATAACGAAGGTTTTACATAAATTTACGACTATTTCATCGACTCTACTACTATTTTTCGGCCGATTTATTACGATTTCGAAAATCAAAAGTCACAACCCTGAACAGAACTTTAATGCTGGGAGCGAAATATCGCTCTCTTACTAATGAAATACATACTTATTTATATGTGTGCGTGCATGATAACCAACAGCCATCGCTCGAGGCTTTCATTCATTTTTATGCGAGGCCCACAAACCGCCTTGAACAAGAAGTGAAAACTTAAATAGAAATCATTTTCGTTCCCAAGAACGAGAGTCGGAAACCACAGCAAACGCTTTTGCCGTTAAAAGCGAAACTTTTAAGAGCGAAAAGAACGAAATAACATGACATTCAATACATGAGATTCAATACACACAAAGGAGGAGCATAAAAAGAGTATAAATGTGAAATCTGTACTACAAGCAGCAAACACAGCATAGCAGCGGCAGTAAAAATTTTGATTTTGATCTTTAAAAAAATAATTGAACATATTTTAACATAACAAAATACCGTAAACAATGCTTTAATGTAGGCCGGATCTTATAACACAGTTTCTGTTCGGATGTCACCACAAACTATCGAGTATCATCGATTGCAAATTTGTTATCATGGCAGCAAGCCGATTTTCTAATTTGTACCCCCATAACCAAAATCCAAGACGTATCCACGTCAAAAAATGTCTTTGTGGAACGGTATTGGACTACAAGCGGTGTTTGTTCTCAAAATTTTTCAAAAAAAAAAACACTTGTAATTATAAGCTTGCCGAAATGTGTTGAGGAACAGAAAGCATAGTTAAACTATAGTTAGGAAACCTAAGGATTTTTCCGTGTACCTACGTTGGAGTAAACATAACCGATATACTCGTGAACGCGCTTTTCTTTCTTTCCTATGCGTAAATTACCGCTGGCGGAAGATTGCATGTGTTGGTGGGGTATGAAAATGTGGCTAGGTTTTACATGTGTTGTGTTTTGTTGGTAATTTACGCATAGGACAGAAAGAAAAGCGCGTTCACCAGTATATCGGTTATGTTTACTCCAACGTAGGTACACGGAAAAATCCCTAGGTTTCCTAACTATAGTTTAACTATGCAGAAAGTAAAGACTTGTGAAAATATTTCGGATTGTAAAATTACTCCAAATTTGTACTTGTAATTTATAAATTGTATTTTAAGAAATGAAAATGTATTTACAAGTTCTACAATTTGTGAAAAATAGCCACAAATATAAGTCTTGTACTTCTGTGGAATAGGCCCCTGGACAATAGTAAATATTAACCCTAGGATTTCTCACTAGCCGTTCTTTGACGATGTTGATTTTTGAGGTTCGTTTGGGTAAAGTCGTGGCCTCCGAAATATACGGGCCTATGGCCATACCATAAGAAGTAGGTGTGACGTCACTTTCAGATACGTCAAATCAGTTTGCGCCATTTGCTGTACCGGTTAGACTCAACGTTTTTGTTCGCGTTTTTTTGCAGAATAGTGGAATTTTTCAGTGATTTTTCGGTAAGTAAAATTCAAAATAAAGCTTATGGAACATGTGAAAAAGAAAGTGTTAAAAATTTTGTGCATTTTAGTGAACTAACTAAAAAATAATTCAATATATGAATGGGGCACCCACAGAACATTTCGCAAAATTACTTCAAATTAGCCCATTCACACGGCCGGGAAGTGGAGTGAAATTCGACATTAGTGTTATTAATGTTTTTTCGGCAAATTTTTGTTCTAGTGGAGTTTCATTTTTCGTTTTTTTTAGAAATGCCACCAACTTGTTGTGTCCCGTAATGTCAGTCAACGCACAAAAATCATAATTTATTTTCCTTTCCGAAAGACGAAACTCTGAAGGGAAAATGGATTAAAAATATTCCTCGCGCGGATTTATTAATTAAAAAAAACACTTCGAGGAATCACTGATAATCCATGAGGATATATTGGAGAAGGACGGTCTGCCAGTGAAGCGCCAAAGATGTACGCTGAAAAAGGGCGCCGTGCGGACGATTTTCCCAAATCTCCCAGCGTACCTAAGCACAAGACTTCCGGTACAGCGAACGGATCCTGAAAGTCGAAGACTGCAACATCAGAAAAGGATCGACATGGCGATTCCGATTCAAGATAAAATCAATAATATTTTTTTCAGTCACAATTGTATTTTATTTTAAAACCTTGCTAGATTAGTTAAAAATTGACTATTTTAATTGCTTGATGATAGGTAGTAGAGAATGACGTCATCAAATCTACCAACAGGCCCGTATATTTCGGAGGCCACGGTAAAGTCGGTCAAAGTGAATGTATCGTGACTTTGTGGCACATTGGGTCTGCGTATGCGCAACATAATCCGATACATAATCTTTTACCTGGAGATTTTTATCTTTGGTGCAGGCACCCATGCATTGAAAAAATGTGACAGAGTTGATTTGAAGACATTTTGTTTAAGTGGCGGACAATTTGGCAATAATTCGATCAAAATCAGATTCCCCGCTTGAGCTATTATTATGAACTAGAGGCTGTGCCCCGAACCGCTACATGGTTCATCCCCCTTCCACAGGTTGGCCTCGCCCCTCACGCTTGAATTGTTGGAACTTGATGTATGGAGATGTTACGTAAAATTATTTGAATATTTCAGCTCTCGCCTTCCTCTTTACTCGGCTTTCGGCCTCGAGCCTAATGCATATAGTTGACCATCCATCCCTCAAAAAAGGGAATTTTTTTAGAGACATTTCTTTGTGACCCAACGGTGTATTACAAAATCGTACTGTTTACTGACAATATATTCAATAACGGTAAAAGGTGGTTATCCACACGGGGAAAGACAATATTGTGGCAAATGTTATCCTTTTTAATTCATGTCATGCATTGAAGCACCAAATTCCTTTAGAATTGCAGAAGGTAACAGGTGAGGGCTATACATAAAAAGGAGGGACAAATATTAGTGAGCAAAATTTTTTCCTGCGGGTTGACCTCTCTCATGGTGAAAACCGGATTCAAAATCCTTAAGCGCATAAAGAGGTTTCAAGAGAGGGAGTTTACAGAGAGGGAAAGGGGTTGCTATTAAACTGGATCCGACACCCTTGAGTAAGAGATATCAGAAGAAACGAGGATTGACATCAAGAAGAATCATATCCTTTATTCTGCCTATAACTGTACCTGTGTGCAAAGTTTGATCAAAATCGGCCGCGCCGTTTTTGCGTGATGCCGGAACAAACATTCACACAAACAGACAGAAATACCGACCGACATACAGACAGACGGACAAACATAAAGAACGCTGCACGAAAATGCCCCTTGACTGACTGTTGGGTTTCACTTTCGTTGTACCAGCATTAGAAAGGTATTTTGGTCTAGTTTCATTGTCATAAGCTCTTTTTTGGCGGGGAACTGCAGGGGGATGGTCAGCTGCCATCTTAGGCGCAATGATCTTTACATGCAGTTTTCGACGATTTTTATGCCCCCGGGCTAACTTTTGAACCAGTTGGGGTTTCAATTTCGTTCTACCTGCATTGGAAAGGTATTTTGCTCTAGTTTCATGGACATAAGCTCTTTTTTGGTGGGAAACTGCAGGGGGATGGTCAACTGCCATCTTAGGCGCAATGTTTTTTCCATGCAGTTTTCGACGATTTCATGCCCCCGGGCTAACTTGTGATTTTTAGATGGAAAAATCATTGCGCCTAAAATGGCAGCTGACCATTCCCCTGCAGTGCCCCGGCAAAAAAGAGCTTATGTCCATGAAACTAGAGCAAAATACCTTTCGAATGGAGGTAGAACGAAAGTGAAACCCCAACTGGTTCAAAAGTTAGCCCGGGGGCATAAAAATCAACATACGGGTATAAAAATCCCATTTTTGGCATCAGTATTATACGACCAAATACATCAATGTATGTCAATATTTTTGAGAAAATCCAAAATTACAATGGGAAAAAAGTAAAGATAGAGAGCTTTCATTTAAAAAAAGAATAATCAAAATCGATTTAAAGCTGGAGCTGTGTCGAAAGAAATACATACAAAATCACTTTGCGTTTTAACCCTAAACCCCTAATTTTGAATCCTAACGATTTCTCAAAAGTGAGACTCAGAGTCTCATAGTATAAACATCGAAGAGAGATGTGTATTTATTTAGAATTAAAGAAATATTTAGGAAATAAAAACGTTTTCTAGTCATTTTTACGAAAATCTGAATTAATTTTACACCGAATTGCTACAATTATGTTTGTCGAAAATTGAACGTTCTCTGTGAGAGTCAAATCCTTATTGAAATGCATGATATCAAAAACAGTCCCACAGGCAAAGTAAACAATAGGCAAAGTAACCGTAAACTCACACCAATACAATTTCGTCATACGAATCTAACTGTAAAAATCGTCAACGGAAAATAATCGTATTAACAGTCTTTTTATACCCGTATGGTGAAACCAAAGGGTATATTAACTTTGCCTTACCGTTTGTAACGCCAAGATCCCATTATCACACACAAAAATGAATTACACCAGTGTGTTTAGAATGATAAAAATAATTAATTTTTGCATGTCCGTCCGTCCGTCCGTCTGTCTGTCCGTCCGTCTGTCCGTCCGTCTGTCCGTCCGTCTGTCCGTCTGTGGCGCGGATTGCGGGCGCACGGATTAAGTTAGAGACTAGAAATTTTGCACAGCTCCGTTTCTCGTAAAATGCAAGGCTAAGTTCGTTAATGGGCAAAAATGGACCATTAGGGGGGTACCCCCCATACGAACGAAAACGTTTTTTGCGAATATCTTGTGGTATCCAAACACGCGCATACAATGTCGCAACATTAATATGCTGAATTCGCGTCTGCGATAAGCAAGAAGCTTATCGCGCGCATATCAAGTATCGCGCGCATGTCGCCACCAGCGATGCCGACTCAGCGATACTGCACCTCTCGCCTTAATAAAGACTGTAAGTCAGAATCATTAATAAAGAAGTAGCTGAACAGTTAAGATGTGTTTTTATTAACGAAGTTACTACATGGCGATCCTGCCAGGAGCCAGGAGCAGTGATTTTAAATATAAATAACGGAATCTAAATAATTGAATAACTATAATTACAATGAAAAAGTTTCATACTATATAAACTGTTTTTCGGTATTATTGTTTTACAAATTGGACTTTGTGTGTAAATTTGATAGAAAACCAGTAATGAAAACTATTATTGTTTTATGAACTGGACTTTGTGTGTAACATTTGAAAAAAAAGTGAAATAATTTTTAAAATGTAGTGTCACAGATATCCTATCGAAAATCTGTTAAAAGAGAATGTAAATTTTGTTTTGCATTTAAAAAAGAAGTTAGAAAATGTAAAATTTTGTTTTGCATTTGAATCTATTATTGGACAAAATCACAATTTCCAAAGGTAACAGCACCGGCGAATTGTTTGAGTTGTTATTGCTGTAATTTCTGTTTGGTAAATTCCGGTGAATTGTTTGAGTTCCTGTCACAATTTTCGATCGGTTTTAATTTACTGCGATCGATTCCTGTTCGATGTCATGGGCGGAACATCGAGTAAATCCACTGATGGGGTGGTAAACACCGAGATTGACGTCACAACACCAGTCAACTTAGCCAACGTGGAAGTCTACTTAATTATCATCACGACCTGCATTATCATCTCCCTGGCGTTGAAGGCATATAAAGGAATGAAGCAAGCAGCCAGACAATCGATAGAAAAAGCGATAACAAGATCGCAAGTATAAATCAATTTTTTTATATAACACATCCTTTATAAACATAATAGCTAAGATATTTAAAAAAAAATATATATGTTCAAATAGTAAATTAATATTCCTATTAAATTTCCAATTAAAATAATAATTATAATTACTGATTATGAGGAAAATAAAATTTTGAATTGTCCGAGTTTATAGAAGATTTATTTTGTTTATTTCACTACACTGTGTAATTATTAAATTCATTCGCTGATAGTTATTTCTTAAATACAAAACCTAGTTAATAGTCAGTCATATTAATGACGAAAACTTGGGAAGAAATTTTTTCCGAAATTTCCTTGGCTTCTGATAGAATAAAAACGTTAGCTTCAAGAATAAATAGAAGTAAAATTGCTAAAAAAGAAACAAGACTAACAAAAAGTAAAGAAATTGTTGATGCTTTCAACATATATGTGACCGTGATTAAACAACACTATTCAAATTTGTTGCCAGAGCATAAAACTCAAATTAATCAAAATTTTTGGGACACACGAGATAACGTGGTGTACACACTGAGAAACCTCAAATCAAAAAAAGAAACAAGACTAACAAAAAGTAAAGAAATTGTTGATGCTTTCAACATATATGTGACCGTGATTAAACAACACTATTCAAATTTGTTGCCAGAGCATAAAACTCAAATTAATCAAAATTTTTGGGACACACGAGATAACGTGGTGTACACACTGAGAAACCTCAAATCAAACGTATCTATTCCTTGTTCCATTAATAAAATTGAAACTGACCTAGACTCCACACTCACTGAAGATACGGACGACGAAGAAATGTCACAATTCGACATAAAGTCCGCATCAGCCTTAGTGCAACCTTACGATGGAACTCCCGAGAAACTTAACCAGTTTCTAAATTCCGCCGAACTGCTTAAAGAACTTACCCCGACAGACCAACTGTCAACCTTAACGAAGTTTGTCAAAACCCGGCTTCAGGGTAAAGCGCATGAAGTAGCTGGTAACGAGGTTACTCTAGAACGAATTCTCCACGAATTAAAGTCAAAATGCGCAAGTAAAGTAAACTCTGATGTTTTGCTGGCCAAACTTCGAGCCACAAAACAAAACTCAAAACGATCAACAGAATTCGCCAGCGAAATAGAATCTCTTACCACCAAATTAGCTAGTGCGTATATTAGGGTGTTTCATTTTGTTAGGCAAAAAATAAAATCTAAAATTTTTGCAGACTTTGCTTACGCCCCGAGTCTCAGTGATGAAATATATATATATGCCAAATTTTAAGAAGATTGGATAATATTTAGGGGTTGCACACTTTGATCACTTTTCGTCAAACTACCTAGTCTAGCCATAAATACTGACACAAGGAAAAATTGATGCCAGATGAGAACGCATTGGTACTTTTCAAAACTTTTTGTTATATTTATTGGGCCACACAACAGCCTCAAATCATAGAACACATTATTCGAAAATACCGCCATTTGATTTAACACCACGCCTTTAACGATGGAGCCAACAGGGCTGCAAAATACGCGCTCGATCTATTTGAAAGTTGTCCAATGTTTTTGTTGAAATCCTTCTTCAAGGACTCAATATTTTGGTGTCTTTTTGGCAAATCATGCTCACTACAGTCCAACGAGTCTATAGTTCAACGACTTAAGGTCTGAACTTCCGGGGGCGGACTTTTGGAGGCATGTAGTCATGAAAATTGTTTTTGAGCCTTTTTGTGAAAAAGAAGCGCAAACGGCAGCCAAATTTGCTCAAGAAACTGTTTAAAATGTATAGTTAGGCATGTAAACGAAAACTTATTCAAAAATGGGGACTGGAATTTTCCACAGGATTCATTTCTGGCTCAAAAAGCCAAATGACCACAAAAAATGCTTCAAAATCAAATTTATGATTTCATTAGAAGCGAAGAGTTGAATAACTCAACGTGTTGGACTATAAACTATGATCTACTTTAGAGAATATGGTGTGCTAAAAAACAATCGCTAACATTGAATCCATGCAGCAGGAATCAAACCACAGCTTTGGACAACTTTCAAATAGATCGAGCGCGTATTTTGCAGCCCTGTTGGCTCCATCGTTAAAGGCGTGGTGTTAAATCAAATGGCGGTATTTTCGAATAATGTGTTCTATGATTTGAGGCTGTTGTGTGGCCCAATAAATATAACAAAAAGTTTTGAAAAGTACCAATGCGTTCTCATCTGGCATCAATTTTTCCTTGTGTCAGTATTTATGGCTAGACTAGGTAGTTTGACGAAAAGTGATCAAAGTGTGCAACCCCTAAATATTATCCAATCTTCTTAAAATTTGGTATATATATATATTTCATCACTGAGACTCGGGGCGTAAGCAAAGTCATATGAAAATCACATCTTTGGAAAAATGAAACACCCTAGCGTATATCTCAGATGACATTCCGTCTCCTGCAGCTACCAAAATTGCGGAAAAATTCGCCATCGATATTATAGCTAACAATGCTAAATCACCAGAAACCCGACTAATCATGAAAGCGGGAAATTTCACCAGTTTAGCAACAGCTATTACAAAATTTGTTACAGTAGACCAGACTGAGACCCCAAAAGATGGCACTGTTTTCCATATGAGATCAAACCAAGGCCAATACAATAATTATCGATCTCAAAATAACCACGTGCGAAGGGGAAATAACAATGAAAATTTTGGTAGAAATCAAAACAATTTCAGTCAAAATGGTAACAGAAGAAATTTTAACAGTAACAGAAACCGGGGCGGTTTTAATCGCGGAAACAATAACCGAAATTTCAATAACAGATCCAATGTTCGTTACCTTGAGTCAAATCCTTCCACTTCGGAAAACGAACGGCCCCCTCAGCCTTCACCGTCAGGCAGTCCCACCAGACTGAGGGAGGACTAAAGGTCCACTCCGTAAATGTTAGCATGAGCAACTTCGTCTCCGCATACGTAGGTATGGTTGGAGCCAAATGTAGTCTAATGATCGACTCGGGAGCCGATATATCCATTTTTAAAAGAACTAAAATTGATCCAGATCAACTCGTCTATAGACAAGATTCATGTAAAATTACCGGAATTACCGCGGGTGAAATAAAATCAATAGGTTCCAGCGAGACAACACTCGATTTTGGGGATTTCAAAACCCTACACATATTCCAGTTAGTAAATGACGATTTCCCGATTCCCACGGATGGAATATTAGGAAGAGACTTTCTAGCAAAGTACCGTGCTAACATAGATTACGACACTTGGCTGCTAACACTGAAACATGAAAATTCTCAACATTCTGTCCCTATTAGCGACAAAACAAAAAACGGTTATCTCATAATTCCTGCACGGAGCGAGGTAATACGGACGATCGAAAACAAAATTACAGAAGATTCAGTAGTTTTAAACGAGGAAATACAACCAGGCGTGTTCATATCGAGCACTATTATTTCTCCTAAGTCTTCTCATGTAAATATCGTAAACACATCTGAAAAAAATGTGTTGATACAAAAATTGAAACCAAAACTGTTACCACTTCGTCATTTCTACTTGTACAAAATAACAAGTGACACCAAGAATAGAAAGTCAAAACTCAATAAAGAGTTAGATTTCAAGAACGTACCAGATTTTGCAATAAACGATTTGCAGAAATTATGTGACGAATACTCGGACATCTTTGCTCTCAAAGGTGATTACTTGAGTGTCAATAATTTCTACGAACAATCTATCAAACTTTCCGACAATGTACCAGTCTATATAAAAAATTATAGATTACCACAAGTACATAAGGAAGAAATCAATAGACAAATAAACAAAATGTTAGAGGAAAAAATAATTGAACCATCAATTTCAAATTACAATTCTCCACTTCTATTAGTACCAAAAAAGTCCGAAACAGGCGATAAGCGGTGGAGACTAGTAATAGATTTCCGACAACTGAACAAAAAATTAATACCAGATAAATTCCCCTTACCAAGAATAGACGAGATTCTAGACGAACTGGGTAGAGCAAAATTCTTTTCCACACTAGACCTAATGTCTGGTTTTCACCAAATTTCTTTGGACAAACAATCACGCAAATACACCGCATTCTCTACAGGTCAAGGAATTTCCAATTTACAAGGCTACCATTCGGTTTGAATATTAGCCCGAATAGTTTTCAGCGCATGATGAACATTGCGATAGCAGGCCTTGCACCCGAGCAAGCATTTCTGTATTTAGATGATATAATCGTAATAGGATGCTCAGTCCATCATCACTTGACAAATCTAAAAAAAGTTTTCCATCAACTAAGTAAATATAACATCAAACTAAATCCAAATAAATGTCATTTTTTCCAAAAAGAAGTAACCTTTTTAGGCCACAAGGTAACCGAAAACGGAATTCGACCCGATGATTCCAAGTATTCTGTAATAGAAAAATACCCAATTCCCACTAACGCCGATCAAGTGAAACGATTCGTTGCATTCTGCAACTATTATCGTAGGTTCATACCAAATTTCGCTGAAATAACAGTTCCATTAAATAATCTTCTTAAAAAGAACAAACAATTCTTGTGGTCCGAGGACTGTCAAAGATCATGGCTCAAATTAAAAACTTCACTCCTATCGCCACGTATTTTACAATACCCAGATTTTAACAAAACATTCTTACTCACAACAGACGCATCTGATATTGCATGCGGAGCTGTGCTTTCACAACTTCATGGTAGCAACACTGAGCTACCAGTAGCATTCGCAAGTAAAGCTTTTACCAAAGGCGAAAGGAATAAATCGACGATAGAAAAAGAGCTAACAGCCATACATTGGTCAATAATGTATTTCAAACCTTACCTTTACGGTAGAAAGTTTATAGAAAAAACGGACCACAGACCACTCGTTTACTTATTTGGGATGAAGAACCCATCTTCAAAATTAACACGAATGCGCTTGGATTTGGAAGAGTTCGAATTTGATGTAAATTTTATCAAAGGAAAAGAAAACGTTGGAGCGGATGCTCTATCCAGAATCACGATTAACTCAGATACACTTCAGAATCTCCGCTCAAGTATTTTAATTGTACAAACACGATCAATGGCAAAAAACGAAAAGCCAATACATGATTCGGATCGAAATAAAGAGCATATAAATTTAGAGCCTGATCAACTCAAAATTTACGATGCATTAAATATATCTGAAACAAAAGGGTTACCAACTCTCAAATTTAAAATAGAACCCCATAAGCTTTATGTGCAAATTCTTAAAAATAAAAAGATACGTATCAAGAAAGAATTAAATATAAACCTGCATGCTAAAAGGAACCTCGCATTCGAGCGAGAATTCCATGTTATTGAACAAATGGCAGCAGAATTAGATATAAATCTCATGGCCATGAGAAAAGATGATGAAATTTTTAAATACGTCGACGTCGAACAGTTTAAAGCACAAGCTAACAATACCCTAAAATCGGTAACCATTATTCTGTACAACGAACCCAAACAGATAAAATCTTCTGAAGAAATACTTGAAATTTTGAATAATTACCACAATTCACCTACAGGAGGTCACATTGGTCAAACTAGACTTTACAGAACATTGAAAAGTCGATATCACTGGCGTAATATGAAAAAATCAATCGCCAGATATGTTCAAAAATGTGCTAAATGTCAGTTAAACAAACATGGTACAATTACTAAAGAAAACCTTGTGATAACAACTACTCCATCTAAACCTTTCGAAGTCGTGTCAATCGATACAATTGGTCCCTTTACGAGATCTGAAAAATGCAACAGGTACGCAGTAACAATACAGTGTGAATTCACTAAGTACATTGTTATAGCACCAATCTCTAACAAAGATGCAAAATCAGTTGCAAAAGCTATAGTCGAAAACTTTATTTTAATTTATGGCCCAATGAAACAGGTCAGAACCGATAACGGAACAGAATACCTAAACGAAGTTTTCAAAAATATCTGTGAAACACTCAGAATAGAACGAAAAACTTCAACTCCTTATCACCCACAGACTATAGGCGGCTTAGAACGAAACCACAGATGTCTTAATGGCCGCATTCTCACGTAGGTGAAATCAACCGAGTTACTCTGGGTGAAAAACTCTGCTTGCGTTCTCACGTAGTGTTTTTTGCAACTATTGCGCTGCAGTGTATTTACACATGCTGTGTCAATGTGTGCGTGTAGAAAGAAAAATTTTGTGAACCCCCACCATTGAACTCTATGTGTGTATGTGTTTTCAACCAAGTTCACCCGGCCTAGCCAGCAGGTGAATTCCCCGCATACACCCGATAGCGTCTGGCCCGTAAAATCGAGTGGAAACTTGGTGAAGTCAACCAGTTTCCACTGCGTCTGAACGCAGCCAATGACTACCTACGGTCACAGGTTAATGAGTCACATGATGACTGGGATACATGGTTGCTATATTACGCATTTTCATACAATACAACTCCGAGCGTAGTGCATAACTATACACCATTTGAGTTAGTTTTCGGACATAGCTCCGACGCGTTTTACACAATAGACAGCAAACCAGTAAAACCAATTTACAATCCCGACTTGTACCATCAAGAACTGACATTTCGTCTAAAATTAGCATACGACAAAACTAAACAGTTTATACTAAACAACAAAATTAAAAGAAAAGAAAAATTCGACTGTTCTAGTAAGCCAATTAACTTAGTAGTAGGAGATAAGGTTAAGCTAATCAACCAACAAAATAACAAATTGGATCAAGTGTATACAGGTCCATACGAGGTTGTAAGCATCAATAATGTAAACTGCACAGTGAAAAACCTTTTGTCTGGAAAAATGACAACTGTGCATAAAAACAGATTACAAACCTGGAATGATTAAATTAAAAAAAAAATAAATAAATAAAAATTTCACATTTTATAGTTCGTACTTTATATCATATTTTATATTTCATACTTTATATTTTATTATCCTGATTTAAAAACACAAAGTTTTATGTAAAATTATATTTTATATTTTATACCATATTTTACAGTTTATGTTTTATCTTCTCAATTTAAAAAAAAAAATTTTATGTAAAATTTTTTCTGTAAAAGGGGGAGGTGTGGTATCCAAACACGCGCATACAATGTCGCAACATTAATATGCTGAATTCGCGTCTGCGATAAGCAAGAAGCTTATCGCGCGCATATAAAGTATCGCGCGCATGTCGCCACCAGCGATGCCGACTCAGCGATACTGCACCTCTCGCCTTAATAAAGACTGTAAGTCAGAATCATTAATAAAGAAGTAGCTGAACAGTTAAGATGTGTTTTTATTAACGAAGTTACTACAATCTCAAAAACGATGCATCTTATCAAAAAAGGCCAAGAACAAAAGTTATTTAGGATATGATTCTACACAAAACTCCCATACATCAACATCCGATTGGAATAAATTTTAAAAAATCTTATTGGAAAGTTTGACTTCAAAGTGGAATTTTGGTACAACTGTTTGAATTTTGATACGAATATCACCATACGGGTCTCCAATGATTGCCAGATTGGCAATTATAGCTTTTGTTATGTTTTGTTATATGAAAATGAGTCTGTGAAGCTCATTTTTGGGTTTGCGCTACAAATTTATAAAATATGCAATATTATCATAATTTATTATCCTTTTTTTGTGAGAAAAAAAAATATTGTCTGCAACATATATTTAAATGAATACAAAAAATATTAATATAATACGAATATTAACAGGCATAGTTTTTTTGCATTTATTTATTGATTTGAGACTGACAGGCTCACTTCTGGGGTTTAGGGTTAACTACGAATGAGTCTTCGATCTTAAGGCTAGTACTGTAACACAGCGAAACGAAAACGAAAAAATCTGGGCATTAATCGACTGCGAAAATTTTCGCTGTGGAAATTTTGAAGACATTTGAATTGTCATTTTGTGTTTGTGTTTCGTATACTAAAAAAAGCATTTGTAGTAACGTTGTTTTATGTGAAAAATCTTGATTTCCCAAGAAAAATTTTTTAGCAATAGTGGAACAAGACAAAGCTATCGTAATTGGGGCAGCTGGTTTAGCTCTAGCTTTGTTGCAGAAGCGAAGAAAAAGCCGCTCAAAAACATCCCCATATTTGCGTGACCGTCAATCTTCCGGCCGATTCATAAAAGATGTAAGTATTTTCAAACGCTTATTGTATTTTATAATTTATTTATATATATTTATAGTTTAATGACCTAGCAAAGGATGCAAACAAGTTTAAAGAAAACTTCCGACTAGACTTAGGGACATTCGAGTTGCTACTGTCTATGGTGGAGCCCAGGGGCGTGGCGTGAGTTTTGAAGCTAGGGATGCAAATTTTAATTTTTTGGAATTTAATTGCCAACTTAAGGTTTTTATGTTATTAATAAAGGTATTTTTTGGGTTGTGCAAAAATACATCTCTCGTTAGCTACTTAAATGAATGACAATAAAATAATAAAAAGTTCAAAACACTAAAATAACTTGTACTTTATGATTATGAAAATGATTATGAAAAATGCATCCGATCTTTGATCCCCAGACTACGAAATTATAATGTGTTTGTTTTTAATTCGAGACACTTATATATCCGAATCGAGAGAAAAAGTAAATTGATGATCTTTTTGTATAAAAAATACAGTTATAAAATAAAATATTTACGATTGTCCGCATAAACCCGGATACACCAAGATCGTTCTTAACTCAGAATTGCAAATTAAACAGGTTTATGAAAATTATTTAAATAGCTGTAACTTACAGATTGCCAAACGTTGTAATCCTTCGAAAAAAGTAAACAAGGCCAACAAAATAACTTTTGCTTATTTGCACAACCGCAAAGCCAATTAAAATCTTAGTAAACTTTGACCGAAAATCGTCTCGTACAACTTTTATTTACTGTTGTTATATTTAACTTTGGTTTTGGTCTCCCGCGATCAAGAATATTTTGTTTTTCTGAAAAAGATCGCGAACTAAATGATTGTTTTAATAAGCTATCGATTATACAACAATCTGCTATTTTTACCAAACTATTGAAATCACAAAAATCACACAATAAAAAGACACGCTAATAAATAAACAATTTAACTAATAAATAAACAACTACGCATGCAGAAACGCTACTACCAATTTGCCTTAATGCATTTTTACTTTCTTCTACGGAGTATAATAAAGTATTGTATTCACGAAAAATTTCGACCTCTTAATTTTGCCTAAAAAACATTTCCCGATCACTCCTGAGTCGATTGGAGTCATATTTAAAAAATGTCTTTCTGTCTGTCAGTCTGTCTGTCAGTCAGTCTGTCAGTCTGTCAGTCTGTCAGTCTGTCAGTCTGTCAGTCTGTCAGTCTGTCAGTCTGTCAGTCTGTCAGTCTGTCAGTCTGTCAGTCTGTCAGTCTGTCAGTCTGTCAGTCTGTCAGTCTGTCAGTCTGTCAGTCTGTCAGTCTGTCAGTCTGTCAGTCTGTCAGTCTGTCAGTCTGTCAGTCTGTCAGTCTGTCAGTCTGTCAGTCTGTCAGTCTGTCAGTCTGTCAGTCTGTCAGTCTGTCAGTCTGTCAGTCTGTCAGTCTGTCAGTCTGTCAGTCTGTCAGTCTGTCAGTCTGTCAGTCTGTCAGTCTGTCAGTCTGTCAGTCTGTCAGTCTGTCAGTCTGTCAGTCTGTCAGTCTGTCAGTCTGTCAGTCTGTCAGTCTGTCAGTCTGTCAGTCTGTCAGTCTGTCAGTCTGTCAGTCTGTCAGTCTGTCAGTCTGTCAGTCTGTCAGTCTGTCAGTCTGTCAGTCTGTCAGTCTGTCAGTCTGTCAGTCTGTCAGTCTGTCAGTCTGTCAGTCTGTCAGTCTGTCAGTCTGTCAGTCTGTCAGTCTGTCAGTCTGTCAGTCTGTCAGTCTGTCAGTCTGTCAGTCTGTCAGTCTGTCAGTCTGTCAGTCTGTCAGTCTGTCAGTCTGTCAGTCTGTCAGTCTGTCAGTCTGTCAGTCTGTCAGTCTGTCAGTCTGTCAGTCTGTCAGTCTGTCAGTCTGTCAGTCTGTCAGTCTGTCAGTCTGTCAGTCTGTCAGTCTGTCAGTCTGTCAGTCTGTCAGTCTGTCAGTCTGTCAGTCTGTCAGTCTGTCAGTCTGTCAGTCTGTCAGTCTGTCAGTCTGTCAGTCTGTCAGTCTGTCAGTCTGTCAGTCTGTCAGTCTGTCAGTCTGTCAGTCTGTCAGTCTGTCAGTCTGTCAGTCTGTCAGTCTGTCAGTCTGTCAGTCTGTCAGTCTGTCAGTCTGTCAGTCTGTCAGTCTGTCAGTCTGTCAGTCTGTCAGTCTGTCAGTCTGTCAGTCTGTCAGTCTGTCAGTCTGTCAGTCTGTCAGTCTGTCAGTCTGTCAGTCTGTCAGTCTGTCAGTCTGTCAGTCTGTCAGTCTGTCAGTCTGTCAGTCTGTCAGTCTGTCAGTCTGTCAGTCTGTCAGTCTGTCAGTCTGTCAGTCTGTCAGTCTGTCAGTCTGTCAGTCTGTCAGTCTGTCAGTCTGTCAGTCTGTCAGTCTGTCAGTCTGTCAGTCTGTCAGTCTGTCAGTCTGTCAGTCTGTCAGTCTGTCAGTCTGTCAGTCTGTCAGTCTGTCAGTCTGTCAGTCTGTCAGTCTGTCAGTCTGTCAGTCTGTCAGTCTGTCAGTCTGTCAGTCTGTCAGTCTGTCAGTCTGTCAGTCTGTCAGTCTGTCAGTCTGTCAGTCTGTCAGTCTGTCAGTCTGTCAGTCTGTCAGTCTGTCAGTCTGTCAGTCTGTCAGTCTGTCAGTCTGTCAGTCTGTCAGTCTGTCAGTCTGTCAGTCTGTCAGTCTGTCAGTCTGTCAGTCTGTCAGTCTGTCAGTCTGTCAGTCTGTCAGTCTGTCAGTCTGTCAGTCTGTCAGTCTGTCAGTCTGTCAGTCTGTCAGTCTGTCAGTCTGTCAGTCTGTCAGTCTGTCAGTCTGTCAGTCTGTCAGTCTGTCAGTCTGTCAGTCTGTCAGTCTGTCAGTCTGTCAGTCTGTCAGTCTGTCAGTCTGTCAGTCTGTCAGTCTGTCAGTCTGTCAGTCTGTCAGTCTGTCAGTCTGTCAGTCTGTCAGTCTGTCAGTCTGTCAGTCTGTCAGTCTGTCAGTCTGTCAGTCTGTCAGTCTGTCAGTCTGTCAGTCTGTCAGTCTGTCAGTCTGTCAGTCTGTCAGTCTGTCAGTCTGTCAGTCTGTCAGTCTGTCAGTCTGTCAGTCTGTCAGTCTGTCAGTCTGTCAGTCTGTCAGTCTGTCAGTCTGTCAGTCTGTCAGTCTGTCAGTCTGTCAGTCTGTCAGTCTGTCAGTCTGTCAGTCTGTCAGTCTGTCAGTCTGTCAGTCTGTCAGTCTGTCAGTCTGTCAGTCTGTCAGTCTGTCAGTCTGTCAGTCTGTCAGTCTGTCAGTCTGTCAGTCTGTCAGTCTGTCAGTCTGTCAGTCTGTCAGTCTGTCAGTCTGTCAGTCTGTCAGTCTGTCAGTCTGTCAGTCTGTCAGTCTGTCAGTCTGTCAGTCTGTCAGTCTGTCAGTCTGTCAGTCTGTCAGTCTGTCAGTCTGTCAGTCTGTCAGTCTGTCAGTCTGTCAGTCTGTCAGTCTGTCAGTCTGTCAGTCTGTCAGTCTGTCAGTCTGTCAGTCTGTCAGTCTGTCAGTCTGTCAGTCTGTCAGTCTGTCAGTCTGTCAGTCTGTCAGTCTGTCAGTCTGTCAGTCTGTCAGTCTGTCAGTCTGTCAGTCTGTCAGTCTGTCAGTCTGTCAGTCTGTCAGTCTGTCAGTCTGTCAGTCTGTCAGTCTGTCAGTCTGTCAGTCTGTCAGTCTGTCAGTCTGTCAGTCTGTCAGTCTGTCAGTCTGTCAGTCTGTCAGTCTGTCAGTCTGTCAGTCTGTCAGTCTGTCAGTCTGTCAGTCTGTCAGTCTGTCAGTCTGTCAGTCTGTCAGTCTGTCAGTCTGTCAGTCTGTCAGTCTGTCAGTCTGTCAGTCTGTCAGTCTGTCAGTCTGTCAGTCTGTCAGTCTGTCAGTCTGTCAGTCTGTCAGTCTGTCAGTCTGTCAGTCTGTCAGTCTGTCAGTCTGTCAGTCTGTCAGTCTGTCAGTCTGTCAGTCTGTCAGTCTGTCAGTCTGTCAGTCTGTCAGTCTGTCAGTCTGTCAGTCTGTCAGTCTGTCAGTCTGTCAGTCTGTCAGTCTGTCAGTCTGTCAGTCTGTCAGTCTGTCAGTCTGTCAGTCTGTCAGTCTGTCAGTCTGTCAGTCTGTCAGTCTGTCAGTCTGTCAGTCTGTCAGTCTGTCAGTCTGTCAGTCTGTCAGTCTGTCAGTCTGTCAGTCTGTCAGTCTGTCAGTCTGTCAGTCTGTCAGTCTGTCAGTCTGTCAGTCTGTCAGTCTGTCAGTCTGTCAGTCTGTCAGTCTGTCAGTCTGTCAGTCTGTCAGTCTGTCAGTCTGTCAGTCTGTCAGTCTGTCAGTCTGTCAGTCTGTCAGTCTGTCAGTCTGTCAGTCTGTCAGTCTGTCAGTCTGTCAGTCTGTCAGTCTGTCAGTCTGTCAGTCTGTCAGTCTGTCAGTCTGTCAGTCTGTCAGTCTGTCAGTCTGTCAGTCTGTCAGTCTGTCAGTCTGTCAGTCTGTCAGTCTGTCAGTCTGTCAGTCTGTCAGTCTGTCAGTCTGTCAGTCTGTCAGTCTGTCAGTCTGTCAGTCTGTCAGTCTGTCAGTCTGTCAGTCTGTCAGTCTGTCAGTCTGTCAGTCTGTCAGTCTGTCAGTCTGTCAGTCTGTCAGTCTGTCAGTCTGTCAGTCTGTCAGTCTGTCAGTCTGTCAGTCTGTCAGTCTGTCAGTCTGTCAGTCTGTCAGTCTGTCAGTCTGTCAGTCTGTCAGTCTGTCAGTCTGTCAGTCTGTCAGTCTGTCAGTCTGTCAGTCTGTCAGTCTGTCAGTCTGTCAGTCTGTCAGTCTGTCAGTCTGTCAGTCTGTCAGTCTGTCAGTCTGTCAGTCTGTCAGTCTGTCAGTCTGTCAGTCTGTCAGTCTGTCAGTCTGTCAGTCTGTCAGTCTGTCAGTCTGTCAGTCTGTCAGTCTGTCAGTCTGTCAGTCTGTCAGTCTGTCAGTCTGTCAGTCTGTCAGTCTGTCAGTCTGTCAGTCTGTCAGTCTGTCAGTCTGTCAGTCTGTCAGTCTGTCAGTCTGTCAGTCTGTCAGTCTGTCAGTCTGTCAGTCTGTCAGTCTGTCAGTCTGTCAGTCTGTCAGTCTGTCAGTCTGTCAGTCTGTCAGTCTGTCAGTCTGTCAGTCTGTCAGTCTGTCAGTCTGTCAGTCTGTCAGTCTGTCAGTCTGTCAGTCTGTCAGTCTGTCAGTCTGTCAGTCTGTCAGTCTGTCAGTCTGTCAGTCTGTCAGTCTGTCAGTCTGTCAGTCTGTCAGTCTGTCAGTCTGTCAGTCTGTCAGTCTGTCAGTCTGTCAGTCTGTCAGTCTGTCAGTCTGTCAGTCTGTCAGTCTGTCAGTCTGTCAGTCTGTCAGTCTGTCAGTCTGTCAGTCTGTCAGTCTGTCAGTCTGTCAGTCTGTCAGTCTGTCAGTCTGTCAGTCTGTCAGTCTGTCAGTCTGTCAGTCTGTCAGTCTGTCAGTCTGTCAGTCTGTCAGTCTGTCAGTCTGTCAGTCTGTCAGTCTGTCAGTCTGTCAGTCTGTCAGTCTGTCAGTCTGTCAGTCTGTCAGTCTGTCAGTCTGTCAGTCTGTCAGTCTGTCAGTCTGTCAGTCTGTCAGTCTGTCAGTCTGTCAGTCTGTCAGTCTGTCAGTCTGTCAGTCTGTCAGTCTGTCAGTCTGTCAGTCTGTCAGTCTGTCAGTCTGTCAGTCTGTCAGTCTGTCAGTCTGTCAGTCTGTCAGTCTGTCAGTCTGTCAGTCTGTCAGTCTGTCAGTCTGTCAGTCTGTCAGTCTGTCAGTCTGTCAGTCTGTCAGTCTGTCAGTCTGTCAGTCTGTCAGTCTGTCAGTCTGTCAGTCTGTCAGTCTGTCAGTCTGTCAGTCTGTCAGTCTGTCAGTCTGTCAGTCTGTCAGTCTGTCAGTCTGTCAGTCTGTCAGTCTGTCAGTCTGTCAGTCTGTCAGTCTGTCAGTCTGTCAGTCTGTCAGTCTGTCAGTCTGTCAGTCTGTCAGTCTGTCAGTCTGTCAGTCTGTCAGTCTGTCAGTCTGTCAGTCTGTCAGTCTGTCAGTCTGTCAGTCTGTCAGTCTGTCAGTCTGTCAGTCTGTCAGTCTGTCAGTCTGTCAGTCTGTCAGTCTGTCAGTCTGTCAGTCTGTCAGTCTGTCAGTCTGTCAGTCTGTCAGTCTGTCAGTCTGTCAGTCTGTCAGTCTGTCAGTCTGTCAGTCTGTCAGTCTGTCAGTCTGTCAGTCTGTCAGTCTGTCAGTCTGTCAGTCTGTCAGTCTGTCAGTCTGTCAGTCTGTCAGTCTGTCAGTCTGTCAGTCTGTCAGTCTGTCAGTCTGTCAGTCTGTCAGTCTGTCAGTCTGTCAGTCTGTCAGTCTGTCAGTCTGTCAGTCTGTCAGTCTGTCAGTCTGTCAGTCTGTCAGTCTGTCAGTCTGTCAGTCTGTCAGTCTGTCAGTCTGTCAGTCTGTCAGTCTGTCAGTCTGTCAGTCTGTCAGTCTGTCAGTCTGTCAGTCTGTCAGTCTGTCAGTCTGTCAGTCTGTCAGTCTGTCAGTCTGTCAGTCTGTCAGTCTGTCAGTCTGTCAGTCTGTCAGTCTGTCAGTCTGTCAGTCTGTCAGTCTGTCAGTCTGTCAGTCTGTCAGTCTGTCAGTCTGTCAGTCTGTCAGTCTGTCAGTCTGTCAGTCTGTCAGTCTGTCAGTCTGTCAGTCTGTCAGTCTGTCAGTCTGTCAGTCTGTCAGTCTGTCAGTCTGTCAGTCTGTCAGTCTGTCAGTCTGTCAGTCTGTCAGTCTGTCAGTCTGTCAGTCTGTCAGTCTGTCAGTCTGTCAGTCTGTCAGTCTGTCAGTCTGTCAGTCTGTCAGTCTGTCAGTCTGTCAGTCTGTCAGTCTGTCAGTCTGTCAGTCTGTCAGTCTGTCAGTCTGTCAGTCTGTCAGTCTGTCAGTCTGTCAGTCTGTCAGTCTGTCAGTCTGTCAGTCTGTCAGTCTGTCAGTCTGTCAGTCTGTCAGTCTGTCAGTCTGTCAGTCTGTCAGTCTGTCAGTCTGTCAGTCTGTCAGTCTGTCAGTCTGTCAGTCTGTCAGTCTGTCAGTCTGTCAGTCTGTCAGTCTGTCAGTCTGTCAGTCTGTCAGTCTGTCAGTCTGTCAGTCTGTCAGTCTGTCAGTCTGTCAGTCTGTCAGTCTGTCAGTCTGTCAGTCTGTCAGTCTGTCAGTCTGTCAGTCTGTCAGTCTGTCAGTCTGTCAGTCTGTCAGTCTGTCAGTCTGTCAGTCTGTCAGTCTGTCAGTCTGTCAGTCTGTCAGTCTGTCAGTCTGTCAGTCTGTCAGTCTGTCAGTCTGTCAGTCTGTCAGTCTGTCAGTCTGTCAGTCTGTCAGTCTGTCAGTCTGTCAGTCTGTCAGTCTGTCAGTCTGTCAGTCTGTCAGTCTGTCAGTCTGTCAGTCTGTCAGTCTGTCAGTCTGTCAGTCTGTCAGTCTGTCAGTCTGTCAGTCTGTCAGTCTGTCAGTCTGTCAGTCTGTCAGTCTGTCAGTCTGTCAGTCTGTCAGTCTGTCAGTCTGTCAGTCTGTCAGTCTGTCAGTCTGTCAGTCTGTCAGTCTGTCAGTCTGTCAGTCTGTCAGTCTGTCAGTCTGTCAGTCTGTCAGTCTGTCAGTCTGTCAGTCTGTCAGTCTGTCAGTCTGTCAGTCTGTCAGTCTGTCAGTCTGTCAGTCTGTCAGTCTGTCAGTCTGTCAGTCTGTCAGTCTGTCAGTCTGTCAGTCTGTCAGTCTGTCAGTCTGTCAGTCTGTCAGTCTGTCAGTCTGTCAGTCTGTCAGTCTGTCAGTCTGTCAGTCTGTCAGTCTGTCAGTCTGTCAGTCTGTCAGTCTGTCAGTCTGTCAGTCTGTCAGTCTGTCAGTCTGTCAGTCTGTCAGTCTGTCAGTCTGTCAGTCTGTCAGTCTGTCAGTCTGTCAGTCTGTCAGTCTGTCAGTCTGTCAGTCTGTCAGTCTGTCAGTCTGTCAGTCTGTCAGTCTGTCAGTCTGTCAGTCTGTCAGTCTGTCAGTCTGTCAGTCTGTCAGTCTGTCAGTCTGTCAGTCTGTCAGTCTGTCAGTCTGTCAGTCTGTCAGTCTGTCAGTCTGTCAGTCTGTCAGTCTGTCAGTCTGTCAGTCTGTCAGTCTGTCAGTCTGTCAGTCTGTCAGTCTGTCAGTCTGTCAGTCTGTCAGTCTGTCAGTCTGTCAGTCTGTCAGTCTGTCAGTCTGTCAGTCTGTCAGTCTGTCAGTCTGTCAGTCTGTCAGTCTGTCAGTCTGTCAGTCTGTCAGTCTGTCAGTCTGTCAGTCTGTCAGTCTGTCAGTCTGTCAGTCTGTCAGTCTGTCAGTCTGTCAGTCTGTCAGTCTGTCAGTCTGTCAGTCTGTCAGTCTGTCAGTCTGTCAGTCTGTCAGTCTGTCAGTCTGTCAGTCTGTCAGTCTGTCAGTCTGTCAGTCTGTCAGTCTGTCAGTCTGTCAGTCTGTCAGTCTGTCAGTCTGTCAGTCTGTCAGTCTGTCAGTCTGTCAGTCTGTCAGTCTGTCAGTCTGTCAGTCTGTCAGTCTGTCAGTCTGTCAGTCTGTCAGTCTGTCAGTCTGTCAGTCTGTCAGTCTGTCAGTCTGTCAGTCTGTCAGTCTGTCAGTCTGTCAGTCTGTCAGTCTGTCAGTCTGTCAGTCTGTCAGTCTGTCAGTCTGTCAGTCTGTCAGTCTGTCAGTCTGTCAGTCTGTCAGTCTGTCAGTCTGTCAGTCTGTCAGTCTGTCAGTCTGTCAGTCTGTCAGTCTGTCAGTCTGTCAGTCTGTCAGTCTGTCAGTCTGTCAGTCTGTCAGTCTGTCAGTCTGTCAGTCTGTCAGTCTGTCAGTCTGTCAGTCTGTCAGTCTGTCAGTCTGTCAGTCTGTCAGTCTGTCAGTCTGTCAGTCTGTCAGTCTGTCAGTCTGTCAGTCTGTCAGTCTGTCAGTCTGTCAGTCTGTCAGTCTGTCAGTCTGTCAGTCTGTCAGTCTGTCAGTCTGTCAGTCTGTCAGTCTGTCAGTCTGTCAGTCTGTCAGTCTGTCAGTCTGTCAGTCTGTCAGTCTGTCAGTCTGTCAGTCTGTCAGTCTGTCAGTCTGTCAGTCTGTCAGTCTGTCAGTCTGTCAGTCTGTCAGTCTGTCAGTCTGTCAGTCTGTCAGTCTGTCAGTCTGTCAGTCTGTCAGTCTGTCAGTCTGTCAGTCTGTCAGTCTGTCAGTCTGTCAGTCTGTCAGTCTGTCAGTCTGTCAGTCTGTCAGTCTGTCAGTCTGTCAGTCTGTCAGTCTGTCAGTCTGTCAGTCTGTCAGTCTGTCAGTCTGTCAGTCTGTCAGTCTGTCAGTCTGTCAGTCTGTCAGTCTGTCAGTCTGTCAGTCTGTCAGTCTGTCAGTCTGTCAGTCTGTCAGTCTGTCAGTCTGTCAGTCTGTCAGTCTGTCAGTCTGTCAGTCTGTCAGTCTGTCAGTCTGTCAGTCTGTCAGTCTGTCAGTCTGTCAGTCTGTCAGTCTGTCAGTCTGTCAGTCTGTCAGTCTGTCAGTCTGTCAGTCTGTCAGTCTGTCAGTCTGTCAGTCTGTCAGTCTGTCAGTCTGTCAGTCTGTCAGTCTGTCAGTCTGTCAGTCTGTCAGTCTGTCAGTCTGTCAGTCTGTCAGTCTGTCAGTCTGTCAGTCTGTCAGTCTGTCAGTCTGTCAGTCTGTCAGTCTGTCAGTCTGTCAGTCTGTCAGTCTGTCAGTCTGTCAGTCTGTCAGTCTGTCAGTCTGTCAGTCTGTCAGTCTGTCAGTCTGTCAGTCTGTCAGTCTGTCAGTCTGTCAGTCTGTCAGTCTGTCAGTCTGTCAGTCTGTCAGTCTGTCAGTCTGTCAGTCTGTCAGTCTGTCAGTCTGTCAGTCTGTCAGTCTGTCAGTCTGTCAGTCTGTCAGTCTGTCAGTCTGTCAGTCTGTCAGTCTGTCAGTCTGTCAGTCTGTCAGTCTGTCAGTCTGTCAGTCTGTCAGTCTGTCAGTCTGTCAGTCTGTCAGTCTGTCAGTCTGTCAGTCTGTCAGTCTGTCAGTCTGTCAGTCTGTCAGTCTGTCAGTCTGTCAGTCTGTCAGTCTGTCAGTCTGTCAGTCTGTCAGTCTGTCAGTCTGTCAGTCTGTCAGTCTGTCAGTCTGTCAGTCTGTCAGTCTGTCAGTCTGTCAGTCTGTCAGTCTGTCAGTCTGTCAGTCTGTCAGTCTGTCAGTCTGTCAGTCTGTCAGTCTGTCAGTCTGTCAGTCTGTCAGTCTGTCAGTCTGTCAGTCTGTCAGTCTGTCAGTCTGTCAGTCTGTCAGTCTGTCAGTCTGTCAGTCTGTCAGTCTGTCAGTCTGTCAGTCTGTCAGTCTGTCAGTCTGTCAGTCTGTCAGTCTGTCAGTCTGTCAGTCTGTCAGTCTGTCAGTCTGTCAGTCTGTCAGTCTGTCAGTCTGTCAGTCTGTCAGTCTGTCAGTCTGTCAGTCTGTCAGTCTGTCAGTCTGTCAGTCTGTCAGTCTGTCAGTCTGTCAGTCTGTCAGTCTGTCAGTCTGTCAGTCTGTCAGTCTGTCAGTCTGTCAGTCTGTCAGTCTGTCAGTCTGTCAGTCTGTCAGTCTGTCAGTCTGTCAGTCTGTCAGTCTGTCAGTCTGTCAGTCTGTCAGTCTGTCAGTCTGTCAGTCTGTCAGTCTGTCAGTCTGTCAGTCTGTCAGTCTGTCAGTCTGTCAGTCTGTCAGTCTGTCAGTCTGTCAGTCTGTCAGTCTGTCAGTCTGTCAGTCTGTCAGTCTGTCAGTCTGTCAGTCTGTCAGTCTGTCAGTCTGTCAGTCTGTCAGTCTGTCAGTCTGTCAGTCTGTCAGTCTGTCAGTCTGTCAGTCTGTCAGTCTGTCAGTCTGTCAGTCTGTCAGTCTGTCAGTCTGTCAGTCTGTCAGTCTGTCAGTCTGTCAGTCTGTCAGTCTGTCAGTCTGTCAGTCTGTCAGTCTGTCAGTCTGTCAGTCTGTCAGTCTGTCAGTCTGTCAGTCTGTCAGTCTGTCAGTCTGTCAGTCTGTCAGTCTGTCAGTCTGTCAGTCTGTCAGTCTGTCAGTCTGTCAGTCTGTCAGTCTGTCAGTCTGTCAGTCTGTCAGTCTGTCAGTCTGTCAGTCTGTCAGTCTGTCAGTCTGTCAGTCTGTCAGTCTGTCAGTCTGTCAGTCTGTCAGTCTGTCAGTCTGTCAGTCTGTCAGTCTGTCAGTCTGTCAGTCTGTCAGTCTGTCAGTCTGTCAGTCTGTCAGTCTGTCAGTCTGTCAGTCTGTCAGTCTGTCAGTCTGTCAGTCTGTCAGTCTGTCAGTCTGTCAGTCTGTCAGTCTGTCAGTCTGTCAGTCTGTCAGTCTGTCAGTCTGTCAGTCTGTCAGTCTGTCAGTCTGTCAGTCTGTCAGTCTGTCAGTCTGTCAGTCTGTCAGTCTGTCAGTCTGTCAGTCTGTCAGTCTGTCAGTCTGTCAGTCTGTCAGTCTGTCAGTCTGTCAGTCTGTCAGTCTGTCAGTCTGTCAGTCTGTCAGTCTGTCAGTCTGTCAGTCTGTCAGTCTGTCAGTCTGTCAGTCTGTCAGTCTGTCAGTCTGTCAGTCTGTCAGTCTGTCAGTCTGTCAGTCTGTCAGTCTGTCAGTCTGTCAGTCTGTCAGTCTGTCAGTCTGTCAGTCTGTCAGTCTGTCAGTCTGTCAGTCTGTCAGTCTGTCAGTCTGTCAGTCTGTCAGTCTGTCAGTCTGTCAGTCTGTCAGTCTGTCAGTCTGTCAGTCTGTCAGTCTGTCAGTCTGTCAGTCTGTCAGTCTGTCAGTCTGTCAGTCTGTCAGTCTGTCAGTCTGTCAGTCTGTCAGTCTGTCAGTCTGTCAGTCTGTCAGTCTGTCAGTCTGTCAGTCTGTCAGTCTGTCAGTCTGTCAGTCTGTCAGTCTGTCAGTCTGTCAGTCTGTCAGTCTGTCAGTCTGTCAGTCTGTCAGTCTGTCAGTCTGTCAGTCTGTCAGTCTGTCAGTCTGTCAGTCTGTCAGTCTGTCAGTCTGTCAGTCTGTCAGTCTGTCAGTCTGTCAGTCTGTCAGTCTGTCAGTCTGTCAGTCTGTCAGTCTGTCAGTCTGTCAGTCTGTCAGTCTGTCAGTCTGTCAGTCTGTCAGTCTGTCAGTCTGTCAGTCTGTCAGTCTGTCAGTCTGTCAGTCTGTCAGTCTGTCAGTCTGTCAGTCTGTCAGTCTGTCAGTCTGTCAGTCTGTCAGTCTGTCAGTCTGTCAGTCTGTCAGTCTGTCAGTCTGTCAGTCTGTCAGTCTGTCAGTCTGTCAGTCTGTCAGTCTGTCAGTCTGTCAGTCTGTCAGTCTGTCAGTCTGTCAGTCTGTCAGTCTGTCAGTCTGTCAGTCTGTCAGTCTGTCAGTCTGTCAGTCTGTCAGTCTGTCAGTCTGTCAGTCTGTCAGTCTGTCAGTCTGTCAGTCTGTCAGTCTGTCAGTCTGTCAGTCTGTCAGTCTGTCAGTCTGTCAGTCTGTCAGTCTGTCAGTCTGTCAGTCTGTCAGTCTGTCAGTCTGTCAGTCTGTCAGTCTGTCAGTCTGTCAGTCTGTCAGTCTGTCAGTCTGTCAGTCTGTCAGTCTGTCAGTCTGTCAGTCTGTCAGTCTGTCAGTCTGTCAGTCTGTCAGTCTGTCAGTCTGTCAGTCTGTCAGTCTGTCAGTCTGTCAGTCTGTCAGTCTGTCAGTCTGTCAGTCTGTCAGTCTGTCAGTCTGTCAGTCTGTCAGTCTGTCAGTCTGTCAGTCTGTCAGTCTGTCAGTCTGTCAGTCTGTCAGTCTGTCAGTCTGTCAGTCTGTCAGTCTGTCAGTCTGTCAGTCTGTCAGTCTGTCAGTCTGTCAGTCTGTCAGTCTGTCAGTCTGTCAGTCTGTCAGTCTGTCAGTCTGTCAGTCTGTCAGTCTGTCAGTCTGTCAGTCTGTCAGTCTGTCAGTCTGTCAGTCTGTCAGTCTGTCAGTCTGTCAGTCTGTCAGTCTGTCAGTCTGTCAGTCTGTCAGTCTGTCAGTCTGTCAGTCTGTCAGTCTGTCAGTCTGTCAGTCTGTCAGTCTGTCAGTCTGTCAGTCTGTCAGTCTGTCAGTCTGTCAGTCTGTCAGTCTGTCAGTCTGTCAGTCTGTCAGTCTGTCAGTCTGTCAGTCTGTCAGTCTGTCAGTCTGTCAGTCTGTCAGTCTGTCAGTCTGTCAGTCTGTCAGTCTGTCAGTCTGTCAGTCTGTCAGTCTGTCAGTCTGTCAGTCTGTCAGTCTGTCAGTCTGTCAGTCTGTCAGTCTGTCAGTCTGTCAGTCTGTCAGTCTGTCAGTCTGTCAGTCTGTCAGTCTGTCAGTCTGTCAGTCTGTCAGTCTGTCAGTCTGTCAGTCTGTCAGTCTGTCAGTCTGTCAGTCTGTCAGTCTGTCAGTCTGTCAGTCTGTCAGTCTGTCAGTCTGTCAGTCTGTCAGTCTGTCAGTCTGTCAGTCTGTCAGTCTGTCAGTCTGTCAGTCTGTCAGTCTGTCAGTCTGTCAGTCTGTCAGTCTGTCAGTCTGTCAGTCTGTCAGTCTGTCAGTCTGTCAGTCTGTCAGTCTGTCAGTCTGTCAGTCTGTCAGTCTGTCAGTCTGTCAGTCTGTCAGTCTGTCAGTCTGTCAGTCTGTCAGTCTGTCAGTCTGTCAGTCTGTCAGTCTGTCAGTCTGTCAGTCTGTCAGTCTGTCAGTCTGTCAGTCTGTCAGTCTGTCAGTCTGTCAGTCTGTCAGTCTGTCAGTCTGTCAGTCTGTCAGTCTGTCAGTCTGTCAGTCTGTCAGTCTGTCAGTCTGTCAGTCTGTCAGTCTGTCAGTCTGTCAGTCTGTCAGTCTGTCAGTCTGTCAGTCTGTCAGTCTGTCAGTCTGTCAGTCTGTCAGTCTGTCAGTCTGTCAGTCTGTCAGTCTGTCAGTCTGTCAGTCTGTCAGTCTGTCAGTCTGTCAGTCTGTCAGTCTGTCAGTCTGTCAGTCTGTCAGTCTGTCAGTCTGTCAGTCTGTCAGTCTGTCAGTCTGTCAGTCTGTCAGTCTGTCAGTCTGTCAGTCTGTCAGTCTGTCAGTCTGTCAGTCTGTCAGTCTGTCAGTCTGTCAGTCTGTCAGTCTGTCAGTCTGTCAGTCTGTCAGTCTGTCAGTCTGTCAGTCTGTCAGTCTGTCAGTCTGTCAGTCTGTCAGTCTGTCAGTCTGTCAGTCTGTCAGTCTGTCAGTCTGTCAGTCTGTCAGTCTGTCAGTCTGTCAGTCTGTCAGTCTGTCAGTCTGTCAGTCTGTCAGTCTGTCAGTCTGTCAGTCTGTCAGTCTGTCAGTCTGTCAGTCTGTCAGTCTGTCAGTCTGTCAGTCTGTCAGTCTGTCAGTCTGTCAGTCTGTCAGTCTGTCAGTCTGTCAGTCTGTCAGTCTGTCAGTCTGTCAGTCTGTCAGTCTGTCAGTCTGTCAGTCTGTCAGTCTGTCAGTCTGTCAGTCTGTCAGTCTGTCAGTCTGTCAGTCTGTCAGTCTGTCAGTCTGTCAGTCTGTCAGTCTGTCAGTCTGTCAGTCTGTCAGTCTGTCAGTCTGTCAGTCTGTCAGTCTGTCAGTCTGTCAGTCTGTCAGTCTGTCAGTCTGTCAGTCTGTCAGTCTGTCAGTCTGTCAGTCTGTCAGTCTGTCAGTCTGTCAGTCTGTCAGTCTGTCAGTCTGTCAGTCTGTCAGTCTGTCAGTCTGTCAGTCTGTCAGTCTGTCAGTCTGTCAGTCTGTCAGTCTGTCAGTCTGTCAGTCTGTCAGTCTGTCAGTCTGTCAGTCTGTCAGTCTGTCAGTCTGTCAGTCTGTCAGTCTGTCAGTCTGTCAGTCTGTCAGTCTGTCAGTCTGTCAGTCTGTCAGTCTGTCAGTCTGTCAGTCTGTCAGTCTGTCAGTCTGTCAGTCTGTCAGTCTGTCAGTCTGTCAGTCTGTCAGTCTGTCAGTCTGTCAGTCTGTCAGTCTGTCAGTCTGTCAGTCTGTCAGTCTGTCAGTCTGTCAGTCTGTCAGTCTGTCAGTCTGTCAGTCTGTCAGTCTGTCAGTCTGTCAGTCTGTCAGTCTGTCAGTCTGTCAGTCTGTCAGTCTGTCAGTCTGTCAGTCTGTCAGTCTGTCAGTCTGTCAGTCTGTCAGTCTGTCAGTCTGTCAGTCTGTCAGTCTGTCAGTCTGTCAGTCTGTCAGTCTGTCAGTCTGTCAGTCTGTCAGTCTGTCAGTCTGTCAGTCTGTCAGTCTGTCACTGTCAGTCTGTCAGTCTGTCAGTCTGTCAGTCTGTCAGTCTGTCAGTCTGTCAGTCTGTCAGTCTGTCAGTCTGTCAGTCTGTCAGTCTGTCAGTCTGTCAGTCTGTCAGTCTGTCAGTCTGTCAGTCTGTCAGTCTGTCAGTCTGTCAGTCTGTCAGTCTGTCAGTCTGTCAGTCTGTCAGTCTGTCAGTCTGTCAGTCTGTCAGTCTGTCAGTCTGTCAGTCTGTCAGTCTGTCAGTCTGTCAGTCTGTCAGTCTGTCAGTCTGTCAGTCTGTCAGTCTGTCAGTCTGTCAGTCTGTCAGTCTGTCAGTCTGTCAGTCTGTCAGTCTGTCAGTCTGTCAGTCTGTCAGTCTGTCAGTCTGTCAGTCTGTCAGTCTGTCAGTCTGTCAGTCTGTCAGTCTGTCAGTCTGTCAGTCTGTCAGTCTGTCAGTCTGTCAGTCTGTCAGTCTGTCAGTCTGTCAGTCTGTCAGTCTGTCAGTCTGTCAGTCTGTCAGTCTGTCAGTCTGTCAGTCTGTCAGTCTGTCAGTCTGTCAGTCTGTCAGTCTGTCAGTCTGTCAGTCTGTCAGTCTGTCAGTCTGTCAGTCTGTCAGTCTGTCAGTCTGTCAGTCTGTCAGTCTGTCAGTCTGTCAGTCTGTCAGTCTGTCAGTCTGTCAGTCTGTCAGTCTGTCAGTCTGTCAGTCTGTCAGTCTGTCAGTCTGTCAGTCTGTCAGTCTGTCAGTCTGTCAGTCTGTCAGTCTGTCAGTCTGTCAGTCTGTCAGTCTGTCAGTCTGTCAGTCTGTCAGTCTGTCAGTCTGTCAGTCTGTCAGTCTGTCAGTCTGTCAGTCTGTCAGTCTGTCAGTCTGTCAGTCTGTCAGTCTGTCAGTCTGTCAGTCTGTCAGTCTGTCAGTCTGTCAGTCTGTCAGTCTGTCAGTCTGTCAGTCTGTCAGTCTGTCAGTCTGTCAGTCTGTCAGTCTGTCAGTCTGTCAGTCTGTCAGTCTGTCAGTCTGTCAGTCTGTCAGTCTGTCAGTCTGTCAGTCTGTCAGTCTGTCAGTCTGTCAGTCTGTCAGTCTGTCAGTCTGTCAGTCTGTCAGTCTGTCAGTCTGTCAGTCTGTCAGTCTGTCAGTCTGTCAGTCTGTCAGTCTGTCAGTCTGTCAGTCTGTCAGTCTGTCAGTCTGTCAGTCTGTCAGTCTGTCAGTCTGTCAGTCTGTCAGTCTGTCAGTCTGTCAGTCTGTCAGTCTGTCAGTCTGTCAGTCTGTCAGTCTGTCAGTCTGTCAGTCTGTCAGTCTGTCAGTCTGTCAGTCTGTCAGTCTGTCAGTCTGTCAGTCTGTCAGTCTGTCAGTCTGTCAGTCTGTCAGTCTGTCAGTCTGTCAGTCTGTCAGTCTGTCAGTCTGTCAGTCTGTCAGTCTGTCAGTCTGTCAGTCTGTCAGTCTGTCAGTCTGTCAGTCTGTCAGTCTGTCAGTCTGTCAGTCTGTCAGTCTGTCAGTCTGTCAGTCTGTCAGTCTGTCAGTCTGTCAGTCTGTCAGTCTGTCAGTCTGTCAGTCTGTCAGTCTGTCAGTCTGTCAGTCTGTCAGTCTGTCAGTCTGTCAGTCTGTCAGTCTGTCAGTCTGTCAGTCTGTCAGTCTGTCAGTCTGTCAGTCTGTCAGTCTGTCAGTCTGTCAGTCTGTCAGTCTGTCAGTCTGTCAGTCTGTCAGTCTGTCAGTCTGTCAGTCTGTCAGTCTGTCAGTCTGTCAGTCTGTCAGTCTGTCAGTCTGTCAGTCTGTCAGTCTGTCAGTCTGTCAGTCTGTCAGTCTGTCAGTCTGTCAGTCTGTCAGTCTGTCAGTCTGTCAGTCTGTCAGTCTGTCAGTCTGTCAGTCTGTCAGTCTGTCAGTCTGTCAGTCTGTCAGTCTGTCAGTCTGTCAGTCTGTCAGTCTGTCAGTCTGTCAGTCTGTCAGTCTGTCAGTCTGTCAGTCTGTCAGTCTGTCAGTCTGTCAGTCTGTCAGTCTGTCAGTCTGTCAGTCTGTCAGTCTGTCAGTCTGTCAGTCTGTCAGTCTGTCAGTCTGTCAGTCTGTCAGTCTGTCAGTCTGTCAGTCTGTCAGTCTGTCAGTCTGTCAGTCTGTCAGTCTGTCAGTCTGTCAGTCTGTCAGTCTGTCAGTCTGTCAGTCTGTCAGTCTGTCAGTCTGTCAGTCTGTCAGTCTGTCAGTCTGTCAGTCTGTCAGTCTGTCAGTCTGTCAGTCTGTCAGTCTGTCAGTCTGTCAGTCTGTCAGTCTGTCAGTCTGTCAGTCTGTCAGTCTGTCAGTCTGTCAGTCTGTCAGTCTGTCAGTCTGTCAGTCTGTCAGTCTGTCAGTCTGTCAGTCTGTCAGTCTGTCAGTCTGTCAGTCTGTCAGTCTGTCAGTCTGTCAGTCTGTCAGTCTGTCAGTCTGTCAGTCTGTCAGTCTGTCAGTCTGTCAGTCTGTCAGTCTGTCAGTCTGTCAGTCTGTCAGTCTGTCAGTCTGTCAGTCTGTCAGTCTGTCAGTCTGTCAGTCTGTCAGTCTGTCAGTCTGTCAGTCTGTCAGTCTGTCAGTCTGTCAGTCTGTCAGTCTGTCAGTCTGTCAGTCTGTCAGTCTGTCAGTCTGTCAGTCTGTCAGTCTGTCAGTCTGTCAGTCTGTCAGTCTGTCAGTCTGTCAGTCTGTCAGTCTGTCAGTCTGTCAGTCTGTCAGTCTGTCAGTCTGTCAGTCTGTCAGTCTGTCAGTCTGTCAGTCTGTCAGTCTGTCAGTCTGTCAGTCTGTCAGTCTGTCAGTCTGTCAGTCTGTCAGTCTGTCAGTCTGTCAGTCTGTCAGTCTGTCAGTCTGTCAGTCTGTCAGTCTGTCAGTCTGTCAGTCTGTCAGTCTGTCAGTCTGTCAGTCTGTCAGTCTGTCAGTCTGTCAGTCTGTCAGTCTGTCAGTCTGTCAGTCTGTCAGTCTGTCAGTCTGTCAGTCTGTCAGTCTGTCAGTCTGTCAGTCTGTCAGTCTGTCAGTCTGTCAGTCTGTCAGTCTGTCAGTCTGTCAGTCTGTCAGTCTGTCAGTCTGTCAGTCTGTCAGTCTGTCAGTCTGTCAGTCTGTCAGTCTGTCAGTCTGTCAGTCTGTCAGTCTGTCAGTCTGTCAGTCTGTCAGTCTGTCAGTCTGTCAGTCTGTCAGTCTGTCAGTCTGTCAGTCTGTCAGTCTGTCAGTCTGTCAGTCTGTCAGTCTGTCAGTCTGTCAGTCTGTCAGTCTGTCAGTCTGTCAGTCTGTCAGTCTGTCAGTCTGTCAGTCTGTCAGTCTGTCAGTCTGTCAGTCTGTCAGTCTGTCAGTCTGTCAGTCTGTCAGTCTGTCAGTCTGTCAGTCTGTCAGTCTGTCAGTCTGTCAGTCTGTCAGTCTGTCAGTCTGTCAGTCTGTCAGTCTGTCAGTCTGTCAGTCTGTCAGTCTGTCAGTCTGTCAGTCTGTCAGTCTGTCAGTCTGTCAGTCTGTCAGTCTGTCAGTCTGTCAGTCTGTCAGTCTGTCAGTCTGTCAGTCTGTCAGTCTGTCAGTCTGTCAGTCTGTCAGTCTGTGTTGTGGTCCGAGTTTTTGTTTTGAATTGGATCGGGAGCACTTTTGTAACAGTAAAACAACACAATTGAATTTAACTTTTTATTTAAAAAAACGAATTATTACACTAGTTTGATCGTTTCAAATAGAAAAAAAAACATATTTATTAGTTAACTTTGCTCTTGCGAACGCCGTCATACCACAATTACGACTGAACTCCGTCATACCACAAAAATGCTGAGTCGGTCGCGTCGTTCTAATCAGTTCTGTAATTAGAACTGTTTAGGCGTCGCGACCGAACTCATGCACTTGTCAGATGAAGTGGTTGTTTACTCGCTTTATGCTGACTCAATCGCGTCACATCACGTCTACTGCAATTTGAGACGTTTTGTATCGCGATTGAATCAGCCAGTCGTGGGAAAGGAATGTGATGGTCTTTTCGTTGGCCATCACATGCCTCCCCCCTCCAGACAAGTCTTCGCAGAAGACGCACCACCGGGCGAAGGGAGGGGATAAAATGAAGTGTCGCCACCAAAAAAACTTTTTTTTTTCCGCACTCTGATCCTCTTTGTAGTTCCATTGGTCATTCAAACGCCTATCTTTATTGATGGCTGAACCCTTTGGTTCTCGACGTAGCAAGAAGCACTCGCCGCATGAAAAATATTTTATATTTATTTTTTGTTTCTATATTATATAGAATGCCATGGAAAAACTTTGTGGATGCTTCGCGGGGGCTGGCGCACTTTACGCACTCCCCCATCCCATCCCCCCGGCGGAACCCCTCCCTGCTGAACCA
Source organism: Chrysopilus asiliformis (assembly GCA_964034945.1). Lineage (NCBI taxonomy): Eukaryota > Metazoa > Arthropoda > Insecta > Diptera > Rhagionidae > Chrysopilus > Chrysopilus asiliformis. The sequence continues at coordinate 72,651,242 of OZ035960.1, read as the reverse complement.
TGGTTGGCGCTAACGACCCCGGATACCTCATGTGTTGTGTTCAGTTGGAATTTATGATAAAAAAAACTGTTTTAATTGCCAATGTCCACGTGCAATGGCGACAAGATCTAATTAAATACCCGTCAACCTGGTTGAAATGAAGTTTGTTTTTTTTTTTTTTGTTGAAATGAATATTTATACTTTTATTATTTTCAATTATTAATTCTTAGTTATTTATATTTTGTATAAAAATCTTTTTATTTTACTTTAATATTTTTTTTTTTGAAATGAATATTTATTATTTTCAATTATTAATTCCTAGTTATTTATAATTTGTATAGAAATCTTTTTATTTTACTTTAATATTGTTTTTTTTTTGTTGAAATGAATATTTATTATTTTCAATTATTAATTCCTAGTTAATTATAATTTGTATAGAAATCTTTTTATTACAAATGTTTTCATCATTGTAATTATTTATATTTATATAAGCTTATAGGAAATGCTATACTAGTAGACCATTTAAATTCCATTCAATTCTATTTTCCTTTAACAAATCAGTGACACATCTATCACTAAACAACTGAATTCTTACTCATTTTACGTTCGTTTCTAGATTAATAGCTAACAGTAGTATAAATTGGTATTAATAATATATAATAATAACTATGCGTATGTTTATTGTTATATATTAATTATTGTTTCTAGATATTTTTTTTTGAAAAACTGTAAATTGTGTCTAAAAGCATGGTTCAACGTCCTTACCAGGAAATAGTCGGTAACGTCGTCTCTGACACTCTCCCACCATCCATCATCATTCTTTTTGAGCACGGACATAGTGAGATCTCCCGGGAACGGAGTATGTCCTTGTCCGCATAGTAGTTGCCAATGGTGAAAAATATCTCGATGTGGTCCTTTGGAGGCCATCCCGGCAAATTTTGATCACCAGGTACTGTCGGTGTTAATTGGGCTTAAGTTGACGTTTTGCGGACGACTGATATCTTGTAGTGTGAAGGGAATTCGGCGCTCTTCCACGCTGGCGAAGGCCGCTCTCATGATGCCGATGCAACGTACGGGCGTCCCACCTACCGAAACAAAGCACATATTAGTGGTGTTCGATATGTTGAAAAAAAAAATTTTTTTTTTTTGTATATATACTGCTTGTTGTTCGAAGTATAGCGTCTGGCAATATAGTGTTGTAGGATTTCTTGTCGTCCGTTGTCTGCGAAAGAAATTGCTTGGAAAGTTTGGTTAGACTGGTGCATATAATTAAGAATTTTATTAAGGTAAATTAAAAATACACTTATGAAAAAAAATCGTACGGTTAAGTTTGATAAGTGTGAAATTATAAGAAAATATTCTCATAGTATTCTCATATTGGCGCCACCGGTATGAGAATACAATGAATATAAAGAATAAAAATAATGAAGGAATAATGGAAAAATATGAAAATTATCTGCATGTGGTGTTTTTTTTTTTTGACATTTCCGAATTCATAACAAAACATTCCTTTTGGAGAAAAAAAATATCAATCAGTATGTGATTGCACAATTTTGAAACATTAGCAAAACCTCGACAACATGTTTGTGAATATCGTTATCAGTTAGGATAAAGGATCTTCTCGACCAATCACCGAAGGATTATGAAGGCCGTCCATACGCGTGGTATGTCAAGAATCATCAATAGAACAAGTGGCTAGTTTTAATGGTAAGGAAGGCAAAACTATAACATAGTCTTAGATTTGAAGAAAACTTTATATTTTCAATCCAGGTTTTCTTTTTTTTTAAACCAATTGCACGAGGCATGTGGTGTTCATTTTGGTCAGACATTTCCGAATTTCCCGAAAACTTACATGAGATTTCCGAAAGACTTTCAGGATCGAGGAAAAGGATTTCTAGCGGCTAATTTTAATGGCAAGGAAGGCAAAACTATAACATAGTCTTAGATTTGAGGAAGACTTTATAATTTCAATCCAGGGTTTTTTTTTCTTAAACCAATTGCACGAGGCATGTGGTGTTCATTTTGGTCAGACATTTCCGAATTTCCCGAAAACTTACATGAGATTTCCGAAAGACTTTCAGGATCGAGGAAAAGGATTTCTAGCGGCTAATTTTAATGGCAAGGAAGGCAAAACTATAACATAGTCTTAGATTTGAGGAAGACTTTATAATTTCAATCCAGGGTTTTTTTTTCTTAAACCAATTGCACGAGGCATGTGGTGTTCATTTTGGTCAGACATTTCCGAATTTCCCGAAAACTTACATGAGATTTCCGAAAGACTTTCAGGATCGAGGAAAAGGATTTCTAGCGGCTAATTTTAATGGCAAGGAAGGCAAAACTATAACAGACTTTATAATTTCAATCCAGGGTTTTTTTTTCTTAAACCAATTGCACGAGGCATGTGGTGTTCATTTTGGTCAGACATTTCCGAATTTCCCGAAAACTTACTTGAGATTTCCGAAAGACTTTCAGGACAGTTGGATTTAGGAACTTTTTTTTTAAAATCGGCTTTTAAACTCGAGGAAAAGGATTTCAAAAGAAAAGGTAAATTGCTCAGTAAACCATTTTAAACAGAAGTTTTAAGGAGAAATATGAAAGCCATTCAACGGAGAGAATTAAAATGAGGGGTCATTTTGACGAACAAGGGTCTTCGTCGTCCTCACTTGTTTGAGGCAGCTTGGGACGACGCTTCCGATGCGTTTTCCTGATCTATTTCGGATTGCTCGTTCTGGGCCTCGAACGAAAAAATAGATAGATATTTTATTTTGAGCCGTATTTACAAAGTATTTTACAATAGTAATTTTTATGTATCGAGTGACCAGGCAGATGCTTTTACAACTAGACCTCCGAAATGGGAGGTCCAAATGTTGTGGTCCGTTTATTAAACGTTAATACGCTAATTTAGAGTTCACGAAAACTCTTTTCTTTTTTTTTTTAAAGTTTGAATAAAAAAAAACTACAATGATAATGATAAATATCCCCCTTGATGTATATGGGAAAAAGTAATTCCTTGAAACAACATCGCAATATCGTCTGCAAAGATTATTCAGACGTGAAAGAAGTGCCTTGAAAACTCGAGGAAGATTTTATTGAATCGCAATAAATAAAAGTACTCCAAACCATGGGCAAAGGCAATGCCTTGAGCCATGAGGTAGAAACCATTCACGTTTTTTTATTCATAAGTTGTGGCGCGCTAATTCAAACGATTTTTTTTTTTTTTTGAAGTTTGAACCTAGTTGTAAGTAATAGTTTTCACTATTATACACTGGTTAAGGTTTTTGTTTTATTCTGCTTGGTATCGGGGGCAGAGACTTCAGGGGCTGCTTGTACCTCGGACATTACGGAGGTCTCAGAGGCAGATACAGGGGCTGAGACAGGGGTATCAGGGGCAGAGACAGAGGCTGAGACAGGGGTATCAGGGGCTGAGACAGGGGTATCAGGGGCTGAGACAGGGGTATCAGGGGCAGAGACGGGGGCTGAGACAGGGGTATCAGGGGCAGAGACTTCAGGGGCTGCTTGTACCTCGGACATTACGGAGGTCTCAGAGGCAGATACAGGGGCTGAGACAGGGGTATCAGGGGCAGAGACTTCAGGGGCTGCTTGTACCTCGGACATTACGGAGGTCTCAGAGGCAGATACAGGGGCTGAGACAGGGGTATCAGGGGCAGAGACTTCAGGGGCTGCTTGTACCTCGGACATTACGGAGGTCTCAGAGGCAGATACAGGGGCTGAGACAGGGGTATCAGGGGCAGAGACTTCAGGGGCTGCTTGTACCTCGGACATTACGGAGGTCTCAGAGGCAGATACAGGGGCTGAGACAGGGGTATCAGGGGCAGAGACTTCAGGGGCTGCTTGTACCTCGGACATTACGGAGGTCTCAGAGGCAGATATGCGGCAATTAATTTTATTTAATTTTATTCAACTTCATCGATGGCCACAACCATTTAAAAAAAACAACAAAATTGAGCGTTGTTAAAATTGTGGTAGATTTCTGATAATTTTATCGATGCACAGTGTCCCTCCTCTTTTCCGGGGTGGAGACGGTCAAAGCCGTTTTGTGGCCTCCAACACAGGACAACGCGAGTGCGATAGATTCCATTTTTTTATTTTAAGTTTCGACTGTTTTTCCTGTTTAAAATTCTGGATTTTTCAGTTTTTATTATTTTTTTCTGGTTCAGGCATAGGCCTGTGGTGGTAGCACACCTTAGTATATGGTTTTTGTGTGCACAATAAGGCCCACTTGTTCGCAGAAACCACCTATCATTGAAAAATGTTGTGGGTTCGGTTAACACTCGAATTTCAAAAAAAAACTTTTAAATATTTTAAGATTTAGTAATTTAAATTAAACGTAATATTTGATGCAAGACGAAATCCTTCCAGAATAGCGAAGGAAAATATCGATAAAGTGAAAGCGAAGGGGAAAAAAAACACAAATAATAAAACTATTAACATAATATAACATGGGATTCTATACCGTACACGGCAAAAAATCCTGGAGTACTTTTCAATCCAAAAATTCTATTAGACAAAATTCCAATACAATTTGGATTAGAATTTAATAAATGCGAATTATTACAAATATTCCAATACTTTTTTTTTTATTAGATTTCAAATTTCTGGTATTATATGTTGCCGTTTAATGTTTTTTATATTAAATTTCAATCCTAAAAGGAGTAAAACCAACACAATTTGCTTAATATCTTAAAAAAAAACAATCTGTGACGCAACCTTTTTGTAATTGTCATTTATGTTTCCAAGTTCTTCGGTTTTTCGATAATTTTAATTATTTGTTAGTAAATTTCATAAAAAATGAAGGAATTGCGAGGGACGAATTAAGAAAAACTTTCGAACCAAATGAAGTAATCAAATTCTTCAAGAATTCATGTAAATATATGATATTATATTGTATGTATATTATTTTTTTTTTAAAAGCATTTTTTTTTTTATACAGATTAAATAGGATTTCGTGAGTTGCAATTTGCAGATGCAGGAAAAAATATACACCAGATATTTGAAAAGGCATATCTCGTCGTTCGTGGTATTGCAAATTAAATTTTGTATTTATTTTTTTCTAACACCAATCCCTTTTCAGTCTTAAAAAAAAATCTTAAACTTTTTGATTATTCATCAAAATTAATTCATCATATTGTTTTGTATCATTATTACTGGAGATCCTTGTTACGATTGTACATTGAGCAATAACTTGAGATTGCGCGAATTTAAATCGTCAAGTAGTTTGTTCTTTGTAGCCGAAATAACTTGCGATGCGAACTTATTGGTCAGCATTGGTAACTGTCTAGTTGCTGATCCTTTTGTGTTCCGAAATCAATGTTTGCGAAATCTTTACATGACGGCTTTATGACTTACTCAAAGAAATCGGAAAAACCGGAAACGCTAAATAATTCAAAATAACTGTTACGTTATACATAAATCGTCAGATTTCTCAATGAACCTCAGAACTTCAAATTCACGTTCCACAAAAAAAATATAGAGTTCAAATCACTGAATAATTTTAAAAACAAAATATTTAAATTCTTAGAATTCGACGCTATCTTCGTTAAATTTTGTAACTATTGTCAAAAATTCTTCATTTCCAATTCATTCGTTTTTCCGAAACAGATAAATATGTCAACAAGCTTGATGGATTAAATTTAAATTGATTTGCCACACAAAAAAAAACGTTCCACACAAAAAAATATAGAATAGGCGTTAATGAAATCGCACGCCTTGATTTATGCAATCATGGAAAATATCTAGATAATGTTTGCGTCTTCGCTAAAAGCCTGGCGTTAGGCAAGTTCTTGATCGATTACAGTCGAGGTCATATTTAAAGTACTTGATTATTCCTGAAGCGATTAATTCGAGGTGTTTTGTTGAGTTTTTAATTTATGGGAAGGAAGGAGAGTCGAGCAAATATGTTTAAATTGATTTAAGAACGAATTCGATTCGAAATGTGATCGAAGCGAACAACAGAAGGTTACAAAAAGAAGTCATTTATAAGTAACATATTGTTTGTACTTACCGTTTACTTTGCTATTTTCTCCCTCGCTGTTCTTCCCGATTCGGCTACAAGTTGTTCTTACACTTTTTGTTCTCACACTCTTACACTTTTCACTCACTTTTTTTTTGTTTTTTACGTTTTCACTATTTTTTTTCACTCTCTTTTTGGCCTTTTTGGCCGGCTGCCAAATGTCGGCAGCCCCTTTTCCGGCTGCGCCAAATGGCGGCAGCCCCTTTTTCGGCTGCGCCAATTGGCGGCAGCGGCTTTTCCGGCTGCGCCAAATGTTGTGGTCCGAGTTTTTGTTTTGAATTGGATCGGGAGCACTTTTGTAACAGTAAAACAACACAATTGAATTTAACTTTTTATTTAAAAAAACGAATTATTACACTAGTTTGATCGTTTCAAATAGAAAAAAAAACATATTTATTAGTTAACTTTGCTCTTGCGAACGCCGTCATACCACAATTACGACTGAACTCCGTCATACCACAATTACGACTGAACTCCGTCATACCACAATTATGACTGAAAAACTCCACTCAACCGGCCGTAGTCGCCAGCAGCAACCAACGCTTCGAAAAAATGCTGAGTCGGTCGCGTCGTTCTTATCAGTTCTGTATTTAGAACTGTTTAGGCGTCGCGACCGAACTCATGCACTTGTCAGATGAAGTGGTTGTTTACTCGCTTTATGCTGACTCAATCGCGTCACATCACGTCTACTGCAATTTGAGACGTTTTGTATCGCGATTGAATCAGCCAGTCGTGGGAAAGGAATGTGATGGTCTTTTCGTTGGCCATCACAGTCTGTCAGTCTGTCAGTCTGTCAGTCTGTCAGTCTGTCAGTCTGTCAGTCTGTCAGTCTGTCAGTCTGTCAGTCTGTCAGTCTGTCAGTCTGTCAGTCTGTCAGTCTGTCAGTCTGTCAGTCTGTCAGTCTGTCAGTCTGTCAGTCTGTCAGTCTGTCAGTCTGTCAGTCTGTCAGTCTGTCAGTCTGTCAGTCTGTCAGTCTGTCAGTCTGTCAGTCTGTCAGTCTGTCAGTCTGTCAGTCTGTCAGTCTGTCAGTCTGTCAGTCTGTCAGTCTGTCAGTCTGTCAGTCTGTCAGTCTGTCAGTCTGTCAGTCTGTCAGTCTGTCAGTCTGTCAGTCTGTCAGTCTGTCAGTCTGTCAGTCTGTCAGTCTGTCAGTCTGTCAGTCTGTCAGTCTGTCAGTCTGTCAGTCTGTCAGTCTGTCAGTCTGTCAGTCTGTCAGTCTGTCAGTCTGTCAGTCTGTCAGTCTGTCAGTCTGTCAGTCTGTCAGTCTGTCAGTCTGTCAGTCTGTCAGTCTGTCAGTCTGTCAGTCTGTCAGTCTGTCAGTCTGTCAGTCTGTCAGTCTGTCAGTCTGTCAGTCTGTCAGTCTGTCAGTCTGTCAGTCTGTCAGTCTGTCAGTCTGTCAGTCTGTCAGTCTGTCAGTCTGTCAGTCTGTCAGTCTGTCAGTCTGTCAGTCTGTCAGTCTGTCAGTCTGTCAGTCTGTCAGTCTGTCAGTCTGTCAGTCTGTCAGTCTGTCAGTCTGTCAGTCTGTCAGTCTGTCAGTCTGTCAGTCTGTCAGTCTGTCAGTCTGTCAGTCTGTCAGTCTGTCAGTCTGTCAGTCTGTCAGTCTGTCAGTCTGTCAGTCTGTCAGTCTGTCAGTCTGTCAGTCTGTCAGTCTGTCAGTCTGTCAGTCTGTCAGTCTGTCAGTCTGTCAGTCTGTCAGTCTGTCAGTCTGTCAGTCTGTCAGTCTGTCAGTCTGTCAGTCTGTCAGTCTGTCAGTCTGTCAGTCTGTCAGTCTGTCAGTCTGTCAGTCTGTCAGTCTGTCAGTCTGTCAGTCTGTCAGTCTGTCAGTCTGTCAGTCTGTCAGTCTGTCAGTCTGTCAGTCTGTCAGTCTGTCAGTCTGTCAGTCTGTCAGTCTGTCAGTCTGTCAGTCTGTCAGTCTGTCAGTCTGTCAGTCTGTCAGTCTGTCAGTCTGTCAGTCTGTCAGTCTGTCAGTCTGTCAGTCTGTCAGTCTGTCAGTCTGTCAGTCTGTCAGTCTGTCAGTCTGTCAGTCTGTCAGTCTGTCAGTCTGTCAGTCTGTCAGTCTGTCAGTCTGTCAGTCTGTCAGTCTGTCAGTCTGTCAGTCTGTCAGTCTGTCAGTCTGTCAGTCTGTCAGTCTGTCAGTCTGTCAGTCTGTCAGTCTGTCAGTCTGTCAGTCTGTCAGTCTGTCAGTCTGTCAGTCTGTCAGTCTGTCAGTCTGTCAGTCTGTCAGTCTGTCAGTCTGTCAGTCTGTCAGTCTGTCAGTCTGTCAGTCTGTCAGTCTGTCAGTCTGTCAGTCTGTCAGTCTGTCAGTCTGTCAGTCTGTCAGTCTGTCAGTCTGTCAGTCTGTCAGTCTGTCAGTCTGTCAGTCTGTCAGTCTGTCAGTCTGTCAGTCTGTCAGTCTGTCAGTCTGTCAGTCTGTCAGTCTGTCAGTCTGTCAGTCTGTCAGTCTGTCAGTCTGTCAGTCTGTAAGTCTGTCAGTCTGTCAGTCTGTCAGTCTGTCAGTCTGTCAGTCTGTCAGTCTGTCAGTCTGTCAGTCTGTCAGTCTGTCAGTCTGTCAGTCTGTCAGTCTGTCAGTCTGTCAGTCTGTCAGTCTGTCAGTCTGTCAGTCTGTCAGTCTGTCAGTCTGTCAGTCTGTCAGTCTGTCAGTCTGTCAGTCTGTCAGTCTGTCAGTCTGTCAGTCTGTCAGTCTGTCAGTCTGTCAGTCTGTCAGTCTGTCAGTCTGTCAGTCTGTCAGTCTGTCAGTCTGTCAGTCTGTCAGTCTGTCAGTCTGTCAGTCTGTCAGTCTGTCAGTCTGTCAGTCTGTCAGTCTGTCAGTCTGTCAGTCTGTCAGTCTGTCAGTCTGTCAGTCTGTCAGTCTGTCAGTCTGTCAGTCTGTCAGTCTGTCAGTCTGTCAGTCTGTCAGTCTGTCAGTCTGTCAGTCTGTCAGTCTGTCAGTCTGTCAGTCTGTCAGTCTGTCAGTCTGTCAGTCTGTCAGTCTGTCAGTCTGTCAGTCTGTCAGTCTGTCAGTCTGTCAGTCTGTCAGTCTGTCAGTCTGTCAGTCTGTCAGTCTGTCAGTCTGTCAGTCTGTCAGTCTGTCAGTCTGTCAGTCTGTCAGTCTGTCAGTCTGTCAGTCTGTCAGTCTGTCAGTCTGTCAGTCTGTCAGTCTGTCAGTCTGTCAGTCTGTCAGTCTGTCAGTCTGTCAGTCTGTCAGTCTGTCAGTCTGTCAGTCTGTCAGTCTGTCAGTCTGTCAGTCTGTCAGTCTGTCAGTCTGTCAGTCTGTCAGTCTGTCAGTCTGTCAGTCTGTCAGTCTGTCAGTCTGTCAGTCTGTCAGTCTGTCAGTCTGTCAGTCTGTCAGTCTGTCAGTCTGTCAGTCTGTCAGTCTGTCAGTCTGTCAGTCTGTCAGTCTGTCAGTCTGTCAGTCTGTCAGTCTGTCAGTCTGTCAGTCTGTCAGTCTGTCAGTCTGTCAGTCTGTCAGTCTGTCAGTCTGTCAGTCTGTCAGTCTGTCAGTCTGTCAGTCTGTCAGTCTGTCAGTCTGTCAGTCTGTCAGTCTGTCAGTCTGTCAGTCTGTCAGTCTGTCAGTCTGTCAGTCTGTCAGTCTGTCAGTCTGTCAGTCTGTCAGTCTGTCAGTCTGTCAGTCTGTCAGTCTGTCAGTCTGTCAGTCTGTCAGTCTGTCAGTCTGTCAGTCTGTCAGTCTGTCAGTCTGTCAGTCTGTCAGTCTGTCAGTCTGTCAGTCTGTCAGTCTGTCAGTCTGTCAGTCTGTCAGTCTGTCAGTCTGTCAGTCTGTCAGTCTGTCAGTCTGTCAGTCTGTCAGTCTGTCAGTCTGTCAGTCTGTCAGTCTGTCAGTCTGTCAGTCTGTCAGTCTGTCAGTCTGTCAGTCTGTCAGTCTGTCAGTCTGTCAGTCTGTCAGTCTGTCAGTCTGTGTTGTGGTCCGAGTTTTTGTTTTGAATTGGATCGGGAGCACTTTTGTAACAGTAAAACAACACAATTGAATTTAACTTTTTATTTAAAAAAACGAATTATTACACTAGTTTGATCGTTTCAAATAGAAAAAAAAACATATTTATTAGTTAACTTTGCTCTTGCGAACGCCGTCATACCACAATTACGACTGAACTCCGTCATACCACAAAAATGCTGAGTCGGTCGCGTCGTTCTAATCAGTTCTGTAATTAGAACTGTTTAGGCGTCGCGACCGAACTCATGCACTTGTCAGATGAAGTGGTTGTTTACTCGCTTTATGCTGACTCAATCGCGTCACATCACGTCTACTGCAATTTGAGACGTTTTGTATCGCGATTGAATCAGCCAGTCGTGGGAAAGGAATGTGATGGTCTTTTCGTTGGCCATCACATGCCTCCCCCCTCCAGACAAGTCTTCGCAGAAGACGCACCACCGGGCGAAGGGAGGGGATAAAATGAAGTGTCGCCACCAAAAAAACTTTTTTTTTTCCGCACTCTGATCCTCTTTGTAGTTCCATTGGTCATTCAAACGCCTATCTTTATTGATGGCTGAACCCTTTGGTTCTCGACGTAGCAAGAAGCACTCGCCGCATGAAAAATATTTTATATTTATTTTTTGTTTCTATATTATATAGAATGCCATGGAAAAACTTTGTGGATGCTTCGCGGGGGCTGGCGCACTTTACGCACTCCCCCATCCCATCCCCCCGGCGGAACCCCTCCCTGCTGAACCATGGTTGGCGCTAACGACCCCGGATACCTCATGTGTTGTGTTCAGTTGGAATTTATGATAAAAAAAACTGTTTTAATTGCCAATGTCCACGTGCAATGGCGACAAGATCTAATTAAATACCCGTCAACCTGGTTGAAATGAAGTTTGTTTTTTTTTTTTTTGTTGAAATGAATATTTATACTTTTATTATTTTCAATTATTAATTCTTAGTTATTTATATTTTGTATAAAAATCTTTTTATTTTACTTTAATATTTTTTTTTTTGAAATGAATATTTATTATTTTCAATTATTAATTCCTAGTTATTTATAATTTGTATAGAAATCTTTTTATTTTACTTTAATATTGTTTTTTTTTTGTTGAAATGAATATTTATTATTTTCAATTATTAATTCCTAGTTAATTATAATTTGTATAGAAATCTTTTTATTACAAATGTTTTCATCATTGTAATTATTTATATTTATATAAGCTTATAGGAAATGCTATACTAGTAGACCATTTAAATTCCATTCAATTCTATTTTCCTTTAACAAATCAGTGACACATCTATCACTAAACAACTGAATTCTTACTCATTTTACGTTCGTTTCTAGATTAATAGCTAACAGTAGTATAAATTGGTATTAATAATATATAATAATAACTATGCGTATGTTTATTGTTATATATTAATTATTGTTTCTAGATATTTTTTTTTGAAAAACTGTAAATTGTGTCTAAAAGCATGGTTCAACGTCCTTACCAGGAAATAGTCGGTAACGTCGTCTCTGACACTCTCCCACCATCCATCATCATTCTTTTTGAGCACGGACATAGTGAGATCTCCCGGGAACGGAGTATGTCCTTGTCCGCATAGTAGTTGCCAATGGTGAAAAATATCTCGATGTGGTCCTTTGGAGGCCATCCCGGCAAATTTTGATCACCAGGTACTGTCGGTGTTAATTGGGCTTAAGTTGACGTTTTGCGGACGACTGATATCTTGTAGTGTGAAGGGAATTCGGCGCTCTTCCACGCTGGCGAAGGCCGCTCTCATGATGCCGATGCAACGTACGGGCGTCCCACCTACCGAAACAAAGCACATATTAGTGGTGTTCGATATGTTGAAAAAAAAAATTTTTTTTTTTTGTATATATACTGCTTGTTGTTCGAAGTATAGCGTCTGGCAATATAGTGTTGTAGGATTTCTTGTCGTCCGTTGTCTGCGAAAGAAATTGCTTGGAAAGTTTGGTTAGACTGGTGCATATAATTAAGAATTTTATTAAGGTAAATTAAAAATACACTTATGAAAAAAAATCGTACGGTTAAGTTTGATAAGTGTGAAATTATAAGAAAATATTCTCATAGTATTCTCATATTGGCGCCACCGGTATGAGAATACAATGAATATAAAGAATAAAAATAATGAAGGAATAATGGAAAAATATGAAAATTATCTGCATGTGGTGTTTTTTTTTTTTGACATTTCCGAATTCATAACAAAACATTCCTTTTGGAGAAAAAAAATATCAATCAGTATGTGATTGCACAATTTTGAAACATTAGCAAAACCTCGACAACATGTTTGTGAATATCGTTATCAGTTAGGATAAAGGATCTTCTCGACCAATCACCGAAGGATTATGAAGGCCGTCCATACGCGTGGTATGTCAAGAATCATCAATAGAACAAGTGGCTAGTTTTAATGGTAAGGAAGGCAAAACTATAACATAGTCTTAGATTTGAAGAAAACTTTATATTTTCAATCCAGGTTTTCTTTTTTTTTAAACCAATTGCACGAGGCATGTGGTGTTCATTTTGGTCAGACATTTCCGAATTTCCCGAAAACTTACATGAGATTTCCGAAAGACTTTCAGGATCGAGGAAAAGGATTTCTAGCGGCTAATTTTAATGGCAAGGAAGGCAAAACTATAACATAGTCTTAGATTTGAGGAAGACTTTATAATTTCAATCCAGGGTTTTTTTTTCTTAAACCAATTGCACGAGGCATGTGGTGTTCATTTTGGTCAGACATTTCCGAATTTCCCGAAAACTTACATGAGATTTCCGAAAGACTTTCAGGATCGAGGAAAAGGATTTCTAGCGGCTAATTTTAATGGCAAGGAAGGCAAAACTATAACATAGTCTTAGATTTGAGGAAGACTTTATAATTTCAATCCAGGGTTTTTTTTTCTTAAACCAATTGCACGAGGCATGTGGTGTTCATTTTGGTCAGACATTTCCGAATTTCCCGAAAACTTACATGAGATTTCCGAAAGACTTTCAGGATCGAGGAAAAGGATTTCTAGCGGCTAATTTTAATGGCAAGGAAGGCAAAACTATAACATAGTCTTAGATTTGAGGAAGACTTTATAATTTCAATCCAGGGTTTTTTTTTCTTAAACCAATTGCACGAGGCATGTGGTGTTCATTTTGGTCAGACATTTCCGAATTTCCCGAAAACTTACTTGAGATTTCCGAAAGACTTTCAGGACAGTTGGATTTAGGAACTTTTTTTTTAAAATCGGCTTTTAAACTCGAGGAAAAGGATTTCAAAAGAAAAGGTAAATTGCTCAGTAAACCATTTTAAACAGAAGTTTTAAGGAGAAATATGAAAGCCATTCAACGGAGAGAATTAAAATGAGGGGTCATTTTGACGAACAAGGGTCTTCGTCGTCCTCACTTGTTTGAGGCAGCTTGGGACGACGCTTCCGATGCGTTTTCCTGATCTATTTCGGATTGCTCGTTCTGGGCCTCGAACGAAAAAATAGATAGATATTTTATTTTGAGCCGTATTTACAAAGTATTTTACAATAGTAATTTTTATGTATCGAGTGACCAGGCAGATGCTTTTACAACTAGACCTCCGAAATGGGAGGTCCAAATGTTGTGGTCCGTTTATTAAACGTTAATACGCTAATTTAGAGTTCACGAAAACTCTTTTCTTTTTTTTTTTAAAGTTTGAATAAAAAAAAACTACAATGATAATGATAAATATCCCCCTTGATGTATATGGGAAAAAGTAATTCCTTGAAACAACATCGCAATATCGTCTGCAAAGATTATTCAGACGTGAAAGAAGTGCCTTGAAAACTCGAGGAAGATTTTATTGAATCGCAATAAATAAAAGTACTCCAAACCATGGGCAAAGGCAATGCCTTGAGCCATGAGGTAGAAACCATTCACGTTTTTTTATTCATAAGTTGTGGCGCGCTAATTCAAACGATTTTTTTTTTTTTTTGAAGTTTGAACCTAGTTGTAAGTAATAGTTTTCACTATTATACACTGGTTAAGGTTTTTGTTTTATTCTGCTTGGTATCGGGGGCAGAGACTTCAGGGGCTGCTTGTACCTCGGACATTACGGAGGTCTCAGAGGCAGATACAGGGGCTGAGACAGGGGTATCAGGGGCAGAGACAGAGGCTGAGACAGGGGTATCAGGGGCTGAGACAGGGGTATCAGGGGCTGAGACAGGGGTATCAGGGGCAGAGACGGGGGCTGAGACAGGGGTATCAGGGGCAGAGACTTCAGGGGCTGCTTGTACCTCGGACATTACGGAGGTCTCAGAGGCAGATACAGGGGCTGAGACAGGGGTATCAGGGGCAGAGACTTCAGGGGCTGCTTGTACCTCGGACATTACGGAGGTCTCAGAGGCAGATACAGGGGCTGAGACAGGGGTATCAGGGGCAGAGACTTCAGGGGCTGCTTGTACCTCGGACATTACGGAGGTCTCAGAGGCAGATACAGGGGCTGAGACAGGGGTATCAGGGGCAGAGACTTCAGGGGCTGCTTGTACCTCGGACATTACGGAGGTCTCAGAGGCAGATACAGGGGCTGAGACAGGGGTATCAGGGGCAGAGACTTCAGGGGCTGCTTGTACCTCGGACATTACGGAGGTCTCAGAGGCAGATATGCGGCAATTAATTTTATTTAATTTTATTCAACTTCATCGATGGCCACAACCATTTAAAAAAAACAACAAAATTGAGCGTTGTTAAAATTGTGGTAGATTTCTGATAATTTTATCGATGCACAGTGTCCCTCCTCTTTTCCGGGGTGGAGACGGTCAAAGCCGTTTTGTGGCCTCCAACACAGGACAACGCGAGTGCGATAGATTCCATTTTTTTATTTTAAGTTTCGACTGTTTTTCCTGTTTAAAATTCTGGATTTTTCAGTTTTTATTATTTTTTTCTGGTTCAGGCATAGGCCTGTGGTGGTAGCACACCTTAGTATATGGTTTTTGTGTGCACAATAAGGCCCACTTGTTCGCAGAAACCACCTATCATTGAAAAATGTTGTGGGTTCGGTTAACACTCGAATTTCAAAAAAAAACTTTTAAATATTTTAAGATTTAGTAATTTAAATTAAACGTAATATTTGATGCAAGACGAAATCCTTCCAGAATAGCGAAGGAAAATATCGATAAAGTGAAAGCGAAGGGGAAAAAAAACACAAATAATAAAACTATTAACATAATATAACATGGGATTCTATACCGTACACGGCAAAAAATCCTGGAGTACTTTTCAATCCAAAAATTCTATTAGACAAAATTCCAATACAATTTGGATTAGAATTTAATAAATGCGAATTATTACAAATATTCCAATACTTTTTTTTTTATTAGATTTCAAATTTCTGGTATTATATGTTGCCGTTTAATGTTTTTTATATTAAATTTCAATCCTAAAAGGAGTAAAACCAACACAATTTGCTTAATATCTTAAAAAAAAACAATCTGTGACGCAACCTTTTTGTAATTGTCATTTATGTTTCCAAGTTCTTCGGTTTTTCGATAATTTTAATTATTTGTTAGTAAATTTCATAAAAAATGAAGGAATTGCGAGGGACGAATTAAGAAAAACTTTCGAACCAAATGAAGTAATCAAATTCTTCAAGAATTCATGTAAATATATGATATTATATTGTATGTATATTATTTTTTTTTTAAAAGCATTTTTTTTTTTATACAGATTAAATAGGATTTCGTGAGTTGCAATTTGCAGATGCAGGAAAAAATATACACCAGATATTTGAAAAGGCATATCTCGTCGTTCGTGGTATTGCAAATTAAATTTTGTATTTATTTTTTTCTAACACCAATCCCTTTTCAGTCTTAAAAAAAAATCTTAAACTTTTTGATTATTCATCAAAATTAATTCATCATATTGTTTTGTATCATTATTACTGGAGATCCTTGTTACGATTGTACATTGAGCAATAACTTGAGATTGCGCGAATTTAAATCGTCAAGTAGTTTGTTCTTTGTAGCCGAAATAACTTGCGATGCGAACTTATTGGTCAGCATTGGTAACTGTCTAGTTGCTGATCCTTTTGTGTTCCGAAATCAATGTTTGCGAAATCTTTACATGACGGCTTTATGACTTACTCAAAGAAATCGGAAAAACCGGAAACGCTAAATAATTCAAAATAACTGTTACGTTATACATAAATCGTCAGATTTCTCAATGAACCTCAGAACTTCAAATTCACGTTCCACAAAAAAAATATAGAGTTCAAATCACTGAATAATTTTAAAAACAAAATATTTAAATTCTTAGAATTCGACGCTATCTTCGTTAAATTTTGTAACTATTGTCAAAAATTCTTCATTTCCAATTCATTCGTTTTTCCGAAACAGATAAATATGTCAACAAGCTTGATGGATTAAATTTAAATTGATTTGCCACACAAAAAAAAACGTTCCACACAAAAAAATATAGAATAGGCGTTAATGAAATCGCACGCCTTGATTTATGCAATCATGGAAAATATCTAGATAATGTTTGCGTCTTCGCTAAAAGCCTGGCGTTAGGCAAGTTCTTGATCGATTACAGTCGAGGTCATATTTAAAGTACTTGATTATTCCTGAAGCGATTAATTCGAGGTGTTTTGTTGAGTTTTTAATTTATGGGAAGGAAGGAGAGTCGAGCAAATATGTTTAAATTGATTTAAGAACGAATTCGATTCGAAATGTGATCGAAGCGAACAACAGAAGGTTACAAAAAGAAGTCATTTATAAGTAACATATTGTTTGTACTTACCGTTTACTTTGCTATTTTCTCCCTCGCTGTTCTTCCCGATTCGGCTACAAGTTGTTCTTACACTTTTTGTTCTCACACTCTTACACTTTTCACTCACTTTTTTTTTGTTTTTTACGTTTTCACTATTTTTTTTCACTCTCTTTTTGGCCTTTTTGGCCGGCTGCCAAATGTCGGCAGCCCCTTTTCCGGCTGCGCCAAATGGCGGCAGCCCCTTTTTCGGCTGCGCCAATTGGCGGCAGCGGCTTTTCCGGCTGCGCCAAATGTTGTGGTCCGAGTTTTTGTTTTGAATTGGATCGGGAGCACTTTTGTAACAGTAAAACAACACAATTGAATTTAACTTTTTATTTAAAAAAACGAATTATTACACTAGTTTGATCGTTTCAAATAGAAAAAAAAACATATTTATTAGTTAACTTTGCTCTTGCGAACGCCGTCATACCACAATTACGACTGAACTCCGTCATACCACAATTACGACTGAACTCCGTCATACCACAATTATGACTGAAAAACTCCACTCAACCGGCCGTAGTCGCCAGCAGCAACCAACGCTTCGAAAAAATGCTGAGTCGGTCGCGTCGTTCTTATCAGTTCTGTATTTAGAACTGTTTAGGCGTCGCGACCGAACTCATGCACTTGTCAGATGAAGTGGTTGTTTACTCGCTTTATGCTGACTCAATCGCGTCACATCACGTCTACTGCAATTTGAGACGTTTTGTATCGCGATTGAATCAGCCAGTCGTGGGAAAGGAATGTGATGGTCTTTTCGTTGGCCATCACAGTCTGTCAGTCTGTCAGTCTGTCAGTCTGTCTGTCAGTCTGTCAGTCTGTCAGTCTGTCAGTCTGTCAGTCTGTCAGTCTGTCAGTCTGTCAGTCTGTCAGTCTGTCAGTCTGTCAGTCTGTCAGTCTGTCAGTCTGTCAGTCTGTCAGTCTGTCAGTCTGTCAGTCTGTCAGTCTGTCAGTCTGTCAGTCTGTCAGTCTGTCAGTCTGTCAGTCTGTCAGTCTGTCAGTCTGTCAGTCTGTCAGTCTGTCAGTCTGTCTGTCAGTCTGTCAGTCTGTCAGTCTGTCAGTCTGTCAGTCTGTCAGTCTGTCAGTCTGTCAGTCTGTCAGTCTGTCAGTCTGTCAGTCAGTCTGTCAGTCTGTCAGTCTGTCAGTCTGTCAGTCTGTCAGTCTGTCAGTCTGTCAGTCTGTCAGTCTGTCAGTCTGTCAGTCTGTCAGTCTGTCAGTCTGTCAGTCTGTCAGTCTGTCAGTCTGTCAGTCTGTCAGTCTGTCAGTCTGTCAGTCTGTCAGTCTGTCAGTCTGTCAGTCTGTCAGTCTGTCAGTCTGTCAGTCTGTCAGTCTGTCAGTCTGTCAGTCTGTCAGTCTGTCAGTCTGTCAGTCTGTCAGTCTGTCAGTCTGTCAGTCTGTCAGTCTGTCAGTCTGTCAGTCTGTCAGTCTGTCTGTCAGTCTGTCAGTCTGTCAGTCTGTCAGTCTGTCAGTCTGTCAGTCTGTCAGTCTGTCAGTCTGTCAGTCTGTCAGTCTGTCAGTCTGTCAGTCTGTCAGTCTGTCAGTCTGTCAGTCTGTCAGTCTGTCAGTCTGTCAGTCTGTCAGTCTGTCAGTCTGTCAGTCTGTCAGTCTGTCAGTCTGTCAGTCTGTCAGTCTGTCAGTCTGTCAGTCTGTCAGTCTGTCAGTCTGTCAGTCTGTCAGTCTGTCAGTCTGTCAGTCTGTCAGTCTGTCAGTCTGTCAGTCTGTCAGTCTGTCAGTCTGTCAGTCTGTCAGTCTGTCAGTCTGTCAGTCTGTCAGTCTGTCAGTCTGTCAGTCTGTCAGTCTGTCAGTCAGTCAGTCTGTCAGTCTGTCAGTCTGTCAGTCTGTCAGTCTGTCAGTCTGTCAGTCTGTCAGTCTGTCAGTCTGTCAGTCTGTCAGTCTGTCAGTCTGTCAGTCTGTCAGTCTGTCAGTCTGTCAGTCTGTCAGTCTGTCAGTCTGTCAGTCTGTCAGTCTGTCAGTCTGTCAGTCTGTCAGTCTGTCAGTCTGTCAGTCTGTCAGTCTGTCAGTCTGTCAGTCTGTCAGTCTGTCAGTCTGTCAGTCTGTCAGTCTGTCAGTCTGTCAGTCTGTCAGTCTGTCAGTCTGTCAGTCTGTCAGTCTGTCAGTCTGTCAGTCTGTCAGTCTGTCAGTCTGTCAGTCTGTCAGTCTGTCAGTCTGTCAGTCTGTCAGTCTGTCAGTCTGTCAGTCTGTCAGTCTGTCAGTCTGTCAGTCTGTCAGTCTGTCAGTCTGTCAGTCTGTCAGTCTGTCAGTCTGTCAGTCTGTCAGTCTGTCAGTCTGTCAGTCTGTCAGTCTGTCAGTCTGTCAGTCTGTCAGTCTGTCAGTCTGTCAGTCTGTCAGTCTGTCAGTCTGTCAGTCTGTCAGTCTGTCAGTCTGTCAGTCTGTCAGTCTGTCAGTCTGTCAGTCTGTCAGTCTGTCAGTCTGTCAGTCTGTCAGTCTGTCAGTCTGTCAGTCTGTCAGTCTGTCAGTATGTCAGTCTGTCAGTCTGTCAGTCTGTCAGTCTGTCAGTCTGTCAGTCTGTCAGTCTGTCAGTCTGTCAGTCTGTCAGTCTGTTAGTCTGTCAGTCTGTCAGTCTGTCAGTCTGTCAGTCTGTCAGTCTGTCAGTCTGTCAGTCTGTCAGTCTGTCAGTCTGTCAGTCTGTCAGTCTGTCAGTCTGTCAGTCTGTCAGTCTGTCAGTCTGTCAGTCTGTCAGTCTGTCAGTCTGTCAGTCTGTCAGTCTGTCAGTCTGTCAGTCTGTCAGTCTGTCAGTCTGTCAGTCTGTCAGTCTGTCAGTCTGTCAGTCTGTCAGTCTGTCAGTCTGTCAGTCTGTCAGTCTGTCAGTCTGTCAGTCTGTCAGTCTGTCAGTCTGTCAGTCTGTCAGTCTGTCAGTCTGTCAGTCTGTCAGTCTGTCAGTCTGTCAGTCTGTCAGTCTGTCAGTCTGTCAGTCTGTCAGTCTGTCAGTCTGTCAGTCTGTCAGTCTGTCAGTCTGTCAGTCTGTCAGTCTGTCAGTCTGTCAGTCTGTCAGTCTGTCAGTCTGTCAGTCTGTCAGTCTGTCAGTCTGTCAGTCTGTCAGTCTGTCAGTCTGTCAGTCTGTCAGTCTGTCAGTCTGTCAGTCTGTCAGTCTGTCAGTCTGTCAGTCTGTCAGTCTGTCAGTCTGTCAGTCTGTCAGTCTGTCAGTCTGTCAGTCTGTCAGTCTGTCAGTCTGTCAGTCTGTCAGTCTGTCAGTCTGTCAGTCTGTCAGTCTGTCAGTCTGTCAGTCTGTCAGTCTGTCAGTCTGTCAGTCTGTCAGTCTGTCAGTCTGTCAGTCTGTCAGTCTGTCAGTCTGTCAGTCTGTCAGTCTGTCAGTCTGTCAGTCTGTCAGTCTGTCAGTCTGTCAGTCTGTCAGTCTGTCAGTCTGTCAGTCTGTCAGTCTGTCAGTCTGTCAGTCTGTCAGTCTGTCAGTCTGTCAGTCTGTCAGTCTGTCAGTCTGTCAGTCTGTCAGTCTGTCAGTCTGTCAGTCTGTCAGTCTGTCAGTCTGTCAGTCTGTCAGTCTGTCAGTCTGTCGTCTGTCAGTCTGTCAGTCTGTCAGTCTGTCAGTCTGTCAGTCTGTCAGTCTGTCAGTCTGTCAGTCTGTCAGTCTGTCAGTCTGTCAGTCTGTCAGTCTGTCAGTCTGTCAGTCTGTCAGTCTGTCAGTCTGTCAGTCTGTCAGTCTGTCAGTCTGTCAGTCTGTCAGTCTGTCAGTCTGTCAGTCTGTCAGTCTGTCAGTCTGTCAGTCTGTCAGTCTGTCAGTCTGTCAGTCTGTCAGTCTGTCAGTCTGTCAGTCTGTCAGTCTGTCAGTCTGTCAGTCTGTCAGTCTGTCAGTCTGTCAGTCTGTCAGTCTGTCAGTCTGTCAGTCTGTCAGTCTGTCAGTCTGTCAGTCTGTCAGTCTGTCAGTCTGTCAGTCTGTCAGTCTGTCAGTCTGTCAGTCTGTCAGTCTGTCAGTCTGTCAGTCTGTCAGTCTGTCAGTCTGTCAGTCTGTCAGTCTGTCAGTCTGTCAGTCTGTCAGTCTGTCAGTCTGTCAGTCTGTCAGTCTGTCAGTCTGTCAGTCTGTCAGTCTGTCAGTCTGTCAGTCTGTCAGTCTGTCAGTCTGTCAGTCTGTCAGTCTGTCAGTCTGTCAGTCTGTCAGTCTGTCAGTCTGTCAGTCTGTCAGTCTGTCAGTCTGTCAGTCTGTCAGTCTGTCAGTCTGTCAGTCTGTCAGTCTGTCAGTCTGTCAGTCTGTCAGTCTGTCAGTCTGTTCAGTCTGTCAGTCTGTCAGTCTGTCAGTCTGTCAGTCTGTCAGTCTGTCAGTCTGTCAGTCTGTCAGTCTGTCAGTCTGTCAGTCTGTCAGTCTGTCAGTCTGTCAGTCTGTCAGTCTGTCAGTCTGTCAGTCTGTCAGTCTGTCAGTCTGCCAGTCTGTCAGTCTGCCAGTCTGCCAGTCTGCCAGTCTGCCAGTCTGTCAGTCTGTCAGTCTGTCAGTCTGTCAGTCTGTCAGTCTGTCAGTCTGTCAGTCTGTCAGTCTGTCAGTCTGTCAGTCTGTCAGTCTGTCAGTCTGTCAGTCTGTCAGTCTGTCAGTCTGTCAGTCTGTCAGTCTGTCAGTCTGTCAGTCTGTCAGTCTGTCAGTCTGTCAGTCTGTCAGTCTGTCAGTCTGTCAGTCTGTCAGTCTGTCAGTCTGTCAGTCTGTCAGTCTGTCAGTCTGTCAGTCTGTCAGTCTGTCAGTCTGTCAGTCTGTCAGTCTGTCAGTCTGTCAGTCTGTCAGTCTGTCAGTCTGTCAGTCTGTCAGTCTGTCAGTCTGTCAGTCTGTCAGTCTGTCAGTCTGTCAGTCTGTCAGTCTGTCAGTCTGTCAGTCTGTCAGTCTGTCAGTCTGTCAGTCTGTCAGTCTGTCAGTCTGTCAGTCTGTCAGTCTGTCAGTCTGTCAGTCTGTCAGTCTGTCAGTCTGTCAGTCTGTCAGTCTGTCAGTCTGTCAGTCTGTCAGTCTGTCAGTCTGTCAGTCTGTCAGTCTGTCAGTCTGTCAGTCTGTCAGTCTGTCAGTCTGTCAGTCTGTCAGTCTGTCAGTCTGTCAGTCTGTCAGTCTGTCAGTCTGTCAGTCTGTCAGTCTGTCAGTCTGTCAGTCTGTCAGTCTGTCAGTCTGTCAGTCTGTCAGTCTGTCAGTCTGTCAGTCTGTCAGTCTGTCAGTCTGTCAGTCTGTCAGTCTGTCAGTCTGTCAGTCTGTCAGTCTGTCAGTCTGTCAGTCTGTCAGTCTGTCAGTCTGTCAGTCTGTCAGTCTGTCAGTCTGTCAGTCTGTCAGTCTGTCAGTCTGTCAGTCTGTCAGTCTGTCAGTCTGTCAGTCTGTCAGTCTGTCAGTCTGTCAGTCTGTCAGTCTGTCAGTCTGTCAGTCTGTCAGTCTGTCAGTCTGTCAGTCTGTCAGTCTGTCAGTCTGTCAGTCTGTCAGTCTGTCAGTCTGTCAGTCTGTCAGTCTGTCAGTCTGTCAGTCTGTCAGTCTGTCAGTCTGTCAGTCTGTCAGTCTGTCAGTCTGTCAGTCTGTCAGTCTGTCAGTCTGTCAGTCTGTCAGTCTGTCAGTCTGTCAGTCTGTCAGTCTGTCAGTCTGTCAGTCTGTCAGTCTGTCAGTCTGTCAGTCTGTCAGTCTGTCAGTCTGTCAGTCTGTCAGTCTGTCAGTCTGTCAGTCTGTCAGTCTGTCAGTCTGTCAGTCTGTCAGTCTGTCAGTCTGTCAGTCTGTCAGTCTGTCAGTCTGTCAGTCTGTCAGTCTGTCAGTCTGTCAGTCTGTCAGTCTGTCAGTCTGTCAGTCTGTCAGTCTGTCAGTCTGTCAGTCTGTCAGTCTGTCAGTCTGTCAGTCTGTCAGTCTGTCAGTCTGTCAGTCTGTCAGTCTGTCAGTCTGTCAGTCTGTCAGTCTGTCAGTCTGTCAGTCTGTCAGTCTGTCAGTCTGTCAGTCTGTCAGTCTGTCAGTCTGTCAGTCTGTCAGTCTGTCAGTCTGTCAGTCTGTCAGTCTGTCAGTCTGTCAGTCTGTCAGTCTGTCAGTCTGTCAGTCTGTCAGTCTGTCAGTCTGTCAGTCTGTCAGTCTGTCAGTCTGTCAGTCTGTCAGTCTGTCAGTCTGTCAGTCTGTCAGTCTGTCAGTCTGTCAGTCTGTCAGTCTGTCAGTCTGTCAGTCTGTCAGTCTGTCAGTCTGTCAGTCTGTCAGTCTGTCAGTCTGTCAGTCTGTCAGTCTGTCAGTCTGTCAGTCTGTCAGTCTGTCAGTCTGTCAGTCTGTCAGTCTGTCAGTCTGTCAGTCTGTCAGTCTGTCAGTCTGTCAGTCTGTCAGTCTGTCAGTCTGTCAGTCTGTCAGTCTGTCAGTCTGTCAGTCTGTCAGTCTGTCAGTCTGTCAGTCTGTCAGTCTGTCAGTCTGTCAGTCTGTCAGTCTGTCAGTCTGTCAGTCTGTCAGTCTGTCAGTCTGTCAGTCTGTCAGTCTGTCAGTCTGTCAGTCTGTCAGTCTGTCAGTCTGTCAGTCTGTCAGTCTGTCAGTCTGTCAGTCTGTCAGTCTGTCAGTCTGTCAGTCTGTCAGTCTGTCAGTCTGTCAGTCTGTCAGTCTGTCAGTCTGTCAGTCTGTCAGTCTGTCAGTCTGTCAGTCTGTCAGTCTGTCAGTCTGTCAGTCTGTCAGTCTGTCAGTCTGTCAGTCTGTCAGTCTGTCAGTCTGTCAGTCTGTCAGTCTGTCAGTCTGTCAGTCTGTCAGTCTGTCAGTCTGTCAGTCTGTCAGTCTGTCAGTCTGTCAGTCTGTCAGTCTGTCAGTCTGTCAGTCTGTCAGTCTGTCAGTCTGTCAGTCTGTCAGTCTGTCAGTCTGTCAGTCTGTCAGTCTGTCAGTCTGTCAGTCTGTCAGTCTGTCAGTCTGTCAGTCTGTCAGTCTGTCAGTCTGTCAGTCTGTCAGTCTGTCAGTCTGTCAGTCTGTCAGTCTGTCAGTCTGTCAGTCTGTCAGTCTGTCAGTCTGTCAGTCTGTCAGTCTGTCAGTCTGTCAGTCTGTCAGTCTGTCAGTCTGTCAGTCTGTCAGTCTGTCAGTCTGTCAGTCTGTCAGTCTGTCAGTCTGTCAGTCTGTCAGTCTGTCAGTCTGTCAGTCTGTCAGTCTGTCAGTCTGTCAGTCTGTCAGTCTGTCAGTCTGTCAGTCTGTCAGTCTGTCAGTCTGTCAGTCTGTCAGTCTGTCAGTCTGTCAGTCTGTCAGTCTGTCAGTCTGTCAGTCTGTCAGTCTGTCAGTCTGTCAGTCTGTCAGTCTGTCAGTCTGTCAGTCTGTCAGTCTGTCAGTCTGTCAGTCTGTCAGTCTGTCAGTCTGTCAGTCTGTCAGTCTGTCAGTCTGTCAGTCTGTCAGTCTGTCAGTCTGTCAGTCTGTCAGTCTGTCAGTCTGTCAGTCTGTCAGTCTGTCAGTCTGTCAGTCTGTCAGTCTGTCAGTCTGTCAGTCTGTCAGTCTGTCAGTCTGTCAGTCTGTCAGTCTGTCAGTCTGTCAGTCTGTCAGTCTGTCAGTCTGTCAGTCTGTCAGTCTGTCAGTCTGTCAGTCTGTCAGTCTGTCAGTCTGTCAGTCTGTCAGTCTGTCAGTCTGTCAGTCTGTCAGTCTGTCAGTCTGTCAGTCTGTCAGTCTGTCAGTCTGTCAGTCTGTCAGTCTGTCAGTCTGTCAGTCTGTCAGTCTGTCAGTCTGTCAGTCTGTCAGTCTGTCAGTCTGTCAGTCTGTCAGTCTGTCAGTCTGTCAGTCTGTCAGTCTGTCAGTCTGTCAGTCTGTCAGTCTGTCAGTCTGTCAGTCTGTCAGTCTGTCAGTCTGTCAGTCTGTCAGTCTGTCAGTCTGTCAGTCTGTCAGTCTGTCAGTCTGTCAGTCTGTCAGTCTGTCAGTCTGTCAGTCTGTCAGTCTGTCAGTCTGTCAGTCTGTCAGTCTGTCAGTCTGTCAGTCTGTCAGTCTGTCAGTCTGTCAGTCTGTCAGTCTGTCAGTCTGTCAGTCTGTCAGTCTGTCAGTCTGTCAGTCTGTCAGTCTGTCAGTCTGTCAGTCTGTCAGTCTGTCAGTCTGTCAGTCTGTCAGTCTGTCAGTCTGTCAGTCTGTCAGTCTGTCAGTCTGTCAGTCTGTCAGTCTGTCAGTCTGTCAGTCTGTCAGTCTGTCAGTCTGTCAGTCTGTCAGTCTGTCAGTCTGTCAGTCTGTCAGTCTGTCAGTCTGTCAGTCTGTCAGTCTGTCAGTCTGTCAGTCTGTCAGTCTGTCAGTCTGTCAGTCTGTCAGTCTGTCAGTCTGTCAGTCTGTCAGTCTGTCAGTCTGTCAGTCTGTCAGTCTGTCAGTCTGTCAGTCTGTCAGTCTGTCAGTCTGTCAGTCTGTCAGTCTGTCAGTCTGTCAGTCTGTCAGTCTGTCAGTCTGTCAGTCTGTCAGTCTGTCAGTCTGTCAGTCTGTCAGTCTGTCAGTCTGTCAGTCTGTCAGTCTGTCAGTCTGTCAGTCTGTCAGTCTGTCAGTCTGTCAGTCTGTCAGTCTGTCAGTCTGTCAGTCTGTCAGTCTGTCAGTCTGTCAGTCTGTCAGTCTGTCAGTCTGTCAGTCTGTCAGTCTGTCAGTCTGTCAGTCTGTCAGTCTGTCAGTCTGTCAGTCTGTCAGTCTGTCAGTCTGTCAGTCTGTCAGTCTGTCAGTCTGTCAGTCTGTCAGTCTGTCAGTCTGTCAGCCTGTCAGCCTGTCAGCCTGTCAGCCTGTCAGCCTGTCAGCCTGTCAGCCTGTCAGCCTGTCAGCCTGTCAGCCTGTCAGCCTGTCAGCCTGTCAGCCTGTCAGCCTGTCAGCCTGTCAGCCTGTCAGCCTGTCAGCCTGTCAGCCTGTCAGCCTGTCAGCCTGTCAGCCTGTCAGCCTGTCAGCCTGTCAGCCTGTCAGCCTGTCAGCCTGTCAGCCTGTCAGCCTGTCAGCCTGTCAGCCTGTCAGCCTGTCAGCCTGTCAGCCTGTCAGCCTGTCAGCCTGTCAGCCTGTCAGCCTGTCAGCCTGTCAGCCTGTCAGCCTGTCAGCCTGTCAGCCTGTCAGCCTGTCAGCCTGTCAGCCTGTCAGCCTGTCAGCCTGTCAGCCTGTCAGCCTGTCAGCCTGTCAGCCTGTCAGCCTGTCAGCCTGTCAGCCTGTCAGCCTGTCAGCCTGTCAGCCTGTCAGCCTGTCAGCCTGTCAGCCTGTCAGCCTGTCAGCCTGTCAGCCTGTCAGCCTGTCAGCCTGTCAGCCTGTCAGCCTGTCAGCCTGTCAGCCTGTCAGCCTGTCAGCCTGTCAGCCTGTCAGCCTGTCAGCCTGTCAGCCTGTCAGCCTGTCAGCCTGTCAGCCTGTCAGCCTGTCAGCCTGTCAGCCTGTCAGCCTGTCAGCCTGTCAGCCTGTCAGTCTGTCAGCCTGTCAGCCTGTCAGCCTGTCAGCCTGTCAGCCTGTCAGCCTGTCAGCCTGTCAGCCTGTCAGGCTGTCAGCCTGTCAGCCTGTCAGCCTGTCAGCCTGTCAGCCTGTCAGCCTGTCAGCCTGTCAGTCTGTCAGCCTGTCAGCCTGTCAGCCTGTCAGCCTGTCAGCCTGTCAGTCTGTCAGTCTGTCAGTCTGTCAGTCTGTCAGTCTGTCAGTCTGTCAGTCTGTCAGTCTGTCAGTCTGTCAGTCTGTCAGTCTGTCAGTCTGTCAGTCTGTCAGTCTGTCAGTCTGTCAGTCTGTCAGTCTGTCAGTCTGTCAGTCTGTCAGTCTGTCAGTCTGTCAGTCTGTCAGTCTGTCAGTCTGTCAGTCTGTCAGTCTGTCAGTCTGTCAGTCTGTCAGTCTGTCAGTCTGTCAGTCTGTCAGTCTGTCAGTCTGTCAGTCTGTCAGTCTGTCAGTCTGTCAGTCTGTCAGTCTGTCAGTCTGTCAGTCTGTCAGTCTGTCAGTCTGTCAGTCTGTCAGTCTGTCAGTCTGTCAGTCTGTCAGTCTGTCAGTCTGTCAGTCTGTCAGTCTGTCAGTCTGTCAGTCTGTCAGTCTGTCAGTCTGTCAGTCTGTCAGTCTGTCAGTCTGTCAGTCTGTCAGTCTGTCAGTCTGTCAGTCTGTCAGTCTGTCAGTCTGTCAGTCTGTCAGTCTGTCAGTCTGTCAGTCTGTCAGTCTGTCAGTCTGTCAGTCTGTCAGTCTGTCAGTCTGTCAGTCTGTCAGTCTGTCAGTCTGTCAGTCTGTCAGTCTGTCAGTCTGTCAGTCTGTCAGTCTGTCAGTCTGTCAGTCTGTCAGTCTGTCAGTCTGTCAGTCTGTCAGTCTGTCAGTCTGTCAGTCTGTCAGTCTGTCAGTCTGTCAGTCTGTCAGTCTGTCAGTCTGTCAGTCTGTCAGTCTGTCAGTCTGTCAGTCTGTCAGTCTGTCAGTCTGTCAGTCTGTCAGTCTGTCAGTCTGTCAGTCTGTCAGTCTGTCAGTCTGTCAGTCTGTCAGTCTGTCAGTCTGTCAGTCTGTCAGTCTGTCAGTCTGTCAGTCTGTCAGTCTGTCAGTCTGTCAGTCTGTCAGTCTGTCAGTCTGTCAGTCTGTCAGTCTGTCAGTCTGTCAGTCTGTCAGTCTGTCAGTCTGTCAGTCTGTCAGTCTGTCAGTCTGTCAGTCTGTCAGTCTGTCAGTCTGTCAGTCTGTCAGTCTGTCAGTCTGTCAGTCTGTCAGTCTGTCAGTCTGTCAGTCTGTCAGTCTGTCAGTCTGTCAGTCTGTCAGTCTGTCAGTCTGTCAGTCTGTCAGTCTGTCAGTCTGTCAGTCTGTCAGTCTGTCAGTCTGTCAGTCTGTCAGTCTGTCAGTCTGTCAGTCTGTCAGTCTGTCAGTCTGTCAGTCTGTCAGTCTGTCAGTCTGTCAGTCTGTCAGTCTGTCAGTCTGTCAGTCTGTCAGTCTGTCAGTCTGTCAGTCTGTCAGTCTGTCAGTCTGTCAGTCTGTCAGTCTGTCAGTCTGTCAGTCTGTCAGTCTGTCAGTCTGTCAGTCTGTCAGTCTGTCAGTCTGTCAGTCTGTCAGTCTGTCAGTCTGTCAGTCTGTCAGTCTGTCAGTCTGTCAGTCTGTCAGTCTGTCAGTCTGTCAGTCTGTCAGTCTGTCAGTCTGTCAGTCTGTCAGTCTGTCAGTCTGTCAGTCTGTCAGTCTGTCAGTCTGTCAGTCTGTCAGTCTGTCAGTCTGTCAGTCTGTCAGTCTGTCAGTCTGTCAGTCTGTCAGTCTGTCAGTCTGTCAGTCTGTCAGTCTGTCAGTCTGTCAGTCTGTCAGTCTGTCAGTCTGTCAGTCTGTCAGTCTGTCAGTCTGTCAGTCTGTCAGTCTGTCAGTCTGTCAGTCTGTCAGTCTGTCAGTCTGTCAGTCTGTCAGTCTGTCAGTCTGTCAGTCTGTCAGTCTGTCAGTCTGTCAGTCTGTCAGTCTGTCAGTCTGTCAGTCTGTCAGTCTGTCAGTCTGTCAGTCTGTCAGTCTGTCAGTCTGTCAGTCTGTCAGTCTGTCAGTCTGTCAGTCTGTCAGTCTGTCAGTCTGTCAGTCTGTCAGTCTGTCAGTCTGTCAGTCTGTCAGTCTGTCAGTCTGTCAGTCTGTCAGTCTGTCAGTCTGTCAGTCTGTCAGTCTGTCAGTCTGTCAGTCTGTCAGTCTGTCAGTCTGTCAGTCTGTCAGTCTGTCAGTCTGTCAGTCTGTCAGTCTGTCAGTCTGTCAGTCTGTCAGTCTGTCAGTCTGTCAGTCTGTCAGTCTGTCAGTCTGTCAGTCTGTCAGTCTGTCAGTCTGTCAGTCTGTCAGTCTGTCAGTCTGTCAGTCTGTCAGTCTGTCAGTCTGTCAGTCTGTCAGTCTGTCAGTCTGTCAGTCTGTCAGTCTGTCATCTTCGAAAGATACCGAGCGGTTATGCCGGATTCTTACCGGCTAAAACCACCTTCTTCTCCTTCCATGCACCCCGCGGGACTGCCATTTGGTATTACTTCGCGGGGCTGGTTCAGCTCTCGCTGCTCATCGGGTTGTGAATGCCTTTCTCAGATGCTCCTCGTCTAACAGTTTAATATGTATGGACTG